>CM039136.1:20746434-21074419 GCA_022036555.1 Microstegium vimineum
TGTACCAGTATTATTATAGTAGTTTGAGTCCGACTCTTGCATGAGTCGTTTATTTTCCTTTAAAATAGGCGTGTTTGTTTAGGGAAATAAATATTATTGTTTTAGATCCGACTCCTGCGTGAGTCAGTTTCCTTAAAGATAGGAGTTTGTTTTAGGAAGGATATGAGTCATGTCCTTGTACAACTCTCCATGCGGGAGTATAAATACGTGCTCGAGGGTTACAGAAAAGACAATCAATCCAATCAAAAACAAACCAATTTTACTCTTATTCTACCTTTTACTGCAATTTACTCTTTTTTGCATTAGCTGTAGTTATCAACGAGTTCTTTCAAGCTTCGACGGGCTGCATCATCTTGATCTCCGTCAAATCCTTGTAAGTTCCGTGTGGGAGTATCTCTGAGCTTTGGCATTCCGGGCGCATCGCTGTTTGCCTCGTTCAGCTCTGCTCTAGTTATCCTTGATCAATCTGAGCCTTGATGTCCGGGCGCATCGTTGTCGTCTCGTTCAGTTTTGTTCTAGTTATCGTCCTTGTCGATTAACTAGTCAAATCGACTGGCACGCCTCCGGAATACCGAGCTTTGGGTAACAGCCCGAGGTGTTCGCAAATCCTAACGTTTTTTGTGTCAACAGCATCTTTCACCTTTCACCAAGCACTAAAAAAAGCATGAGTGGAATCCCCACTTTAGGGGGTCAGCCGACCATGCTTTGGTCACCTCCACTCCCCCTTTTGCTTTGTGTAAGGCATCCATTAAAGTGAGTGATCATGGCACCCAAGGGCATGCCCAAGGGGTGGTCGGCCGACCACTCCATGGCACCCCCTTGGTGCCATCTCCTTCCTCTATAAAAGCCCAAGCAAGGAGAGCTTCATTCCTCACACCTCCACCAGAATTCAGTTCTAGCTCAAGCCTCTCCCTACCTTGCTCTCTCCTCTCTTCATTCAAGACAAGTTCTTAGCTCTCAAGAGAAGTAGTGCTACTCTCACTAGTCCACAAGAAGATCTCTTCTCTTAGCTCAAGCTTCTCCGCGCAAGGCAAACTAGGAAATCCACTTCACACACATCTTCTCCTAGTCTTGCCTTCTTCCTCTCTAGAATATGAAGAACCCAATGACATCCGCATTCAAGAAGATAAAGCAAGCCATAGGTGGGAGCTCATCTCGTCGCTCCCACCCATTAGAGGATAGTGCCCATGGAGGAAGAAGGGGAGGTTCTGCCCGATACACTTGGGAGAACCTCCAAACCAAAGAACACCCTTAGGAGGAGGAAGAAGTACCAACAGAGGTACCTCATATTGGGGCATTCATGGTGCCCCCAATGAGGACCTATGATCAGCAAAGTGGTCTCTAGTTCGACCAACCAGGGTACCAAAGGTATCTCTCTCTTCGGGATCGATCTTTTGAGCACACATGGATATTGGATCCGAGTCTTCTCTCCAATGCAGGTATGACCACCGAATTCAACACATCTTCTCTACTCTTGGTTGGTCTGGCTTTTGGCAAGTAGATGAGCTCATAATTGAGTTGCTTACTAAAGAATTCCTATGCTCTCTCCAAGTCTCTAATGTTGGAATTACCTTTCACATGTTTAATCCAAACCATAGTCTAACTTGGAGTCATCTAAATGTTGCTCTTGGTTTTGATGATTCATGCTTGATAGATTCAAACTTTGCCATGCGTAGGTTTAACAAGAGGAAATTTTGGTTCTCTATCTCTGCTCCTAATGATTGCTCAAATCCTAAACCTGAGGAAGTTCACAATCCAACTCTTCGTTTCATGCATCTTTGGATGAGATTGACTTTGTTTCCTGGAAGTAATGCTAGCTTGATAAGTGACATGGAATTAAAATTGCTTTATGCCATGGTCAACAAAATTCAAATATCTCATGTGAAATACTTAGTGGAATTTTGGCAAAATTCAATTGAGAGTAATGAATCTATTCAATTCACATCTTTAATTACTCATCTTGCTGATTCCATGAGCTTGCTAAATAGCACGCACCGCTTTGCATATATCTCTTCACCTAGAGCAGTAATCTCAGAAGAATATCTTACATTTGTTCAAATGTTAAAAAGAGATGCCAATGGTGAGCTTAAAATGATTTACAATGGCCATACAATTGAGGTGCCTCTTCCAAATAGGCAACTTCAGTTGTATAGGACTCGTAAGCTAACCCTTGATTTAGATCAAGGCATTGGGCAAAGAGGTTTTGCAGGATCAAACAGGAGAGCTCAGGAGGGGCTATAATTTGTTCATCTTGAGCAAGGCGGTCCTTCCCGAGGAACTATTGGCGAGGAGGAAGACGATGCATCTTCCGATCCCTTGCACACTTCAAGTGGCATGCCTCCTCGATCCTCACATCTGCAACGAGCACGAGCATCCTTCTCGTCCACACGAGAAAGGGAGCATCGTGAGCTACGACAACAATTCGATCATCTCACCAATACCTTTGGTGAGCTGCGTGTTGACCACGATGAGACAGCACGCATCGTCCAGCAAACTGCCGAAGACATTCAAGCAATGCAAGAAAATCAGTATCGGCATTGGGACTTATGGCGGCAACAACATCCACATTCGCCGCACTATTGAGCAAAAGATAAGCTTGGGGGAGGTTACCTCCCCCACTAAGGTAAGTTTTTAATTTCAGTATTTATATTTATGCACTACCTTATCTTTGCTTTGCATCTAAAAAAAATATGCATATGATAAAAAGAATAAAAAGACTTTCTCTACTCCACTCTTACATGTTCCGTAAAAATTAATATCTCCTATGGAAATGATGAATAGTTGCTCTGCTAAAAGTTTCTCTAGTACTTAGTTTACAGCTCGGTATTTCTCTAAGTATGGATTACTTGGCTTAAAAGGAATTCATCATGAACCTCAAACTTTTGTGGGTTGCAAATGTTGTAACTAAGTCTAATTTGTTGTGAGACATGATATGACAAGATAAGAGCTGCTATAATATTGTTCTAAGCAAGAATGACTATTGGAGTTTTATTTATTAAAATGATAAAAACACTTCTTGTTCCTCAATGGTGATAATTCCTACCAAAGCCATACATGATCTTTCATGATATAATCTTTCTACATAACCTACTTACTTTGTGTTGAGTTTGGTCAAGTTTTGTGACCCTTGTTGAGAGATTTGTCAAGCTCCCAAGATCAAGATCACGTACACGCCACATATACATGCTGCTTCTACACTAGAAGTACGCAGAAACATGTCTTACATTTCCACATAGTTCATACTCCATGCTCTAGTAGAAAAAATCTCTCTCTAGTATGATGCTAGTAAATGAGACATAGACTATGCAAAATTATAATGAGCACATCAAAGCTCATAAAAATAACATATTAGCATCTTCAAAAAACATAGAAAAATAAATAAAGATAGGTATGTCTCAAAAGTTTATAAGTTAGGAAACAAAGATCAAATATAGGAGTATTGATCATTTACCTTGTTTCCACACACTTGCACATCTTGATCTAAGAGTATGACAGTTCTCTCCTTGGATCCGGAATTTGACTTTACAATATATGCAAGGTAAGTTTGCTACATCTTTGATCCCTACCTAAGCTCCACATAAGCCTTTAGAGATAGGATGAAATAAGGCAAACTTTGATATGTGCCTTGGTAAGGAATCATACACCTTATGAGCGACTCGAGAGTACCATTCGAGGAACACTAAGTTTTTCTTTTACAAAATCTTGAAAAACCTCCGATATGAAACTTGTGAAAGAATGAGAAAACTAGTGCTCAAGTCAAGTTGTTCTATCTCTCAACCTCCCAAGACAAAGGATAAAGTTATAAGCCCCATGAAGGACTAAGGTAATATGGGTGAGTCTTATTTACTAACTTTTCCATTCAAAAGAGAAGTATGATTGTTGTAGATCTAGTACTCTTGAAATATAAAGCATAGTAGCAACTCCTGATCCATCGAGCTAAGTTTAGTTGTTTGCTCGGGATGAGCAAAGGTTAAGCTTGGGGGATCTTGTTGGCACAAATTATGGTCCACTTTTATATAGCTAAAATGATGCCACCAACCTCTGGATCAAGGATAAACAAACACATCATGAGCATAATTTATCAAATAACTAGTTCCACATGTCCATGAGTGTTTGAATGCAGGAATGAGTAAATGGAGCAAAGGAGAGCTAGTGGGGCCCACATAGGGGGTCGGCCAACCACCCTATGGGCCCACTAGCCCTCCCCTCTCGGCCATGATCCAAGAGAAGCATTCTAGAGTGATTTCAAACCATTGGATCACTCTGTGCTTTCTCTCAACGGCTCACAAGCAAAGCACAAGGATTCATGGGCCCACACCAAGGAGATAAACGTGACAACCACCACAGAACCAACAACCAACACCTATGACGAGTGGGACCAGCACCAAGGAGCAAGAGGTGGGCCAGGGACCCCCAAGGGGGGTCGGCCGACCATCCATAGGGCCCACCTGGCCCTCAATCAGTCCCTGACCAGTGGAGCCACACCCTGGAGGTCAGAGGACGGCCCACTGGCCATAGGGGGGTCGACCAACCACCCTCCTAGGTCGGTTGGCCTCCCCCAACCGCCATAGCTCTTCCCCACATGCTGAATCACATCCATCCATCCAATGATGGTTCCAGGGTCAGTTGTATCCAAGGGTGGAGAATGGAAGGCCTTGGATCGCTGACGTGGCGATGGAGTAGCCCCTACTCCACTTCCCACTATAAATAGAGGGTCACACCCCCCTCTCGAAACATGGTGAAGAAGCCTACAAGCTCTATTCCTTAGATTATTCTAGGAGTTAGTCTAGAGTGGGAGTTAGAGTTGAGTCGAGCTTTGCTCGGGATTTCCGGAGTTGTCTTCTGGGAAGTCTGGTATAGCTCTTGTATCTTTCCTTCTTTGTAAGACTTTATCTTATTCGATATATTATCCTTTCCCTTTACTTTACTTAGTATTTACTTTGAGCATTACTATACTAGATATAGTATTGTTATATGCTTTTGCCCTTTAATAGCCTTTACATTCATAGTCTGTGATCCTTGTGACCTTTCCTGTATGCGATCATTGCCTGTCATAGGGTGCTTTGATTATAGATCGTAGTCAAAGTAATAAGTTGTGTGTAAGCGTGGTGCTTATACATTATCTTATCCTTGGTTACCGCTTGCTGCACGGATTGTTTGTGGTAGCTAGCAAGAGGTGACAGCCTTGTCTAGTCGTTGTATTCCACCACGTGTTGTCTAGGAAAGTTCTTAAAAGGTAAGGCCCCCGTAAAACGAGGGCGCGGTCCGATAGGAGTTTTGTCCTCCTACTGATCTATCCCCTCGCCTAGCATACTTGTATTGAGGAGGCAAGCTATAGTGTTTAGACTATTTAATTAGCTAAGTATATTGAAGTAGAGTGAATTGCTTAGGAGTCCCTTGTACTCTCTCGTTATCCTCCCACCTAGCTATTCTATCTAGTTTGTTCTAAGTATCATTTACCTTGGCTTATTCATTCATCAACCCTTCCTATCACATATATCGTTTACCCCCTATACTAGTTGGTACTAAGTTGAGGTGCTCTCTAGGATCTCTCTCTAATTATCATTTCTAGCTCAGCTTTCCCTTGGGATAATATAAATTACGATACCTTGGAATACTCCTAGGTGAAGTGCTACAGCGGTATAATCTGTGCGCTTGCGGATTTCTCCAATAGTCATAAGAAATACCATCAGGAATTTTATTGCAGAGACTGAAATGGCCAAATGGGCCAGGGGTGGGGTCGGTCGACCGCACCTAGAAGGCTCGGGCCCACCAGCCATCATCCATTCAACTTCAACATCCATTCTGTCTGGTTTGCCACATCTCTCCCCTTTTCCTTTATGGTTTTTATTTGTTTACTCATTTTCTCTTTTAATAAAAAAATGAAATAAAAATAATTTCTTCATGAAAGTAATCACTTCGTTTATATCCCGTTTTAACATTGAATAAAACAAGAAGATTGCATCCAAATTTAAAATTTGAGAAGTGTCATGATCTATGACGTTTAAAGGATAAATTCTTGCTTTTTGTTTATACTAGTGGGAAAATACTTTGATAGGAAGATCATATTGACTAAGTTGTTGATTAATGTGATATAGTCTCAGCTCATGATTCATACCCTTTCTATTTAAAAGTTCTTGGAGATTAATTTTTGAAAATGTCATAAAATCATAATGTCACTACTCCTCTATAGTGAGAAAATTCCTACCAGAGCCAAATATATACTCATACATGTTCAAAACCTTCTTCATATGCTTCTTGTAATTACTTTGAGTTTAGTCAAACCTTGTGACCCTTGTTGAGAATTTTGTCATAGTTCAAAGATCAAGATCACGTAGACGCCACATATATTTGCTGCTTCTACACTGGAAGGACGCAAAACATGCCTTTCATTCACATGTTCCATGCTCATCCAATGAATGCTCTAGAAATAAATGATATGATCTCTCTCAAAATTCTTCAAAAGAGATATGGCTATCATAAATGAAAAATGATGAGCAAAAGCTCTCAAAAAAATGATGATAGCCATATCTCCCACATCTTCAAGTTAGAGAGATCATACATAATTAAGAGTACCATAAAATACCACTATCATATTCCATACACATGCACATCTTGATCTAGAATTATGACATTATTCTCCTTGGATCCTTGTTTTGACTTTACAATATAAGTGATGCAAGTATGCTATGCTACTTATCCCTACCTGAGCTCCACATAAGCCATATAGAAGTAGGAAGACACAAAGAAGGCAACCTCTTTATGCTTTGGTAAAGAATTATACACCTTGAGCGATCTAGAGTGATATAAGAGGAGTAAGTTGACTTATGAGATTTCTTTTGAAAAACTTATCAAAAACTCCAAGTACTAAAATATAATTTGGGGAAGATGACTTTGCCTTGAGAGCTGTTCCATTTCTCAACTTCTCATGGATATATGTTAGCCAATACCACATATCCCGCTTATATGACAGAATGTCTTGAATGATTCTTTATGCTTGCTTTATACTTTGAATGACATAGTTATGTTTACTTCTATCCTTTACTCGAGGACAAGCAAAGAGGTAAGTATGGGGGATCTTGTTGACGGTAAGAATGAGCTAATTTATCACTATCAAAATACCGTCAACATCCTCATAATCAAAGAAAGACAAGCATAACATGAGCACATTTTATCCAATAACTAGTTCCACATGTCCCTTGAGTATTTGAGTGCACGTAATGACAAATGGGGACTTTTGGGAGCCAGTGGACCCACTTAGGGGGTGGGCCGACCACCCTGTGGGGCCACTAGGCCTCCCATGCCCCCATGATCCATGTAACACTCTCCAAAGCACTTTCTACCCTTGGATCCAAGTGTGTTTCCTCCCAATGGTTCAGATTTACATCACGAGGATCCATGGGCCGACATCAAGGAGATTAGCTAATAATCAACTCAGAACAAACACCCAACGCATATGATAGGTGGGACCAGCATCTAGAAGGTAGAGGTGGGCCACAGACCCCTATAGGGGGTTGGCTGACTGCCCTTGGTGGCTACCACCCCCCCACTAGGTCCCTGACCAGTGGGGCATCTTCTAGAAGAGAAAGGGAGGGCCCACAGGCCAGTAGGGGGGTCGACCGACCGCCCCTATGGCGGTTCAACCTCTAGTAACGGCCTCACTCACTCCCCACATGCTGGAAATCATCACCATCCATCCTAAGGCGGTTCTAAGGTCGGTTGGATCAAACGGTGGCTGATGAAGGTGACGCGGATCACTAACGTGGCATCGGAGTAGCCCTTACTCCACCTCTAGCTATAAATAGACCCCTAGAGCTCCCTTATCATTCATGCCTCATTGGAGAAACACTACTCCTTAGTCTCTTAGCGGAGCTCTCTAGTAGTGCTATGCTGGTTGGAGGAGAGTGAAGGAAGTCTTCTGGAGAAAGCCCTGGGCCTGTCGGGAATCTTCTCCGGAGTTCTTCCTCGACGTATGCGAGTCTCTTGTAAGTGACTTCTTCCGAGTTCTTTATAGCATTTAGTATTCTAAATCTAGTTTAGATGTTATACAACTTTTCTCTCTTGTTCATCGCTTTGCTCTAAGTGAAGTGCTTTAATCTTAGCTCAAGGTTAAAGTAGTAAGAATAGTATAGATGTGGTGTCTAGACTAGATCTTGCCTTTGTAAACCGCTTATCGCGCGGATTGTTTGTGGATGCTAGTAGAAGGTGATAGCTCTCTCTAGTCTTCGTATTCCACCACGCGTGTCAGATAAGTTCTTAAAAGGTAGGGCTTCAATACAACTTGATGGCGCGGTCCGGTTAGAGTTTTGCCCTCTTTCTGATCTATCCCATCGCCTCCTACAAAGGAAGGGCTGATAAAGTCAGTATAACCGGCTATACCTTGTTAGATATCTTAGCTATATAGAACCTCTCAACCCAGTTATCATAGTCTCCCTTGAGCCATCATAGGACATATCCATCTTCCTAGTTAACTCACTTCTCGTTCCCTGTGGAAAATACGATACCTGAAATACTCCCGGTGAAAGCTACCTTGACAACCGTACGCTTGTGGTCTTTTCCATTTGTCACCTTTGTTGTCAACAACCTCCCAAAGCATTCAAGAAGAGGGAGCCCCACTGGAGCGAGTGGGAAATAGAAGCCGAAGAAACATGGGCACGAGTTCAGAAATGGTTGGAGGATAACAAGGAGGAACCATAGAAAGAAGAGGAGTCATCATAGTTTACCTCGGACGATGAATCAAACAAGTAAGTATTCTCCCCAATCTAGTCTTGTCGGTAGAGTTTAAATTCAGTACCCTTGCCAATAGGTTACTTGGTAGTTATCTTTTTACTTTCTTAATTTCCTTCATGGATAATCATCATAGGCTGTATGTATTTATTTTTTGCTAAATCTCATGTTGTAGCATAATAAAATCTTGAGATCCCACCATTGTACCCCTTGCCACTTGTTGCACCTAGGAATCATGTTTTTAGCAGTACCTTGTCACGGGAAAGTTTGGAGCACCCATATAGGGTCAGCCGACCTGGCCTTGTTCCTTACACACCATGTGTGTCCTCTACTTTGCTCATACAAGCATCCAAGGTGCAGTTCTCTGAAAATTTTGAAGTTTGAGTGCATGAACATGTGGGAGGCAATGCTTTATTTCCTTTGGTCATGTCATTTGCTTTCTTTCATGATAGACCTCAGGTAATTCCATGTCCTCTTTTTATTTCCTTTCATCACTCATGGCACATACCACTAACGAGCATAGATGAGTGATCCTTAATGCTCCTTTGGTCTTTTCTTGTGCTGCATCTTGCACTCTTTGCTTTCATCAAACACCAGGAGGAGTGTTCTAAACTTTGGACAGTAGATAGGGTACATGTAGAGATTGGTCGACCCCTATATGTAGCCTATCACCTCCCACTTTCTCCACTATGCTTTGCTCAAGAATCCAATGCAATTGCCACCGAGTTTTCTACTGAAGGGCACAAAGACAGGTCGCCCGACCTGAATTTTCACCTTTGGTCATGTCTGCTTTTGCAATCCACTCATGTTGTCCATTTAGAGAGCAATGGCGGCTGGTGGCACGGTGGAGGGGCCAAAGGGTGGTCGCCCGACCCCCCCCCCCCTATGAAGCCTCCATGCTGCCACCTTCCTTGCCTATAAATACCAAGCTATGAGGAGCTGAATACCACACCAAAACATCAATCTTGAGCTCTTCTTCCTTCTCTCATTCACATAGCTCTCCATCTCTCTCTAGTATCAAGTTCTTGTGAAGTGTTTCTCTCAAGTCTAGCCAATAAAACAAAAGACTAAAACTAATTAGAGTAATTTTGCATTGGTAGTTGCATTATTAAATCTTGTCTTAGTTCACAAAACTCTTCTCAAGAATGTTTGTGGTGGTTCCTATACCCTCAAGAAAGTTTGTGGAGTGTCACAACCCACAAGATTGATTTTTGTGGAGGCAGCCACACCTAGCAAGGACTACTAACTTGGATGACTAACGCTAATGCTAATATTTGTTGTCTAGTTGTGTTCTTGTGTTGTCTTTCTTGTGAAGAAATGAAGATCCTATTCAAGTCTGTGGCCAAAAAGGTGAAGAAGGTCGTTGGTGGGAGCTCATCTCAATGGTCTCACCAATCTGGCAGTGACTCCCAAGGAAGGAGAATGGGAGGCTCTGCCCGTTTCTCCTAGGAGGTTCCGCTAAGCGAAGGTCAAGGAAGGGAGGATAATGCTACATCAAGCGATGCACAACATTGAGGTGGACTCATGATACCTCCAATGAGGTTCCATGATCTAGAGAGTATTCTCGTGCTAAACCAACAAGAGCACCACACGTATCTCTCACTTCGGGGACGTACCTTAGAACACATGAAGGTCCATGACCCATTCTGCTCAAAACCTCAAGTATGGATGTTGAATTCATTTTTGTATTTTCTAAAATCGGATGGTTTAATTTTGGCAAATTGATGAACTAGGAATTAAAATGATTACCATAGAATTCTTGTGTTCACTACAAGTCTTCCATGATAATATGTAATTTTGTATGTTTAACCAAGAACAAAACATAACTTGGAGTCAATTAAATGTTGCTCTTGGGTTTGATGATGCTTGCCAACTTGACCTTAAACAAGACACCCGAACCTTCAAGAAAAATGAGTTTTGGGAGTCCATTACTACTTCTTATGATAGTCCATACCCAAAACCTGATGAAATTCATAATCCTACTTTGCGTTTCCTTCACCAATGGATGTCTATAACTCTCTTTCCTGAAAATAATAATGAAATTTAAACAGAAGATGAGTTAAGCCTGCTCTATGCCATGTGTTGACAGTAGATATGACATACTTTTACATGCTCAAAACACTGTCAACAGGCTCCATCTCAAAGGAAAAGTAACAAATCACGAACACAATATGTCAAATAATGAGTTCCACATGTCCCTTAAGTGTTCTTGTGCAGATGATGACAAAAGGGGGACATGGGAGGCTATGGGACCCACTTAGGGGGTTGGCCGGCCCCACTAAGGGCCCACCAAGGGCTCCCATGCACCCAGGATCCATGTCACAACCTCCAGAGTGAAGATCCACCCTTGGCTTCACTCTGTGCTTTCTCTGAATGGTTCAAGATCAAAGTACATGGATTCATGGGCCCACAAGACATCAATTCACCGTGACACTTCTAGAACATGTCACATACATGTGGGCCATGCTCCACGAGAAGGGAGGAGCCTATACTAGGTCGGTTGACCTAGCAAGTGGGCCCAGGGGCTAGCATCAACTCCCTTAACCAGTGGGGACTCTATCTAGAAGGATTGGGAGGGCCCACCTGCCATGGGCAAGTCGGCCTACCTCCCCCTGTGCACTTTAAGCATCCCCAAAGTTCCCACCACCTCTCCACATGCATCCATGCATCAACTTCATCTCTACTATTGATCTAAGGCGGTGGAAAGGTCGGTTTGATCCTACAGAGCATGGTGGAGATGGCGCGGATCGCTGACGTGCGACCGGAGTAGCCGCTACTCCATCTCCTGCTATAAATACACCCGTAGGCCTTCACTCATAACTCATGACACATTAGAGTAGTCCACTCACTAGTAGCTTAGCGATGCTCTGCCGGTATGCTATGCCTAAAGGGTGAGGGTGAGGAAAGTCTGAAGGGGAAAGCCTGGGTCTGTCGAGAGTCTTCTCCGAGGAGTTTCTCAGTGGATGTAAGTTCTTCTTTGTAAGTACTTCACCCGAGTTATCTATAGTATTTGATATTCTGGCATTGGTTTAGTAGTTATAGTCTTATTCGTGCACCGCTTAACTTTATTGGTAGAGTGCTATAGTCCCACTAGAGTTCTAGAGTAGTAAGTATAGTGTAGACGTGGTGTCTAGACTATCTCTTACCTGTGTAGGCCGCTTGTTGCACGGTTTGAGCGGATGCTAGTAGGAAGTGACAGCCCTGTCAAGCCTTTGATCCCCATCACGTGGTTATAGGCAAGTTATTAAAAGGTTAGGCTCTAGTAAAAGGTTAATCGCTTTGGGCCGGGGTTTTGTCTCCTGCTGTTTCGTCTATCGCCTCGGTTTGCGGGGGACTAAATCAGACCTTATACCTTCTATACCAGCTAGATATCCTTGTTGTATGTTGACGGTAATTACACCATGTTTTTACACCTCAAAATACCGTCGACAACCTTGGATTCAAGAGTATAATAACATAGCTAGAGCATTTTATCAATAATTGGTTCCACATGTACCTTGAGTATGTTCTATGCAGGTAACAGTAAATAGGGACACTTGGGAGCCTGTGGGCCCACTTAGGGGGGTCGGCCGACCCCACTATGTGACCACCAAGGCCTCCCATGTGTCCATGATCTAAGCACACCCTCTACAGTGAAGATCCACCCTTGGATCTCCTCTGTGCTTCTTCTCCACGGTTCTAGATCAAAGCACGAGGATACATGGGCCCACAAACTATCTCAGAAAAATACAAAACTATTGCCAAGGTGCCTATGACATGTGGGCCATGCTCCACACAAAAGATGGAGGCCAAAGGCCAATCCTTGGGATCGGCCGATCCCAAGTATGGGCCCACAGGCCACCCATATGTCCCCTGTGCTGTGGGGACACCTCCTGAGGGAAAAGTAGCAGGGCCCACCTGCCATTGGGATTGGCCAATCCAGATCAGGTGCCCAAAAGGTGCACCGACCTCCCCACTGACTCCCTGGATGCCTCCATGCACTCACTTGATCTCCCCCATTGATCTAAGGCGGTTGCAAGGACGGTTTGATCCTACGGTGGCTGATGGAGGTGGCGCGGATCGCTGACGTGGCATTGGAGTAGCCCCTACTCCACCTCTAGCTATAAATAGACCCCTAGAGCTCCCTTATCATTCATGCCTCATTGGAGAAACACTACTCCTTAGTCTCTTAGCGGAGCTCTCTAGTTGTGCTATGCTGGTTGGAGGAGAGTGAAGGAAGTCTTCTGGAGAGCCGGACCTATCTAGCGTCTTCTCCGAGCTGTACCTTGGTGGATGCGAGTCTCTTGTAAGTTTAGCTCTTGTAAGTGACTTCTTCTGAGTTCTTTATAGTATTTGATATTCTAAGTCTGGGTTAGCTGTTATACACCTTTTCCTGCTTGTTCATCACTTTGCTCTGAGTAGAGTGCTTTAGCCTTAATGTGGGGTTAAAGTAGTAAGAATAGTGTAGACGTGGTATCTAGACTAGATCTTACCTTTGTAAACCTCTTATCGCGTGGATTGTTCATGGATGCTAGTAGAAAGTGACAGCTCTATCTAGCCTTTGTATTCCACCACGCGTGTCAGATAAGTTCTTAAAAGGTAGGGCTTCAATACAACATGATGGCACGGTCCAGTCGGAGTTATATCTCTTACTGATCTATCCCATCGCCTCTTGCAAGAGAAGGGCTGATAAAGCAAGTATAACCAGCTATACCTTGTTAGATATCTTTGCTATATCGAACCTCTCAACTCAGTTATCATAGTCTCCCTTGATCCATCATAGGACATATCCATATTCCTAGTTAGATCACTACCCGTTCCCTGTGGAAAATACGATACCTGGAATACTCCGGTGAAGTGCTACATTGGTATAATCTATGCGCTTGCGGATTTATCCAATAGTCATAAGAAATACCAACAAGCATTTCTGGCGCCGTTGCCGGGGAATGGTAGCTGTTTTAACTAGAACCCTTTGGTCCTATTACCCTTGTTTAATCTTTCCTTTCATTTTATCCTTTTCATATACACCATGAACAAACCATCCATCTCTCATCTTACTTTTCCAAAGGGCCATAGTTTGGAACCACCACCATCATCACATCCCATCCTTTCACTTAGCTATGAGCTTCGCCCTAGCTTCATAGCTAAAGTTCGGGAACAACCTTTTTCTCGGGATGAAGATGAAAATCCTTACACTCACCTACATGACTTTGAACAATTGTGTTCATGTCTCAACATCTAAGGGATGAGGTGAGGTACCCTTAAGTGGAAGCTATTTCTGTTTTCTTTGACGGGAATAGCCAAACGATGGTACCTTCACAACGTAGGTAGTGTAAACGAAGAATGGGAAAGATTACAATCCAAATTCTGCCTAGCTTTCTTCCCTATTCCTTGTGTTGTTCGTCTTCGAAAAGAGGTCATCAACTTCTCACAAAAGGAGAAAGAACCTCTTGGTGCGGCCTGGGCCCGTCTTTTAGATCTATCCTCATCTGGCCCTGATCTTGCTATAACTGAGCCAACATTGTTACAACACTTTTATGGCGGTCTTAGCAGAGATTCCGCACAACTTCTTGATATATCTTCTGGGGGAGCCTTCCTGTGTTTATCCGTTAGTGCAGGGATGAGTCTTCTTACGAAGATTCTTGAAAACACTCCCTATGCTAACGATTATAATGAAGGACCCAAGGATGAACAAAAACCAGCCCCTAGAAAAGAATCCAAGATAGCCGAATCACCACCATTTCTATCCAAAATTCTTCCATCGATCCCGAACCACAAAAACCACAAATCTCGAAGGAAGAAGAAATCCAGTATCTAAACCATTCCTTCGAGTTCGAGGCCAACCTCTCATCTGATCTTGCTGGTTTTGGGAATGCCCAAAATGATCCTTTCATAAAGAGACCTTTTAAGAAACATCTTTATAGACCTCTCATGAAGGGATCTCTTCAAAAACCTCCCAAATCAACATCATCTTATGCCTCGACTTCCCACATGGCACATTAGGAAAAGCCTAGGATATTTGATGAAGAAATGTCGAGTGAGATTATAGAAGAACTCAAGTGTTTAGAAGCCAAATCTATCCTCTCCTTCTCTATGCCCACCTCTGACTTATCCTACGAACCCATTTCTACACCCACCCTTGATCCTGATGATCCCCCATGTGTTCCTTCATTAAAGTCTTATGATGACCCACTTGATGACTCTGGGAGTTCATTAAGACACCCGAGGCATGGAAGCCATGAGGGCTATAAATCTGACCAAGTGGAGCAAAGATAACGGTTAGAGCATCTATCTACCGCTGTAAGACAAACATGGTTGGATGAGGCCGAATCCTCAAAAGAAGTTGCTAAAATACCCACACATGTAAGGAGAATATCCTGTCAAGTGTTGGGCATTGATGGCGACATTTGCTATGATCCTAGCCTTGGGATCAACATCATTCCTCATTTCTATGTTCCAACATCATCAAAGGATCATCTATCTCAATCACAAAAACACCTTAGACTCCCCAATGGTCAAATCCTTGATTGTTTAGGAGTGCTTCATGATGTTCTTGTGGTGGTTGATGATCTCAAGATCTTCCTAGATTTCCATGTCTTTGACCTTCCTGAACTTTCCTTTCATCTCACCTTTATCGGAAGGCCAATCATGAGAATCTTGGAGAACACATTAGGAAATGAGAAGCTTGGTCATATAATAGGTAAAGATTATCTACCCATTTTGTCTTCCCGACCTCTCATCAGAAGGTTAGAATCCAAACCAGTTCTTGATCCAAGGGGTGAGTCAATATCAATCTCGCCAATAGCCATGACCCATTCAAGCTTTGGGAATAACTTGAAATGTCATGAGAAAGAAAGTGCTCACCCACTCCTTGAAAGGGAGAATGATGTCTATGAGCATGGAAGTTATTCCCCGATCTTTCAATCAAATCCATACTCAAATAAGAAATCTCCCAACTCAATCCTCCCCTCTACCATCACTACACACATGATCGACAACCTCTTCATGCTTCTGGTTTCTAGAATCTTTGCAAGGTTGGTTGTAGATGTGTTTGTCTAACATAAATTTTGCAAATCTCGTAGTGGTTTTGGTCTTGAGGATAGGTTCGAAAATGTTGGAGTTGAAGGGGAAACCGCTTCACCAACATGAGTTGCAACTTGATGGTTTCCCAAAGACAAGCTTGTGTCTTAAAATTAAGCACTTTCGGGAGATAACACGAGCTTTCTTCTTTTCTATTAAAGTTTGCTTTAAAAAAATATAAAACAAAATTAAAATATTTTTCTTTTAGTTTCCCAAGATTCTAAAATGAATAAAATGACTTTGTAAAATGAGATTAAGGAAATATTTGTGAAAGTGTTCCTTTAGGTATTTTTGTCACTAACCATTTTAGGTTTGAACAAAAAGAACAATGGAGCAAAAACACAAGGTATGTCCAACCAAACATCCTTCAATAATGAAGCACATTTAAAAGAAAATTTCACATCCTAGACTTGGATTTTCACATTGTAAAATGTTGCAAAAATCCAAGTATGGGGGAGTGGATTTCTCTAAGAAATTTATATCATGCTTCATTCTTAATTTTGTTTGGTTGTCTCTACCTTGCTTTCTTTTTTTACCTTGCTCATTCTGCTGAGTCATAAAAATAATAAAAAAACTGCAAATGCTCATCGGGTTCACCATCCATGATCCTGTCTCCTTTTTGAATATCTTTATGTTTTCATGCTTCCTAGTTCTGTTATAAGTATGCTTTGGCTTGGGATATTTCTGAATTCATATTCCCTTAGGCTCTTTAAATTAAGCATGGTGCTTAGGTTAAATAGCCTACCTTAATCAAATTAGACATGGTGTCAAGTTTCATTATTGAACCAAAAACTACTTGTAAAGAATTTGGTTGTACTTTTGGACTAACCAATGCATGATAACTTAAAAAAATTTTGTGGTTAAGTCATGAGATCTTTCATAGAGACAAATCAAGGGTTGAGGTAGTAATGAAATAATCTTGCACATCTTTGCCTCAACCTTGCTTAACTTTTAAAGAATTGGTGAACAATGATGGGACATCTCTTTCTGTGCTAAAATGCTGAAATCAACTTTCCTATAGCATAGAAGATGTCCTCTGTTTCTATGACAATAATGCCCCTGCTTTGAATCATATGTGAATTCCTTCGGGTATGTATTGTCCACTAATCATTCGCAAGAGAGAAGCAATGAATGAAAAAAAAACAAAAGGGGGTATGAGTACAATGCAATGATTCATAGAAGAAAGACCATTCGTCATCATCAATATCGTGACGCAAGGAATCGTCACGCTTCGAGATTACGGCTGCAAAATCTTCAAGGTAAATGGCCAACGTCTTAAATGTTTTTTTATGAGCATGAAATTCCTAAACAAGAAATTGATATGATAGATTTTGTTTCTTAATCTCAATTAGAACTAAAATCTACATGTTTTAACTTTTTTGTTCAAATTTCAAAAATAACCTTAGAAATGGCCTAGACTTAGCCTTGACTCCGTCCTCGTGAAAGGTCGGCCCATTTGGCCTCTAAAGGGGATCGGTCGACCGTGTTTTTGGCCCAATCAGCCCGAAACTTCACGAGCTGACTCACCTAACTCGACCAAGTTCAGAACATGGCTCGGTCGGACGTTAGCTTTCAGAAAGGGATCGGCCGATCATGGTTCGAACTCGTTCAAACGTCTTGTTGCACAAGAACGTTGGGCCAACGTTCTCCTTCGGTTTTCATCGCGATCCGAGCAAAAACGAAGGCCCTGAACGTTGTTTCTCTTATTCTTAACCCCTTCCTCTCCTTCCTCCTCTTCACCACCAGTAGAAATTTCATCTCCTCGTGCTTCCCTTCTCATCTTCCTTGCCCCTCCTCCTTAGTCATCCCCTGGAGCCATCGACGCAACTTACCTCATGGCTCTGATAGAAGGAATCATGACAAGATGCTTGTCATCCCTTATGCTAAGGCCATAGGACGTTCTCTCTCCACCTTCTCCTTTGGTGCCTTAGCCCTTCATAGCAATAAGATACTTAGGCCTAATAGTCTATCACTCATGAATCAAAGAACTTATGCCTAAGCTATCAATCACAAATAAAACTCTTGGTTCTGCTGGTATCTTACCCCAGCAGAACCCCTGCATTTGATCTGTCTCTGTCACTGATTTCAGCATGCCCCAAAACAAGTATGGGGGAGGTCGGTCGACACTCCAACATGTCAAAACACAAGAATGACCATAGAGTCATGTTGTACACGTCCATAGCATGTTCCACAAAAAAGTTGGACCGAAATGGCCACTTTTGTGGATCGGCCGATCCACTTTGGAGGCCAAAATTCAGAAAAGACAGAGCAAAGCAATATTCCGAGGTAAGGGATCTAAATGCAGAGTTCGAAGTGGCCAAACGGCCCCAGAGGGTGGTCGGCCGACCGTCCTTATAGGCCCCGGGCCCACCAGCTAGCATCCTTTCAACTTCAAACATCTATTTTGACTGGTTTGCCACATCTCTCACTTTTTCTCTATGTTTTTCATTTGTTTTACTCATTTTCTCTTTCAAAATAAAAAATGAGATAAAAATAATTTCTTCATGAAATCCATCACTTAGCTTAATTTCCTTTTTATGTTGAATAAAACAAGAAGATCGCATCCAAAAATAAAATTTGAAAAGTAACATGATCTATGACGTTCTGAGGGTAAAAGCATCATAAAGATGAATTCTTGCTTTTGCTTATGCTAGTGGGAAAACTCTTTGATAGGAAAATCATATTGACTAAGTTGTTGATTTATGTGATATAGTTCTCGGCTCATGATTCATACCCTATCTATTTAAGGTTCTTGGAGATTAACTTTTGAGAACGTCATAAAACCATAATGTCACTACTCCTCTATAGTGAGAAAATTCCTACCACAACCATATATGCTCTTTCATGATTTAAGCTTTCTACATAAGCTACATGCTTTGTGTTGAGTTTGGTCAAGTTTTGTGACCCGTGTTGAGAGATTTATCATGCCCCCAAGATCAAGATCATGTACATGCCACATATACATGCTGCTTCTACACTGGAAGTACGCAGAAACATGCCTTTCATTTTTCCACATAGTTCATACTCCATGTTCTAATAGAAATTTCTCCATGTTGTTAGTCAATGAGACATAGACTATGCAAAATTATGAAAATATATGAAAAAATAGGGGCACATGAAGGTCCCAAGTTTTAGAAAAAAAATGATGATGAGCAAATCAAAGCTCATAGAAAAAGAAAAATAAAGATAGCTATGTCTCAAAATTATAAGTTAGAAAGAGATATCTTATAAAGGAGTTTTGATAATTCACCATGTTTCCACACACTTGCACATCTTGATCTAAGTGTATGACAATATATGCAATGTAAAGTATGCTACATTGTTTATCCCTACCTAAGCTCCACATAAGCCTTTTAGAAGTAGGAAGATAAAAAGAAGGCAACCTCATGTTATGCCTTGGTAAGGATTCATACACCTTGAGCGACCTAGAGTGCTATATGAGGAGTAAGTTGACTTATGTGCTTTCTTTTGAAACATTTATCAAAAAACTCCAAGTACTATATATGATTTGGGAAAGATGACTTTGCCTTGAGAGTTGTTCCATTTCTCAACTTCTCAAGGATATATGTTAGCCAATACCACATATCCCACTTGTATGACAAAATGTCTTGAGTGAATCTTTATGCTTGCTTTATACTTTGAATAACATAGCCATGTTTACTTTTATCCTTTACTCGA
Organism: Microstegium vimineum; assembly: GCA_022036555.1. Lineage (NCBI taxonomy): Eukaryota > Viridiplantae > Streptophyta > Magnoliopsida > Poales > Poaceae > Microstegium > Microstegium vimineum. The sequence continues at coordinate 20,765,899 of CM039136.1, forward strand.
GGACGAGCAAAGAGGAGAGCCGGGCCTATCTAGCGTCTTCTCCGAGGTGTACCTCGGCGGATGCGAGTCTCTTGTAAGTTTAACTCTTGTAAGTGACTTCTTCCGAGTTCTTTATAGTATTTGATATTCTAAGTCTGGGTTAGCTGTTATACACCTTTTACTACTTGTTCATCGCTTTTCTCTGAGTAGAGTGCTTTAGCCTTAATGTGGGGTTAAAGTAGTAAGAATAGTGTAGACGTGGTGTCTAGACTAGATCTTACCTTTGTAAACCACTTATCGCGTGGATTGTTCGTGGATGCTAGTAGAAAGTGACAACTCTATCTAGCCTTTGTATTCCACCACGCGTGTCAGATAAGTTATTAAAAGGTAGGGCTTCAATAGAACATGATGGCGTGGTCCGGTCAGAGTTATATCTCTTACTGATCTATCCCATCGCCTCCTGCAAGAGAAGGGCTGATAAAGCCAATATAACTAGCTATACCTTATTAGATATCTTTGCTATATCGAACCTCTCAACCCAGTTATCATAGTCTCCCTTGATCCATCATAGAACATATCCATATTCCTAGTTAGATCACTACCCGTTCCCAGTGGAAAATACGATACTTGGAATACTCCCGGTGAAGTGCTACATCGGTATAATTTGTGCGCTTGCGGATTTATCCAATAGTCATAAGAAATACCAACATTGTACACATAACCTCTCTACCCAACGAGCATATGCTCTTTTGTTCATCATAGGAATCCTTGAATATTGTTAGTACACTTCACATTTCTCGTGGAAAATATGATACCTGGAATACTCCCGGTGAAGAGATACAATTGACTACCGTGCGCTTGCGGTATTTCCGTTTGCCACTTGAGGTTCAATAAGCTTTTCTGGCACCGTTGCTGGGGAATGGTAGCTGCATTAACTAGAATTAAGTCATCTGAGTTATCCTTGTTTGATCAAAACCTTCCTTTGACACAAACCATGGATCAAACATCTCTTTTTGAGTATGCTGCTCCAATGGGCACTAGCTTGGAGCTGCCTAACTCATCCCAAGCCATTTTGGTTGTTCGTTATGAGCTTCGCCCGAGTCTCATAGCGATGGTTCAGGAGAAACCTTTCTCTGGGGAAGAAGATGAGAACCCTTACACACACCTACGTGATTTTGAACAAATGTGCTTATGTGTACAAATGTGCTATTCCCGTTCTCTCTGACAGGAGTAGCAAAATGATGCTACTCACACCATGTAGGTAGCGTAGGAGGAGAATGGCAGAAGTTGTTATCAAAAAAATTTTAACCTTCTTTCCTATTTCTCATGTTATCCGTCTTCCAAGAGAGGTCATCACTTTTAAGCAAAATGCTAAAGAACCTCTAGGTGCTGCCTAGGCCCGTATAACAGATCTAGTATTGATGGGGCCTGATCTTGCTATAATCGAGCCAATAGTGTTACAACAGTTTTATGGTGGTCTTAGCAAAGACTCTGCTCAATTCCTTGATGTATCCTCCGGGGGAGCATTTTTATATCTTCCCGTTAGCAAAGGGAGACGAATTCTGACAAAAATCCTCGTTAATACTCCTTACACTAATGTGTATGATGAAGCCCCTGAAGAGGAAGAGGATGCAGCCCCTAGAGTAGAATCGGTAGGTGAATCCCAACCATCCACATCCACAGATCCAGCCACCAAGCCTGAGCCACACACCCCGAACATTCCAAAGGAAGAAACCCAACCTTTGGAATTTCCTTTTGATATCAAGGACAATCTATTCTCCGATTTTTGGAATGCCTTGAATCAACCTATGCAAAAGAAGTCTTCAGCTGCTAGAGCTCCAAACGTTCACATTCCAACATGTCTAGAGGAATGTTACATCAAAGACACTGTTCAGGAGCTTGCGGCTATAATGAGTGAAGAATGGCTTGAGGAGTCCGAAACTTCAACCGAAGTAATTCGGATACTTTCGTCCTCCAATACCATTCCTTACACTATCAATAAAGCATCTTTAGACTCCCTTTATGATCCCGTTGTAGGAGTTAGTATCATGTCTAAATCATTAGCAGATGTGCTCCTAGGGGAGGAACCTCTAGCTCCAACCGATAAATTCATTAAATTTTCATATGGGAAATAGGTTGAGAGTTGTGGGATCGCATAAGTCATTACTACCACCATTAACAGAGTCAATATCCTCTTAAACTTCTTTATTTTTGACATAGAGGAACTCGACCTATTAATTGGGCATCCACTCATGAGACTCCTTTATGGGTATTATGAGCGGAGTTTAAAGGGTCACCTATGGAGGAACTTTTGTGTATCCATTCTAATGACAAACTTTCTAAATTCTAAAATGGATGAAAGCCCCGATCCTGGCCCTGTAGAAGAAGTTATGATGACCACTCTTCAAGAATCTTCTTGTTTCGATCTAGAAGAGGATGCACAAGATTTCATACAAGAAGAATCCGAGTTAGAAGAACCCGTGGATCTGGATAAATCTTAGATATCAGTAAAATCCTCCATTGAACTTAAGCCTCTTCCTTCTGGACTTAAGTATGCTTTCCTTAATGGTGATCGAGAAGCCCTGTAACTATTAGCGATAAGTTGTCTACAGAAGAGGCGTCAAAACTCCTCACCAACCTAGAGAAATGCAAATTTGTCTTAGGATATTCTTAGCAAGATCTTAAAGGAATAAATCCAGCTCTATTCATGCATCACATTCCCATAGAACTAGAGGCCACACCTTCTAGTGAGCCTCAAAGGAGGCTGGACAATGCGATGAGAGAGGTAGTAAAGAAAGAGGTCTTGAAACTCTTGCACGCTGGGATAATCTATCCTATTCCAAATAGTGAGTGGGTAAGCCCAGTGCAAGTAGTTCCTAAGAAGGGAGGTATGAAGGTCGTCCGGAATGACAACAATGAACTAATCCCTCAAAGTACTATCACGGGTTGGAGGATATGTATAGATTACCGAAAGCTCAATAAGGCTACAAAGAAAGATCACTTCCCGTTACCATTCATTGATGAAATGTTGCAATGGTTAGCAAAGCATTCATTGTTCTATTTCCTTGATGGCTATTTGGGATATCATTAAATACCCATTCATCCCGATGACCAAAGTAAGACCACATTCACATGCCCATATGGAACGTATGCCTACCGATGTATGTCCTTCAGTTTGTGCAATGCTCCTGCATCGTTCCAAAGATGCATGATGTCCATTTTCTCCGATATGATCAAAAATATCATGGAAGTGTTCGTGGACGATTTCCCTATCTATGGAAAAACTTTTGATGATTGTCATGAGAACTTGGACCCGGTCTTACAACATTGTGAAGAGAAGCACTTAGTCCTGAACTGGGAGAAATGCCACTTCATGGTTTGAGAAGGCATAGTGCTAGGACACAGAGTGTCCGAACCTAGGATAGAGGTGGATAAAGCCAAGATAGAAGTGATAGAGAAGCTTCTAGCTCCCACGAATGTCAAGGGAGTGTGTAGCTTTCTTGGGCATGCTAGTTTTTATAGGCGGTTTATAAAAGATTTCTCTCAAATTGCATGTCCTTTAACCACCCTGCTAGCTAAAGATGCACCCTTTGAGTTCAATGACGAGTGCTTATATTCCTTTTACATTTTACTTCCTTAAGAAAGCACTTGTCTCTGCTCCAATCATTCAACCCCCTGATTGGACGTTTCCTTTTGAAATAATGTGTGATGCAAGCAATTATGCTATTGGTGCTATCTTAGGACAGACCAAAGATAAGAAGCATCATGCAATTTCATATCCTAGCAAAACCTTAACAGGGCCACAATTAAATTATCCAACAATTGAAAGAATGGCTTTTGCTTTAAACAATTTTAGATCTTACTTAGTTGGGGCAAAGGTAATTGTTTATACCAATCATGCTGCCCTCAAATACTTACCAACTAAGAAAGATGCTAAACCATGTCTAATAAGATGGATCCTACTCTCCAAGATTTTGATATAGAAATCAAAGATAAAAAGGGAGTAGAAAATTTTGTAGCCAATCACTTGTCCATAATGCATTTCAAAGATGGATAGGATCTACCCATTGACGATTTCCTACAGGATGACACACTCCTCAAGATCACGGACTCCAACCTATGGTACACGAACATTGCGAATTTCATGGTTGCAGGTTATGTACCACCTGGGGTAAATATAAAGAAACTCATCCAAGAGAGCAAAGTGCACCTTTGGGATGATCCTTACCTGTATAAAGTCCGCAATGACGAGATGTTAAGGAGATGTGTGCCCATCAATAAAGAATTCAAGATCATTGAGAGATGTCATGGGGCAGAATATGGTGGCCATTATGGAGTATATAGAACCAACGCAAACATCTGGAAAAGCGGGTTCTATTGGCCAACCATGTACAAATACACACTAGACTATGTGGAGAAGTGTGCAAGGTGCCAGAAGCATGGGAACATCAATACTTGGGATGAGATGCCACCCACCAACAATTTGCAAGTTGAGCTTCTTGATGCGTGGGGCACAGATTACAAGGGGCCATTCCCCAAATCCTAAAGGTATGAGTCCATCTTAGTGGCAGTGGATTATGTGTCAAAATGGGTAGAAGCATTACCCTGCCAAGTTACTGACTCTAGAAGTTCAACGAAGATGTTCCAAGAGGTCATATTTCCAAGGTTTGGAACCCCAAGATTAGTCATAAGTGATGGAGGATCCCACTTCATCAACAAAGGGTTCCATCGCTTCTTGGCAGACCAAGGAATAAGACACAATGTTGCAACTCCCTACCATCCTCAAACAAGTCACCAAGCAGAAACATCCAATAAGCAAATCAAGAACATTCTGCAGAAGATAGTCAATGATGTGGGCACAGCATGGAAGAGCACATTGGTCCTAATACACTCTGGGCATATAGGACTGGATACAAAACTCCAATCGGTATGTCACCATACCAACTTGTATTTGGAAAGACATGCCACCTACCTGTGGAATTGGATTTTAGAGCACATTTGGCCATCAAGAAGTGGAACATGAACTTGCAAGCTGCCGGTAGACACAGAAAAATGTAGATCTCAGAACTAGAAGAATGGAGAGAAACTGCATACCACAATGCCAAGATCTACAAGGAACGAACGAAGCGATGGCATGACAAGAGGATCAAGGTAAAGGAATTTAACCAAGGAGACAAGGTCCTCTTGTTCAACTCAAGGGTCAAGCTATTCGGCCATGGAAAACTTTGAAGCAAGTGGGAAGGGCCATTCCTCGTCATCAATGTCGCCACTCATAGAGCGGTCACACTACAAGATGACGATGACAACATCTTTAAGGTAAATGGCCAATGACTCAAAGTTTTGTATGAGCATTCTCCACCTGAAAAAAATGATGAAATAAGTTTTGTTGAAGATCCTGATCAAACTTAAACATGAAAACTTATGCTAAAATTTTACTTCATTAAATAAACTTTCTTTTCCTATAGTAGAATACACTTGCCATTAGTAGCCTACACATAAAGTTTTAGCGCAGTTAGAGCCAAAGTCACATCGGGCGATGTGCTTTTGAGCCCAATAAGGCCCATTTCCTGGCCACGTACGGTAGAGCCATGGGACATTCATATCCTGCCTCTGGTTTACACCAAAGGCTCAGGGGCATCGGCCGATGCGGTCTTGATGTGTCCAGCCAGACCCGTTGGTTCCTTAATGTTTGACTAACGTTCCCTTGGCGTCCCAATCGTTTTCCTCGCGAAAGAGGGGCTGGAACGTTGGTAAAGGCCTTTTTAGACTTCCCTCTCCTTCTTCTTCCTTCCACCTTATCATTCTTCTTCACCAGCATCCTTTATTTCTTCTTGAACCACCATTCTACCACCACTCCATGGCTCCCACCAAGTTGCCACTTGTTCCATTGGAAGAAGGCCCTTCTGGTGACCCGTTCATCAATCTAAAAGGCCAAATCTCAGCCATGGCGGTCAAAGTCATCGATGCAGTATCCCTGGCCATGGTGTCACCACTAGCGGGCTTCGTAGGTGCCATAGGGGGGTTAGGCGACCTGCCCAGGGGTCGGCCGACCTTGTCCTCCCCCTCCGGAGGTGCCCGCTCTGCTGTGAAATCCATGTTGCCACGTCGTGTCATTGTGAAGACCCCTGCTCGCTCTACCATGCCCAGAAGGCATACCATGGGGAAATTGGCACCTAAGGGGAAGGGTTCTATGGTGGCAATGAAGAAGGTTGTCACCATCTCGTCAGGTGAAATGACGGGGTCGAAGTACTCCTTGTCATACTCTCCCTCGATGCCCACAATGATGAAGAACCACTAGATCATCGATGTAGGTGTGGGGCGTGGGAAGGTGCTCATCCCACCAATCACGTAAGAAGAGATGAGGAAGCTACGGGAGTCACTGGAGTCCACGAGTTCTCCTAGGATTTGGAGAAGGTGTGATCTACCTTCCATCAACGGTCTATCGGGCCAGTTTGAAGATGACACCTTTGTAGAAAAGAGCAACATGGAAAAGCTCTTTAAAGTTGTGGCAAATCTTAGGGAGAGTAATAGGGAGTTAGAAGAGAGGCTAGCAGAAGAGAAGATGGAGTGTATGTCTCTAGAAGACGACTTCTGTGCCCTTCGCATTAGCACCAATGCGAAGTTTAGGCGCCTTGCATAGGCTGTAGGACACAAGAACATCACCGCCCTCCTTCTCCTTGAGCACAACACACACTAGGCACTAGATAGATTTACTTTCATTTTTCATTCAATTTCCCTTATGTAACACGTGCCTAATGATGAATAAAATAAAGTTTCCATGGTTTTGTTGGTGTTTTTCCACCAGCAGAGCCCCTGCACTTGATGTTTGCAATTCTGTGTTATTCAGGCTCAGATTTAGTGTGGGTGTTGACGGTCCTTAAGTACCAATTTTAACCGTCAACTAAACAAGGAAAAGGATCTAAATGATACCACTAGCTAGAATTAGGGTTTATATTGACAGAATTCCACGAGTTTTGGTGAATGTCTGTGTTCTACATGGGGTTATCAGGAAATACCAAGGAAAGGCCCACATGTCATGTTTACATAGAGATATTTATCAACTGCACAATTTTCTGTACTCTAGACGGTTCCAGGAGACACCAGAACGAACGGGAGGAAAAACAGACCCAGAGTCAGGGCGTCCGCCCTGACCCCTAGGGCGCATGCCCTACTATTCTGGCCAATCAGAGCCAACTTCGTGGATCATGCTCCACCGCCTTTGAGGATCAATCTAAACTCTTCGCCTAAGGTCGGTTTGATCCGACGGCCGACGTTCATTTGAGGAGGCTATATAAGCAAGGCCCCTGACCCCCCCTAAGGAGCATCTCATCTCATTATTCTTCTCCAGAGCAAAATCTAGGGTTTCAATTAGATGTAGAGAAGGAGAGAGGTCCCACTAGTTGTCCAGATCTAGTTCTTCTAGTTGTAGCTCATCTAGTTGTAATTAGAGGTGGGAGAGAGAGGAGGAGAGAGCTAGGAGGAGCCGGATCTGTCGGATCTTCCTCAACATTATACCTTTGCAGCATCTGGTTCTGAGCAATCTCCAGGTTCTTCATTTATTTCTAAGTATCTTATTTCAGTTCTTACTTTATTCTATTTATGGGATCTCCGCTCGTATTGAGTGCTCTAGTTTTCATGGGATTAGAGTAGTAAGCGATAGTGTAGACGTGGTGTCTAGACTAGAGTTTACCTGAGTTTGCGCCCAATTCTACGGATAGTTGTGGTAGCCCTAGGGGAGAAACCTCTGTAAGGCCTTTGAAGTCCACCACGTTCGGGTTGGTGTTTTCGTAGAGCTTTTGGCAGCCTCTCCCGACTACCTTTTTCCCAGTCTTTGTCGAGAGTCGGGAAGGTACTATTGCTCCAAAGTAAGTAGAGTATCGTGGACCTTTGATTAGATAACTCCCTTAGAAAACTCTAAAATCACTCTACCCAGTTATCTTATCTATCCTTGGATGCTCTTAGTTTCTATCTGTTACACTTCACGTTCCCCGTGGAAATCCAGTTGAAAATATGAATCATCCAAGTATAGAGGAGGCCCCAAACCAGACCAATTTGAGAGTTACCAATCCAAGTGGAATTTTGAACTTACATGAAGAATCAACCAAAGAGATTGGAGAGGAAGATGATATCAATGAGCATGGAATCTATTCCATAACAATCTCTTTAAACCCATGCTCATATGAGACATCTCCCATACCCTTTGGTCTCTTTATAGTTACCACACATGACATCTTCAACACCCTCACACTTTCTGTTTACAAATACTTTAAATGGGTGGTTGTCGATGCATATGTTTATCATAAATATTGCCAATCTCATTTTGCTAAATCTTGAGATAGGTAATAGAAGGGAAACCTTTACACTAAAACATATCTTGAAAGGTTCCACAAGGACAAGCTTAGTGTCCTAAAACAAGCACTTCTCATATCCTAACATAAGTGTTCACCTTTTTGTTGCCAACCCTTGTGAAGTGAGCATAGAAATATATGATTATTTTCCTTCAGGTATTTTTGTCACTAACCTTTCCAGGTATAGAGCAGAAAGAATGAAGGAATGACAAGCATAAGGTATGTCCAACCAATTATTATGCAACATTGAATTTCATTCATCCAATCTTGATTTTTGCAAAATTCAAGCTTGGGGGATAACCCATTGTAAAAACATCTTTTGCCATGTTGCTACATTATCTTAGTTGTCCCTACCTTTAAGGAATGCTCAAAATACTAAATAAAAATCATGCTCCCTCATCCTCACTTGAGTAAATCTCCATAATACTTTCATGCTACCTTTGTCTGCTATGGTGTATGTTTAGGTTTTGAAGTATTTTCATATATCTTTTAAATTATGCATGGTGCCTAGTTTAAAATAAAGGTATTTTGATTTTACTTCTAAAGGCTTTTAAATTAAGTGTGGTGCTTAGGTTAAAATGTCTTACTAAATTAATCTAGAGTTGTCTAGGTTGATTTTTGAACCAATAGTATACTAGAGTAGATATTGGATATTTTGCTGGACTAACCCCTGTAGGAAAACTTTCAATATCAAATTGGGAAGTCCTGAGATGAACTCATACTAAGATGAAGAGAGACACATAAACTTCAACAACCTTCACAAGAGAAACGCAACTAATTCATCATGATGAATTCCATGGAGCCAGAAGAAGACAAGTGACAAAGAACAAAATCTACATCCGCTCAATCCATGAAAGAGGGTGAACAAAACTTCAAGAGAAGACCAACAGAGATGTCAAGATCAGAAGAACGAGGATGAGAGAAGAGTGGAATAAGAAGACAAGTCATTAATGCACAACCAGTTGATCAAGGGAAGCTCCCATGAAGGTACGATGCCATCATTCTCCAATGACAAAGGTAAAGGTAAGTAAGCATCACTCTAAAAGCTTTTCTTTGATTCTGGTACTCACATAAATAAAGATCTAAACATATTTGAGTGGCAACTTTAATTGATCCAACCTGATGATCTCAACATGTTAGTTCTGTAAAACTTGATCCTAATACCACTCCTTGATCTCACAGTCTTAACTATATATGCTAAAATGTTGCACATCCAACCTTGAAAGATGATAATCTCAATCATGTAAAAATAAATTAGACAATCTTTCCATGAGTTGAAGCAATTTGATTAGCCATGAGTTGTCAAAATACTACATTCATGCTCATCCTCTGATCTGATCACTCATGTCATGGCTAAATAAAGTACAACTCAATCTTGCTCAACTATATTTAGGTTAGAGATAAATGAATAAACTTTTGGTTCTCTTGGTGTTTTTCCACCAGCAGAGCCCATGCACTTGATCTCTGCCTTGATTCTATGAGCAGGACACTTCTTCACCATGCCATCAAGAGCATGGGTGGATGACATCCTACCAATGAAGAAAGGAGATCCAGGGAGACCTGTCATTCCAATCTCCATTGGAGCTTACACTTTTGAAGAAGTGGTCTGTGACCTTGGAGAAAGTGTCAACATCATGCCAACTTGTAGAGTAGACACTATGCTATCCCAAGGGGGTTCTTGAAGATAGTTTCATAGGAGTTGGACACTCGTTTGTATCGGCAGACTTTGAGGTTGAAGAAACAGGTGGAGTGCCAAGATATGTTTCACAATCAAGGATGGGAAGGAGAAGTTCACTTCCAAGAAGCCTACACTCAAGGTTCCTACTCATCCTCAGACGTCGTACACCTACGAGGATACAACTACAGCTATAAGGAAGAACAACATCAACATTAGAAGGAGGAGGAATAAATCTCAACAACCAAGAGAAGACTCTGTGTGGATGGTCAACACTGTCGATTTAGGGTTTGATCACCAACACAAGAAGAGTAAACATCCAAGTATTCATAGGAGTGGACCATGCTCCTTAAGACATTTGAACCAGAAGAGAGGTCCGGTTCGACGGACCTAAATCTCCGAACCTTAGCCGGAAGGTAAATTCAGTAAGTTATCTGCATATTTATTTTCCTCTGCATTGAATTGTTGCACTCTAGCATATTTACTTTCCATAAATATTTGTAGTACTATATAATCGTTAGTATAATCCATTGGATAATCATCTTAATCATAGCATATCTATATTATTGCACTGCATTGCATAAAAAAAACCTTTAAGCCCCATGTGAATAAGTCTTCTAACTATTTACTGTGGACGCATAAAAAATATTGCATTAGTCATTTGCATATAAAATTGAAAATATAAAAAATATATTTGAATATTCGAATTTTGCAAGGCTCTAGGAAAGCAAGGTGTTGGTATTTCTTATGACTATTGGATAAATCCGCAAGCGCACAGATTATACCATTGTAGCACTTCACCGGGAGTATTCTAGGTGTCATATTTTCCACAGGGAACGAGTAGTGAGTTAACTAGGAATATGGATATGTCCTATGATGGATCAAGGGAGACTATGATAACTGGGTTGAGAGGTTCGATATAGCAAAGATATCTAACAAGGTATAGTTGGTTATACTGGCTTTATCAGCCCTTCTCTTGCAGGAGGCGATGGGATAGATCAGAAAGAGGGCAAAACTCTAACATGACCGCTCCATCATGTTGTATTCAAGCCCTACCTTCTAAGAACTTATCTGACATGCGTGGTGGAATACAAAGGCTAGATAGAGTTGTCACCTTCTACTAGCATACACAAACAATCTGCGCGATAAGTGGTTTACAAAGGTAAGATCTAGTCTAGACACCACGTCTACACTATTCTTACTACTTTAACCATTGCATAAGATTAAAGCACTCTACTTAAAGTAAAGTGATGAACAAGCATGAAAAGATGTATAACAGCTATGCCATAAGTAGAATACTAAATGCTATAAAGAACTCGAAAGAAGTCACTTACAAGAGCTAAACTTTCAAGAGACTCGCATCCACCGAGGTACAGCTCGGAGAAGACGCCAGACAGGCCTGGCTCTCCTCCAAACTCTCCTCACTCTCTTCCAACTAGCATAGCACTACTAGAGAGCTCCGCTAAGAGACTAAGGAGTAGTGTTTTTCCAATGAGGCATGAGTGAGAGTGAAGGCCTAGGGGGCTATTTATAGCTAGAGGTGGAGTAGGGGCTACTCCGGTGCCACATCAACGATCCGCGCCACCTCCATCAGCCACCGTAGGATCAAACCATCATTGTAACCGCCTTAGATCAACGGTGGAGATGAAGTTGATGCATGGAGGCATGCAAGTAGTCGGTGGGGAGCTCGGGGGAGACTTTGGGCACAGGTGGGTGGTCGGCCGACCGCCCTGTGATAGGTGGGGCCCACCCCTTCTAGAAGCTGACCCCACTAGTCAGGAGGCCTGTGGGTGGCCTCTGGGCTACCTTGGTGGTTGGACGACCTCATTTAGATAGCCATGGCCCTCCCCTTCGGCGTGGGACATCCTTGATAGGTGTGGATTCTAATGTCCGAATTTGGGCCCAAAGTGCGGTCGGTCGACCGTCTTTTGTGGCCAAATGAGTTCATCTTTTGCAAGTAGCTTCTAGAGGTAATGCCCATCATGATGGTGTATGGATTTTGCACATTTTCCATACTTGGAAATATGTCATGTTGGGCCCATGGATCCTCGTGCTTTGATCTAGAACCGTTAAGAGGTAGCACACTTGGATCCAAGGGGTAGAAAGTGCTTTGGAGAGTGTTACTTGATCATGGGGGCTTGGGAGGTCTAGTGGCCCCACAGGGTGGTCGGCCGACCCCTAAGTGGGCCCACTAGCTCCCAAAAGTCCCCATTTGTCATTACGTGCACTCAAATAGTCATGGGACATGTGGAACTAATTATTGGGTAAATTATGTTCATGTTATTCTTGTTTTCCTTTGAATATGAGGATGTTGACGGTATTTTGATGGTGCCAAAATAGCTTGTAATTACCGTCAACAAGATCCCCCATACTTACCTCTTTGCTCGTCCTCAAGTAAAGGATAAAAGATAACAAGACTATGCTATTCAAAGTATTAGGCAAACATAAAGATTCACTCAAGACATTTTGTCATACCAATGGGATATGTGGTATTAGCTAACATATATCCTTGAGAAGTTGAGAAATGGAATAGCTCTCAAGGCAAAGTCATCTTCCCAAATCATATTTTAGTACTTGGAGTTTTTGATAAATTTTTCAAAAGAAAGCTCATAAGTCAACTTACTCCTCTTATAGTACTCTAAGTCACTCAAAGTGTATATTTCCTCACCAAGGCATAAAGAGGTTGCCTTCTTTGTATCTCCCTATTTCTAAATGGCTTATGTGGAGCTTAGGTAGGAATAAACAATGTAGCATACTTACCTTGCATATATTGTAAAGTCAAATTCCGGATCCAAGGAGAGAAATGTCATACTCTTAGATCAAGATGTGCAAGTGTGTGGAAACATGGCAAATGATAAAAACTCCATTTATGATCTCTATTTCCTAACTTATTATTTTGATACATAGCTATCTTTTTATTTTTCTATGAGCTTTGGAATGCTCTTTTTTTGAATGAGCTTTGATGTGCTCATCATTTTTTTTCATAATTTTGCATAGTCTATGTATCATTTACTAGCACAAACTAGAGAGAGGATTTTCTATTAGAACATGGAGCATGAACTATGTGGAAAATGTATGGCATGTTTCTGCGTACTTCCAGTGTAGAAGCAGCATGTATATGTGGCATGTACGTGATCTTGATCTTGGGAGCATGATAAATATCTCAACAAGGGTCACAAAACTTGACCAAACTCAACACAAAGCAAGCAGCTTATGTAGAAAGCTTAAATCATGAAAGAGCATATATGGCTGTGGTAGGAATTTTCTCACTATAGAGGAGTAGTGACATTATGGTTTTATGATGTTTTCAATAGTTAATCTCCAAGAACCTTAAATAGATAGGGTATGAATCATGAGTCGAGAACTATATCACATTAATCAACAACTTAGTCAATATGGTTCCCTATCAAGATATTTTCCCACTAGCATAAGCAAAAGCAAGAATTCATACCCTCAGAACATCATAGATCATGTCACTTTTCAAAATTTTAATTTTGGATGCGATCTTCTTGTTTTATTCAATATTAAAAGGAAATTAAGCTAAGTGATGAATTTCATGAAGAAATTATTGTTATTTCATTTTTATTTTGAAAGAGAAAATGAGTAAAACAAATGAAAAGCATAGAGGAAAAAGTGAGAGACGTGGCAAACCAGTCAGAATAGATGTTTGAAGTTGAAAGGATGCTAGCTGGTGGGCCCGGGGCCTATAGGCACAGTTGGCCGACTGCCCTACTGGCCCATTTGGCCACTTCGATCTCTGTAATAGAATTCCTTACCTCTGAATGTCGATTAACTCTGTCTGTTCTGAATTTTGGCCTCCAAAGTGCATCGGCCGATGCACAAAAGTGGCCATTTTGGTCCAACTTTTCGTGGAACGTGTCATGACCATGTACATCATGATTCCATGGTCGATCTAGTGCAATGGTATGTTGGGGTGTCGATCGACCTCCCTCATACTTGTTTCGAGGCATGCTGAAATCAGTGACAGAGACAGATCAAATGTAGGGGTTCTGCCGGGGTACGATACCAATAGAACCAATAGTTTTATTTGTCATTGATAGCTTAGTCATAAATTCTTTGATTCATGAGTGATAGACTATTAGGCCTAAGTATCTTAATGCTATGAAGGGCTAAGGCACCAAAGGAGAAGGTGGAGAGAGAAAGTCCTATGGCCTTAGCATAAGGGATGACAAGCATCTTGTCATGCTTCCTTCTATTAGAGCCATGAGGTAGGTTGTGTCAATGGCTCTAGGGGATGACTAAGGGGAAGGAGGGGCAAGGAAGGTGAGAAGGGAAGCAAGAGGATATGGAATTTCTACTGGTGGTGAAGAAGAATAAGGTAAGAGGAGGAAGAAGGAGAGGGAGAGGTTAAGAAGAGAGAATCCAACGTCCTTCGCCTTTTTTCACTTGGATCGTGCCGGAAACAAGATAGGAATGTTGGTCCAACACTCAGGAGCAACATGCAAGACTGAAGGGCCAAAACCCCGGTCAGCCGACCGCTTTTTGGAAGGTTTGGCTCGACCGAGCCTGGATTGGAGGTCCCACGGGTCAGGTTAGGCAGGTCGTGCAACGTCGGGCTGAGAAGCCTCAACATGCGGTCGGCCGACCGCCTTTCGGGGCCAAATCGGCCAAGATTTCGTGTGGGAGGTAACAAGGCTAGGTACAAGCTAATTCTAGGGTCAAACACAAAAAATGAACAAAAATTAAAACATGTAGATTTTAGTTCTAGATTGGATTAAGGACAAAATCTGCCATGTCAATTTCATGCTCAAGTGATTCATGTTCATGAAAACTCTTAAGACACTGACCATTTACCTTTAAAGGTGTTGCAGCCGTAATCTCGAAGCGTGATGATTCCTTGCGTCACGATATTGATGATGACGAATGGTCTTTCTTCTGTGAATCATTGCATTGTACTCAAACCCTTTTTCTCCATTCATTGCTTCTCTCCTGCGAAGGATTAGTGGACAACACATACCCAAAGGGATTCCAGAATAAATTGAAGCAAGGGCATTGTTGCCAAAGAAATAGATGACATCTTCAATTCTATATCAAAGTTGGCTTTAGGATTTTAGCATAGAAAGGGATGCTCCCTCATTGTTCACCAAAAAGTTAAGCAAGGTTAAGGCAAAGATGTGTAAGATTATTTCAATACTCTCAAACCTTGATTTGTCTCTTATGAATGATCTCATGAATTAACCACCAAAGTTGTGAAGTTATCTTACATGGGTTAGTCCAAAGGTACAACCAAATTCCATAAAAGTTTACTTTTAGTTCATTAATCAAACTTGACACCATGTCTAATTTGATTAAGGCAGACTATTTAACCTAAGCACCATGCTTAATTTAAAGAGCTTAAAGGAGTATGTGCACTACTCCCAAACCAAAGCATACTCATAACAGAACAAGGAAGCATTAAGGCACAAAGAGATTCATTTAAAAAGAGACAAGAGCATGGATGGTGAACTAGATGAGCATTTGTAATTTTTTTGTTTGTTTTTATTATTTTTGTGACTTAGCAAGATGAGCAAGGTATAAAGAGAAAACAAGTTAGAGACAACCAAACAAAATTAAACAATGAAGCATGACATGAATTTCTTAGAGAATTCCACTCCCCCCATACTTGGATTTTGCAACATTTGATAATGAGAAAATCCAAGTCTAGGATGTGAAATTTCCTTTTTAATGTGCTTCATTAAAAAATGTTTGGTTGGACATACCTTGGGTTTTTCTTCATCGTTCTTTTTGTTCAAACCTGAAATGGTTAGTGACAAAAATACCCGAAGGAACAATTTCACAAATATTCCCTTATTCTCATTTTACAAAGTATTTTTATTCATTTTAGAATTTTGGGAAACTAAAAATATTTTTATTTTGTTTTATATATTTTTTATTATTATTTTATTAATTTTAATTAATAATAATTTTTATTATTTTATTTTAAAAAGCAAATTTTAATAGAAAAGAAACAGGCTCGGGTTATCTCCCGAAAGTGCTTAATTTTAAGACACAAGCTTGTCTTCGGGAAACCTTCAAGTTGCAACTCATGTTGGTGAAGCGGTTTCCCCTTCAACTCCAACATTTACAGCCCTATCCTCAAGACCAAAACCACTACGAGATTTGCAAAATTTATGGTAGACAAACACATCTACAACCAACCTTGCAAAGATTTTAGAAACCAGAAGCATGAAGAGGTTGTAGATCATGTGTGTAGTGATGGTAGAGGGGAGGATTGATTTGGGAGATTTCTTATTTGAGCATGGATTTGATTTGAAGATCGGGAATAACTTCCATGCTCATTGACAACATTCTCCCTTTCAAGGAGTGGGTGAGCACTTTCTTTCTCATGACATTTCAAGTCATTCTCAAGGCTTGAATGGGTCATAGCTGTTGGCGAGATTGACATGAGCTCACCCCTTGGATCAAGAACTGGTTTGGATTCTAACCCTTTGATGAGAGGTCGGGAAGACCAAATGGGTAGATAATCTTCACCTATTCTATGACCAAACTTCTCATTTCTTCTTGTGTTCTCCAAGATTCTCATGATTGGTCTTTCGATAAAGGTAAGATGAAAGGAAAGTCCAGGTCAAAGATATGGAAATCTAGGAAGATCTTGAGATCATCAACCACCACAAGAACATCATGAAGGACTCCTAAACAATCAAGGACTTGACCATTGGGAAGTCTAAGGTGTTTTTGTGATTTTGATAGATGGTCCTTTGATGGTGTTGGAACATGGGAATGAGGAAGGATGTTGATCCCGAGGCTAGGATCGTAGCAAATTTCACAATCAATGCCCAACACTTGACAGGATATTGTCCTCACATGTGTGGACAATTTAGTGACTTCCTTTGAGGATTCGGCCTCATCTAACCATTCTTGACTTACAACGGTAGATAGAGGCTCTAACCGTTGACTATGCTCCTCTTGGTCAGATTTATGGCCCTCATGGCTTCTGTACCTCGGGTGTCTTAATGAATTCCCATAGTCATTAATTGGGTTATCATAAGACTTGAATGAAGGAACACATGGGGGATCATCAGGATCAAGGATGGGTTCGTAAGATGAGTCAAATGTGGGCATAGAGAAAGAGAGGATAGATTTGGCTTCTAAACACTTTAGTTCTCGTTCTCTAGGCTCACTCGATATTTCTTCATTAAATATCCCAAGCTTTTCCTGATGTGCCATGTGGGAAGTCGAGGCATAAGATGATGTTGATTTGGGAGGTTTTTGAAGAGATCCCTTCATGAGAGGTCTAGAAAGATGTTTCTTAGAAGGTCTCTTTAGGAAAGGATCATTTTGGGCATTCCAAAAACCAGCAACATCATATGAACGGTTAGCCTCGAACTCAAAGGAATGTTTTATGTGTTGGATTTCTTCTTCCTTCGAGATTTGTGGTATTTGTGGTTCAAGATCGATGGCAGAATCTTTGGATAGAAGTGGTGGTGATTCGGCTATCAAGATTTCCTTTCTAGGGACTGGTCTTTCTTCTTCTATGGATCCTTCATCATAAACGTTAGTGTAGAGGTGTTTTCAAGAATCTTCATGAAAAGACTCTTCCCTTCGCTAACGGGTAAACACAAGAAGGCTCCCCTAGAAGTCATATCGAGAATTTGTGCAGACTCTTTGCTAAGACCGCCATAAAAGTGTTGTAACAATGTTGGCTCGGTTATAGTAAGATCAGGGCCAGATGATGATAGCTCTAAAAGACGAGCCCATGCCGCACCTAGAGGTTCTTTCTCCTTTTGTTTAAAGTTTAGGACCTCTATTCAAAGACGAATAACACGGGAGATAGGGAAGAAAGCTAGGCAGAATTTGGATTGTAATCTTTCCCATTCTCCGTTTACACTATCTACGTTGCGAAGGTACCATTGTTTGGCTATTCCCGTCAAAGAAAACAGAAATAGCTTCCACTTAATGGTATCTCGCCTCATCCCTTGGATGTTGACACATGAACACAATTGCTCAAAGTCACGTAGGTGAGTGTAAGGATTTTCATCTTCATCCCAGAGAAAGATTATTCCCGAACTTTGGCTATGAAGCTAGGGCGAAACTCATAGCAAGGTGAAAGAATGGGATGTGATGATGGTGGTCGTTCCAAACTATGGCCCTTTGGAAAGGAAAAATGAGAGATGGATGATTCGTTCATGGTATGAAAAGGATAAAATGAAAAGAAAGATAAAACAAGGATAATAGGACCAAATGGTTCTAGTTAAAACAGCTACCGTTCCCCGGCAACGGTGCCAGAAATGCTTGTTGGTATTTCTTATGACTATTGGATAAATCCGCAAGCGCACAGATTATACCATTGTAGCACTTCACCGGCAGTATTCCAGATATTGTATTTTCCATAGGGAACGAGTACTGAGTTAACTAGGAATATGGATATGTCCTATGATGGATCAAGGGAGACTATGATAACCGGGTTGAGAGGTTTGATATAGTAAAGATATCTAACAAGGTATAGCTGGTTATACGGGCTTTATCAGCCCTTCTCTTGCAGGAGGCGATGGGATAGATCAGAAAGAGGGCAAAACTCTAACCGGACCGCACCATCATGTTGTATTGAAGCCCTACCTTTTAAGAACTTATGTGACACGCGTGGTGGAATACAAAGGCTAGATAGAGTTGTCACCTTCTACTAGCATCCACAAACAATCCACACGATAAGCGGTTTACAAAGGTAAGATCTAGTCTAGACACCACGTCTACACTATTCTTACCACTTTAACCCTTGCATAAGATTAAAGCACTCTACTTAAAGTAAAGCAATGAACAAGCACAAAAAGATGTATAACAGCTATGCCAAAAGTAGAATACTAAATGCTATAAAGAACTTGGAAGAAGTCACTTATAAGAGCTAAACTTACAAGAGACTCGCATCCGCCGAGGTACAGCTCGGAGAAGACGCCAGACAGGCCTGGCTCTCCTCTGACTCTCCTCACTCTCTTCCAACTAGCATAGCACTACTAGAGAGCTCCGCTAAGAGACTAAGGAGTAGTGTTTCTCCAATGAGGCATGAGTGAGAGTGAAGGCCTAGGGGGCTATTTATAGCTAAAGGTGGAGTAGGGGCTACTCCGGTGCCACGTTAGCGATCCGCGCCACCTCCATCAACCACCGTAGGATCAAACCGTCATTATAACCGCCTTAGATCAATGGTGGAGATGAAGTTGATGCATGGAGGCATGCAGGAAGTCGGTGGGGAGCTCGGGGGAGACTTTGGGCACAGGTGGGTGGTCGGCCTACCGCCCTGTGACAGGTGGAGCCCACCCCTTTCTTCTAGAAGCTGACCCCACTGGTCAGGAGGCCTGTGGGTGGCCTCTGGGCCTACCTTGGTGGTCGACCGACCTCATTTAGACAGCCATGGGCCTCCCCTTCGGCGTGGGACATCCTTGATAGGTGTGGATTCTGCTGTCCGAATTTGGGCCCAAAGTGCGGTCGACCAACCGTCTTTTGTGGCCAAATGAGTTCATCTTTTGCAAGTAACTTCTAGAGGTAATGCCCATCATGATGGTGTATGGATTTTGCACATTTGTCATACATGGAAATATGTCATGTTGGGCCCATTGATCCTCGTGCTTTGATCTAGAATCGTTAAGAGGTAGCACACTTGGATCCAAGGGGTAGAAAGTGCTTTGGAGAGTGTTACTTGGATCATGGGGGCTTGGGAGGTCTAGTGGCCCCACAGGGTGGTCGGCCGACCCCTAAGTGGGCCCACTAGCTCCCAAAAGTCCCCATTTATCATTACCTGCACTCAAATAGTCATGGGAGATGTGGAACTAGTTATTGGGTAAATTATGTTCATGTTATTCTTGTTTTCCTTTGAACATGAGGATGTTGACAGTATTTTGATGGTGCCAAAATAACTCGTAATTACCGTCAACACAAGGCATAAATGGTTTACCGCTAATGCTTAATCTATTCCATGAGCTTTGTTGTCTATTTGAGTTTAGCAGGATTTGCTTCATCTACTTTGAGAAGTACAACTACATCAACTATCATCTTTGAAGTCTCAGAGAAGTGAAGTAAGTCTACACTGTCTAAATGAATGACTATGTCAACATCCATCTTGGGGAGAGCACCCCCATGTACCCAGGTAAGTATCCTTATTCACTTAGGTTTACTTAGATATTAGTTACATAAATAAATTCAAAAAAAATGTAAGCACATGAAGGTTCACACTTAATCACAATAGTTACAACTTAGATACTTTTCATTATCTACTTTATCCTCAAGAGATTTTTTACTTAGCAATAATAATAGGTGTGTTTAGAAGTTGCTAATAATAAAATGAAGAACTCTGAAGATAACTCTATGGAAATGATGAATAGTTGCTCTACCGTAATTCTTTTGAAGTACCTAGTTTTCATCCTTGAATTCTCCCGAGTTTTAGACATAACTGTTTTGACATGAAGATTTGCTCTGAACCTGAAACCTGTGGGTTGTGAATGCTTGAGCTAAGTCTAGGTAGTTGATAGGTATGATATGAGAAAGTTGAGCTACTGTTTATCTTGTTCCTAGCAATACTGGAGTTCTGGAGAATTTATCTTTGGAAAATTAAAAATATTACATGATGAGTCTCTGTATGACGAGAGCTTGAATTTCTACCACAACCATATATACATGCCTGGTAGATTAGGAAAACATTCACTATCATATTTACTGCTTGTATTTGCATTGAGTTTTATCAAGCTTTGTTGACCCTTAGAGACTTGTCATGCTTTTAAAATCAAGATCACGTACACTCCACTCATATATGCTACTTCTACCCTAGAAGTACGCATCCACATATATGCCATTCAGATCCACCAGAAAAATGCTTTATTCCTACCTTGGGAGAAAGCAACCAAAAATATCCCAGTTCTCCACCTATCCATATATTGCAATACCACACATGTAACTGCTCCAAAGATTTCCTTGTCATCATCTCTCAAAAGTTTTATTATAGAAAGAGACTTGGGGTTGTGAATATATATATATATATATATAATAAGAAAATATAAAGAGAGTAAAACATGGACAAGTGTCCTATCAAAACAATGGGTACTTAGATGCCCGCCTCTCTAAAAAAAAGTAAAAAAAAGCAAGCCCAAGTTCGAATCTCTCAAAAAAATCCAAGTCCCAAAAGAGAGATGTATGTATATATCTGTTCAAGGAGCAGAGTAGAATTAGGTTTCCACCATACACCCTCATATATCCACCATACATCATTATCCACCACATATCCATCCTCATACATCCACCATTTATCCCATACACATGCACATCTTGATTTGATTGTATGCTCGGTTTCTCTGGATCCATTGTTTGACTTTACAATATATGCTTTGCAAATATGTATGCGCTGTTTTTCCCCACCTATGAACTCCATATATTGCCTATTAGTTATAGGGTGAGAGAGAGAAGGAACATTGTTACTTTGCCTATTCCAAATAATATTTTGAGAGAAGGCATAACACCATTGTTGCCTTGGTGAGGATCCACAAATACCACATATAGAGAGACTTGAGAGGGTCATACAAAAGAGACTTTGAGTTTTATTTCGTAAACTTTGCAAAACTCCAGGATGAAGGTAAAGTGAAGAGCTTGAGACATAGTACTTGACTTGATCATTCTACTTTTCAATTGCTCAAGACCCAAGTGATGGCTATAAGCCCCATGGTTAAACGTAATATGGGTAAGTTTGAAAGTCAGAATAGCTAACTCTAATCCAGAGGAGAATTCTTGTTTGAACGCATGTGTACCTTTAAGGTGTGAAAGCATTGTAGCAACTCCTGATCCATCATTGAGTTCATCTTTGCTCAGGGACGAGCAAAAGGTAAGCTTGGGGGAGTTGTTGACGGTCCTTAAGTACCAATTTTAACCGTCAACTAAACAAGGAAAAGGATCTAAATGAAACCACTAGCTAGAATTAGGGTTTATACTGACAGAATTCCACGAGTTTTCGTGAATGTCTGTTTCTGCAGGGGGTTATCAGGAAATACCAACGTAAGGCCCACATGTCATGTTTACATAGAGATATTTATCAACCGCACAATTTTCTGTACTCTAGATGGTTCTAGGAGACACTAGAACGAACGGGAGGCAAAACGGGCCCGGAGTCAGGGTGCCCGCCCTACTATTCTGGCCAATCAGAGCGAACTTCACGGATCATGCTCCACGGCCTTTGATGATCAATCTAAACCCTTCGCCTAAGGTCGGTTTGATCCAACGGCCGACGTTCATTTGAGGAGGCTATATAAGCAAGGCCCTGACCCCCCTGAGGAGCATCTCATCTCATTATTCTTCTCCAGAGCAAAAGCTAGGGTTTCAATTAGATGTAGAGAAGGAGAGAGGTCCCTCTAGTTGTCTAGATCTAGTTCTTCTAATTGTAGCTCATCTAGATGTAATTAGAGGTGAGAGAGAGAGAGAGGAGGAGAGAGCTAGGAGGAGCCGGATCTGTCGGATCTTCCTCAACATTTTACCTTTGCAACATCTGGTTCTGAGCAATCTCCAGGTTCTTCATTTATTTTTAAGTATCTTATTTCAGTTCTTACTTTATTCTATTTATGAGATCTCCGCTCGTATTGAGTGCTCTAGTTTTTATGGGATTACAGTAGTAAGCGATAGTGTCGACGTTGTGACACCCTGTGTCAAGCTTTCATTAGGATCATCATAACCCTAAGCACAAGCATTGCATTGCATTCATGTTTATCATATGACATCATTTCATGTGTATGTTTCTTTTGTTGTGAAATTAGAATTGAGTAGGAGTTATATGTTCTTGCTTTATTTAAGAAACTGGTCTAAGTAAAGTTTAAAGTTTCAATATTTCTTAAAGCAATTCTTTTCCTTAAAAAGGTGTAATTTAACTTTAACCAACAACCTTTAAAATAATAGTTTCAGGAAATATGACCTACATGAAAAATGTAGAGAATATTATTCTGAGCAACTTTGGTTCAGATTGCAAATCTTAGTTTTGAGTTTTTAAAACAGTTTGAATCAAATTCAGTTTGAAACAAATAAAAGAAAATGTGAAAAAGGGAACACACCTGGAATGGGCCGAGGCGACCCATTCGGCCCACTCGGCCTTGCGCTAACCCACGCTCGCGTGCACGCACGCGCACCACACGCGCTCCCGCGCCCGCGCCTGACCACGGCCGCGTCATACGCCGGTGTTGCTGCCGTGCGGCTTGCGATGCTTGCCCGCAGGCACCGAAAGCTGCAGCGCGCCACTCGCCTTGCGCCGCACCCTGCCACCCTGCGCCGACCAAGCCGCTTGCCCATTCACCGCCTCTGCCCGCGCAGAGCGCCGCGCCGCGTCGTGCCATCGCGTCGTCGTCGCGGCGCCGCTGCACCGGTAGCCCCGACCAAGCCATGCCCTGTCCTGCTCGCCATCAAGCGCATATCCGCGCTAACGCGCCAGGACCAAGAATGCCGAACGCAATCGGGTTCGCCCGCTCACCGTGCGCCGCAGCCTGCTCTACCCCGCTGCCGCACTGCCGTCGTCGCATCGAGGCCCCCACCGGCCGCGCCGATCGGCCACAACCGTGCCAGAGGGAGAGCCTACACCCCCTCTCCCCCTCGCACTCGCCAGCACTCGCTCGCATTCGCTCTCTCACCCGCTCTGCTCTCGTACTCGCCGCGCCGAGCACCAAGAGCCGCACACACCCCCTTCTTCGCCTCGCCGCCATCCGAGCTCCTCTGCTCGATCCACCGCGCCCACCGCTTCGCCTTTAGGTCGCACACGCCACACTCGCCCAAGCACAAACAGTCGAGCCTCGCTCACACCGGAACACCACCGCTGTTCCTCGGCTCGCAATCGCCACCGTTCACTCCTCTTCCGACCACCTCCGTTGCCTCCATCTTCGTGGTAGCACCACCAGAGGTAGTCAAGGTGAGAACGCCATGCCACTCACGCTCACTCGCACTGGAACACCACCGCACCAAGCACCATGCGCCATTGCCGCCGCCGCGGAGCTCGCACGTTGCCAGACCTCTTCAGAGCTCCTCCGGCCCAACCAACCCTTGCACTGCACTCACCACACCACCTTGGTGCTCACGCACCAGTTCGCCGTGCTGAACACCGCTGATAACGGCCTCACCGCGTCACATCGCCGCACTGCACCGCCACCGCACGTCGCTGGCCACTTTCACAGCCACGCTGGTTCAACCAACCCCACCAATCGCTTCGCGTCGTTACCACGAGCATGCCAAGCACAGCCACACCAACGACAAGCTCACCGCCGGCGAGAACGCGCCGGTCAGCGTCGTGCTCTGCTCTGTGCTCACTGGCAAGTGGACCTAGGTTGACCGCTGGGCCCCACCTGTCAGCCGCTCACGCTCACTGGGCCAAGCCCATGTACTGTACACCTTGGGCCCGATTCAGAAATGCATTTCTTTTTGCCTATTTTCAGTTAATGTAGTTCAAGCTTGTTTATTTTATATCTAGAGTTTGGTAAATCCTTAAATGATGAAATAAATTTTGTTAGACTCTATAAATGAAGATCTTTCTATTAAAAATATAAAAGTAATTTTTGGAGAATGTCTTCAGTATTAATGTTTAAATAGTTCTTTTTTGCATTTATCAAAGTTAAATGTGTTCCTACATGTTTTGACCAAATAAAAATGTAAGGTTTTTATGCTAGCTTTGTCATCCTGTGTTTAAGCTAGGAAAAATATAAGATGCCATGCTTCTGTGAAGAAATTAATTAATACCTATTAAAATGGGTTTCTGTTGCTTTCTTAGATTAATTCCTGTGGTAAATCTGTATTTAGATAAATCATGAAACTTTTTGTGTAGTCTCTGTATGCTTTGGTCTGTCTAAGAAAAATATAATATGTGGTGTGTTATATGGCAGAAAATATACTTGTAGTTCAAGTGTTCCTTTCTAGGGTTTTCTTTGGAAAATCATATAGAAAATAATCTGGTAGTGTTGGTGATGGAACCTTCTTGATAAATATTTTTCTAAGCAGAGAACCTGTTAAAAATAAGTTATAGCATGTTTCACCCTGTTAGATAGTAGGTCTAGTTCTAAGTGTTGTTTCTGCTTTTAATTTCATCTTTTTGTAGCTGTTGTTTGGTAGCTTTGCTTTAAGTGAAATTTATGCAGTAGTATCTAGTAGGTTTGCTCTGTCCTCTGTAATTTTGGTAGATTTTTCTGAGTAGTCTATAATAGGCTTGCTGTGTAAAATGGAGCTAGGTTGAATATTTAAGTTAGTTCTAAAAGCAATCTTTGAGTGATTAATTCTTGTTCAAGCATCATCTCTGCACCATAAAGTTTACTTCTATGCATTGCAAACATTCAGGATCAGTAGAGGAACCCCTGGTGCCACTTCCAGAGGAAGGAGTCCAGGAGGTGCAGGAGCTGAACGAGGAGTACCACGAGCTCGACACTAACCTCCCCGAGTGCCCTGACCATCAGCCCTCTACCTTTACTCAAGGCAAGCCCCGAAGCATCCTTAAGCCTCCTAGCATTTTCAATATTAATCTACTTGAGTATTTTATACTGTGATGCATTAGGTGACAAGAGTTGATTGAATCCCAATTGATGCATTACCTTCCTTGACTATTGAATTACCTACCTTGTTAACCTGGTAAATAAAAAGTAAAAGCAACTGCTTAGCCTGCTTAGAAGAATTGGTTACATTTATATTTATGTTCGTATTATCCCATGGGGGTAGTACAAATCACGGTTAGCTATATTTGCTATCGTGGGGAAGAACCAATGGTAGTAGTGAAATGTGGTCAACTGGAAGGCAAGGGCACCAAGTGATTAATACTTGGGGCAGTCCGTCCATTGGATCGTATAGGTTTGTATATGATAGTGGCCCTCTTACATCTTTGAATGCGCCCTTTCACATAGGGGCCGGTGATGATTCCCGACCCCGAAGCCGAGTAAACACTGTCCGGGCCGACTCTTAGTCTGCTGTTAGCACCCTGTAGTTTGTAGATACGACTCGCCCCGTGGTGGCCAACTGATTTCTACAATTGGGTGGACTAATTTGAGCTCGCGGCGTACTACCTGGGCAGTGTTGAGCGGTAACCCAATGCATGGACCCGACGGGGAAAGTGTGGGCGTGTGTTAAAGGTAATCTTGCCAGCTGATTGTATATCGATTCGAGTCGCCGCCTCCCACCGGATAGTGGGGGATTATGCTGAGCTTCACTACGGTACAACTCCATGTGACATCATAATGGTTCTACTAAAATATTGATAAAGGAACTGGATATGGTATTATCTTAATTGTTTGATTAGATCAAGTGAGTGCTCTAGTACAGGTACAAAACCTAGAGATAAATAATAGGATGGAAAATGGCTGCTCTCTAATCTTTAAGTTATTTCTTATTGTTCGCGTTTCCGGAAAAGCAAAGTTTATCCTGATCCACATATATAGCCATGCATATCCTTGGAGTCTTTATTTTCAGTTAGACGGGTAAGTCTAGCTAAGTACATTCCCGTACTCTGGGTTTATCCCGTTTGTTGCAGATGGCCAAGTATACTTTGGCTATTGTAAGCACTGTCTCTATCCTGTCGAAGGAGAAGTGGAGTAGGCTTTGGGCAAGGTCTTCTATGAGCTCATCTTTTGCTGTTGTTGAACATGATCTCGTTGGCACCCCTATCTCTTAATGCTATTAGCGTGGAGTAAAACTTTGGGTTCGGATTCAAAAACAATGGTTCATTTGGCCATGTGTGTTGTGGCGTGAGTACTACTTTATTTGGAGCAAATTGTTGTAATAACTTCTATTTCGTACTTCAAGTATTTCATTTAAATTGTTGGTTCGTTCGAATGTGCATACCTGAGTTTGCGCGATCTTGGTCGGATATACGATTGTTAGAAATCCTTCGAGATTTCCGGACTACCGGGATTATATGGGCTCAAGTGCTTAAAGTGGTAGTTAAGTCGGCTACTTTGGTACTTGATCTCCTATAATTCGGACGGTTCTGCCACAGACGTGGTGTCTAGACTAGAGTTTACCTAAGTTTGCACCCAATCCTACGGATAGTTGTGGTAGCCCCAGGGGTGATAGCTCTGTAAGGCCTTTGTAGTCCACCATGTTCGGGTTGGTGTTTTCGTAGAGCTTTTGGCAGCCTCACCCGACTACCTTTTTCCCAGTCTTTGTCGAGAGTCGGGAAGGTACTGTTGCTCCAAAGTAAGTAGAGTATCGTGGACCTTTGATTAGATAACTCCTTTAGAAAACTCTAAAATCCCTCTACCTAGTTATCTTATCTATCCTGGGATGCTCTTAGTTCCTGTCTAGTACACTTCATGTTCCCGTGGAAATCGATACCCTTGGAATACTCACGGGTTAAAGCTATAGCAGTATCCGTGCACTTGTGGATTTATCTGTGTGCGTTAAGAAATACCAATAGTGGGGGACACGTCGGGCGACATCTCATTTTTCTATTTAACAAAGTTGGGCATGCCAAACTAGTGTGAATCATATGGAGATCCGTCACATCAAATAATTTGAGCCTCAATGGCTACAAAATGACGTCGGCCGACGTGCAATTGTACCTGAATAGAAAATGGTCAAGCCCGTTAACATCCTTAGAGGTCAAGAGACATGTGTCAAGCACCGAGGAGCCCAAAGGCCATCAAGTGGGATCGGCCGACCCCACCATAAGCCTTCTGGGCCACCAGCCAGTGTCCACTGTTCATCCACGACTCTCCTGGCTGGTCCTCTTTTTCTGATACATTTCATTTACATTTTCCCTTATTTCCCTTTTGAATTGAATAAATAAATAAAAGAAGACTTACATCTAAGAATAAAATCTACTAAGTGACATGATTTATGACATTTTGAAAGATAGAAGCGTCATAAAGTTATTTCTTGCATATGCTTATACTTGTGGGAAATATGTTCATAGGAAAATCATGTTGACTAAGTTGTTGATTAATGTCATATGGTTCTTAGCTCATGATTCATAAATTTTCTATTCAAAGTGGTTGGAGTTTATTTATCAAAATGTCATAAAACCATAGTGTCACTAACTCCTCAATAGTGTGAAATACCTACCAAAGCCAAAAAAATGCTATGTGCATACATGCTTAAACCTTTCATCCATGCTACTTGTTTATGTATTGAGTTTTATCAAACCTTGTTGACCCTTGTTGAGAATTTTGGCATAGTCTCAAGATCAAGATCATGTACACACCACATATATATGCTACTTCTACATTGGAAGTACGCAACAACATGCCTTTCATTTTCCATAAACAAACGTTTCATGCTTTAAAAGTTTGATCTCTCCAAGTAATGTTTTAGAATAAAGGCATGGGCTATGCAAAAGTATGAAAAAAATTGTGAGCACATGAAGGCTCATGAAAAAAATAAATGATAGCCATGTCTCAATAGAATATGTTAGAGAGAGAGATCAATTCAATAAAGAAGAATTATTTTCCATGTACCTTGTTCCATACACAAGCACGTCTTGATCTAGGACTATGACACTCTTCTCCTTGGATCCTTGTTTTGACTTTACAATATATGCAATTCAAGTATGCTATCATGTTTATCCCTACCAGAGCTCCACATAAGCCTCATTATAGTAGGATGAAACAAAGAAAGGCAATATCAAGCATGCCTTGCTAAGGACTATACACTTTTTAGCGATCTTAGAGTACTACTTGAGGAGTAAAAGTGATCTATGTGCTTTATTTTGAAAAAATTATCAAAACCTCCAAGTACTAAGATATGAAAATGGGAAGATGACTTTGCTTTGAGAACTATTCCATTTCTCAACCTCTAAAGGAAACATGTTAGACAATATCACATACTCCACTTGTATGAGAAATGTCTTGAAGTAATCTTTATGCTTGCTATATATCCTAAGATGTTATAATCATGCTTGCTTCATCTCCAACCTTTACTCGAGGACGAGCAAAGACTTAGTGTGGGGGATCTTGTTGATAGTAGATATGACATACTTTTACATGTTCAAAACACCATCAACAGGCTCCATCACAAAGGAAAAGTAACAAATCATGAACACATTATGTAAAATAATGAGTTCCACATGTCCCATGAGTGTTCTTGTGCAGATGATGACAAATGGGGGACATGGGAGCATGTGGGACCCACTTAGGGGGTCGGCTGACCCTACTAAGGGCCCACCAAGGGCTCCCATGCACCCAGGATCCATGTGACAACCTCCAGAGTGAAGATCCACCCTTGGATCCACTCTGTGCTTTCTCTAAACGGTTCAAGATCAAGGCACAGGGATTCATGGGCCCACAAGACATCAATTCACCGTGACACTTCTAGAACATGTCACATACATGTGGGCCATGCTCCAGGATAAGGGAGGAGCCTAGAGGACCCTATACCAGGTTGGCCGACCTAGCATGTGGGCCCACGGGCCAGCATCAACTCCCCTGACCAGTGGTGACTCCATCTAGAAGGATTCAGAGGGCCCACCTATCATGGGCAAGTTGTCCGACCTCCCCCTATGCACTTTAAGCATCCCCAAAGTTCCCACCGCCTCTCTGCATGCCTCCATTCATCAACTTCATCTCCACCAATGATATAAGGCGATGGAATGGTCGGTTAGATCCTATGGAGCATGGTGGACATAGTGCGGATCGCTGACGTGGCACCGGAGTAGCCCTACTCCACCTCCTACTATAAATACCCTCTAGGCCTTCACTCACAACTCATCACACATTAGATTAATCCACTCACCAGTAGCTTAGAGAAGCTCTACCAGTGTGCTATGCCTGAAGGGCGAGGGTGAGAAAGTCTAAAGGGGAAAGCCCCGGGTCTGTCGGGAGTCTTCTCCAAGGAGTTCCTTAGCGGATGTAAGTTCTTCTTTGTAAGTACTTCACCCGAGTTATCTATAGTATTTGATATTCTGGCATTGGTTTAGTAGTTATAAAACCTATATTATTCATGCACCGTTTTACTTTATTGGTAGAGTGCTTTGGTCCCACTAAAGTTCTAGAGTAGTAAGTATAGTGTAGACATGGTGTCTAGACTATCTCTTACCTGTGTAGGCTGCTTGCTGCATGGTTTCAGCAGATGCTAGTAGGAAGTGACAGCCCTATCTAGCCTTTGATCCCTACCACATGGTTATAGGCAAGTTCTTAAAAGGATAGGCTCCAGTAATAGGATAGTCGCTTTGGGCTAGGGTTTTGTCTCCTGTTGTTTCGTCTATTGCCTTAGTTTGCGGGGGACCGAATCAGTCCTCATACCTTCTATACTAGCCAGATATCCTTGCTATACACATAACCTCTCTACCCAATGAGCATAGGCTCTTTTGTTCATCATAGGACTCCTTGAATCTAGTTATTACAATTCATGTTCCTCATGGAAAATACGATACCTGGAATACTCCCGGTGAAGAGCTACAATTGACTACCGCGTGCTTGCGGTATTTCCGTTTGTCACTTGAGGTGTCAACACCATGATAAAGAAAATTTGTGTTTCGTTTGTTAAGCTCTTATATGCTCATTGGCAAGAAGTATCAAGATGGGGTGGACTCATTGGGTTCACTTCTCTAATTACTAGCCTTACCGATGCTATAAACCTATTTGATGTTGTTGACTTTACTGAATATATATCAACACCAAGAGGCATGATACCTGAGGAAGACTAATTTACTCATGCCCAAATTCTAACCCTAGGTCTAAGAGGTGGACTTAAGATGATTTATCGCAAGTATACAGCTAAAGTCCCTCTCCCATGTGAGAAACGACGGTTGTATAAAACTCACCAACTCATCTTTGATTTTGGACCCAAAGAAGGCCGAACAAGTTTTGCAGGTACTAGCAGAGCCACACACGTAATAGGCTACAGACTGCCCAATTTGAACAAGGTGGCACATCGGGAGGTGTCGAAGAAGAAGCTAGAGAAGAGGCAACATCGCAAGCCACGAACATCTCCAGCTCAAGTGGAATGCCTCCACCTCGGCTTTATACTTGGCTCATACTAATCATGAACTTAAAACTTTATGGGTTGCAAGTGCCATAACTAAGTCTAAGTAGTTGTGAGATATGATATAGTGACACAAGAGCTGCTATAATATTGTTCTAAACAAGAATGATTATCAGTGTTTTTTTAAGATGATTAAAAATCTTTTTGTTTCTCAATGGTGATAAATTACTACCAAAGTCATATATGATTTTTTCATGTTATAAAGCCTTATACATAAGCTATTTACTTTGTGTTGAGTTTTGTCAAGTCTAGTGACCCTAGTAGAGAGTGTTATCATACTCCCAAGATCAAGATCACGTACATACCACATATATATGCTACTTCTATACTGGAAGTACGAAACAACATGCCTTTCATTTTCCACAAAATAATTGCTTCATGCTTTAAAAGTTTTGATCTCTCTCAGAGTAATAGAAGAGACATGGGCTATGCAAAAGTATGAAAAAAGAAAAAAAATAGGGACACATGAAGGTCCCGAGTATTGAAGAAACAAATTATGAGCACATGAAGGATCATGACTGAAATAATGATAACCATGTCTCAATAGAATAAGTTAGAGACAGATCATTTTCAATAAAGAAGCATTATATTTTAAGGTACTATTGACGGTAAGAATGTCATACTTTTACATAATCAAAGTACCGTCAACAACCTCGGTTTCAAGGGAAGAATAACACTTCATGAATATATTTATCAATAATTAGTTCCACATGTACATGGATAGCCTTTTCTTGTAGGAGATGATATTTCAGGGGAAACAGGGATGCTGGAGGCTACTTTTGCAGGTCGGCCGACCTATGATTGGGGCCAAACTTTAGTCCCTCTACAGCATGAGACTCCTAGAACTCATAGGAGCTTCCACACTAGAAACCAGGTCCAAAGACCCCAAACATAGGTCGGCCAACCTAGGTTTGGAGGCTTCTGGCCTGCCAAGTCACCATGATCCATCCCAAGATGATTACAACCCTTGGATGCAACTTATGCTTTCATTCAACACTTCAGATCAAGTACACAAGGATCCATGGGCCCACAACAAGAGAACCAATGTAACAAATACCTCAGAAGAGTCAACCAAGCTCCATGATAGATGAGGCAATCTTCTAGAAGGTGGTGGTGGGCCCAAGGCCCCTAACGGGGGGTCGGTCGACTCCCTTAGGAGGGCTACAACATCCCAGCTCCTCCTGAGACTGTGGGGACTCCATCTAGAAGCAGTGGCAGGGCCCACATGTCATAGGGGGGGTCGATCGACCCCATTAAGTGCCCTCTCAAGGCTCAAGTGGCTCCCTGTCACATTTCCCATGTGATGGAGATCAAAGCCATCCATTCTGAGGCGGTTTAAAGGTGGTGCATCCAACGGCTCAAGATGAGGTCTCCTAGATCGATGACATGGTAGTGGAGTAGCCCTTACTCCACCTCCCACTATAAATAGAGGCTCATACCCCTCTCTTCACACATGGTGGACAAGCCTACAAGCTCAATCACTTAGAATTATATTAGAAGTGTAGTCTAGTGTGGGAGTTAGAGTAGAGTTGAGCTGTGCTCGAGATTTCAGGAATTGTCTCCTAGAGAGTCTAGTATAGCTCTTGTACCTTTCCTTTTCTGTAAGACTTTACTTTATTCAATATATTACTTTTCCTCTACTTTACTTAGTAGTTACTTTGAGCATTACTATACTTGTTATAGTATTGTTATGTGCTTTTGCTTATTACTAGCCTTTACATCAAGAGTGTGTGATCCTTCGTGACCATTCTTGTATGCGATCATTGCCTGTCATAGGGTGCTTTGGTTGTAGATCACAATTAAACTTGTGAGTTGTGTGTAAGCATGGTGCTTATACATCATCTTACCCTTTGTTACCGCTTGTCGCACAGATTGTTTGTGGTAGCTAGTAAGAGAGTGACAGCCTTGTCTAGTCTTTGTATTCCACCATGTGTTCTTAGGAAAGTTCTTAAAAGGTAAGGCCCCATAAAAGATAGCACGGTCCGGTAGGAGTTTCATCTCCTACTGATCTATCATATCACCTAGCATACATGTTTTGAGGAGGCAATCTGTTGTGTTTAGACTAATTAATTTGCTAAGTACATTGAAGTAGAGTAAAGATCATAGGAGTCCTTGTCTCTCTCATTGTCCTCCCACCTAGCTATGATTACTAGTTATCCTTAGTTATCTTTTACCTTGGCTTGTCCATTCATCACCTTCCTATCACATTATTTGTTACCCCCAATAATAGTTGGTACTAAGTTGAGGTGCTCTCTAGGATCTCTTTCTAATTATAGTTTCTAGCTACCGCTTTCCCTTGGGAAAATATAAATTATGATACCTTGGAATACTCCTAGGTGAAGTGCTAAAACAATATAATCTGTGCGGTTGCGGATTTAACCAATAGTCATAAGAAATACCAACAAGCATTTCTGGCGTCGTTGCCGGGGAAAGCATAGCCTAGAAATTTTAATTAGATTGAATCCAGATATTCTCGTTAACCTTGTATGTGTCTTCCTTTGTTGTGAAGCCAGATAGTGTTTGAGCGGTTTCCAGGTGCCGGGAAATTTCATAGAAGATCCCGAGCAGCTGTTGAGGAGAACTAGACGTCATCAAGTTCCCCCTCAGAGGATCATCTTGACCTCAAATCCAAGGAAGGAGGCTCCGCATCACCGTTCAAGGAAGCTATGGCCCAAAAGGTGATTTCTGACTTCTCGGCCCCGTCCGCTACTCACGTAGCCTAGGGCCCTAAAGTTAACATTGGGGATGCAACCTTTGAGATGAAGCCCGCCTTGATCCACATGGTGCAAGCCAACCCATTTTTTGGAAAGCCCCATAAGGATGCCAATGCCCATCTCCAGCACTTCATGGAGGTGTGTGGCACGTTTACCATCAAGGGAGTTGCGCCTGATGCCATTCATCTTCGTCTTTTCCCATTATCGTTGTTGGGGAAGGCGAAGCAATGGTTCTACGCCCACAAAGAAGAAGCCACCACTTGGGAGAGGTGTGCTAGTGCATTCCTCAAGAAGTTCTTCCCGACGGGCAAAACTAATACCCTTCGCGGAAAAATTTTGAGCTTCCAACAACAATGTGATGAGACGATTCGCGAAGCATGGGAGCGTCTCCAAGAGTACATTTGCGTCTGTCCTCATCATGGGATAGAAGATTGACTCATAATTCAAGGTTTCTACCACGGGCTGTCCAATATGGCATGTAGTCACCTTGATGCTGCCGCTACAGGGGCATTCCTTCAACACATAGTGAGTGATGCCAAGGACCTCATCGAAAAGATGGTGATCAACCAAAGATGGGGTAAGGAACGTCTCCAGCCGAAGAAGAGAGGTATGCACACCGTCAATGAGTGGACATGCTCTCTGCCAAGATGGACGTCTTGATGAAGAAGATAGAAGAAGGTTCCAAGAAAGAACAAGAGGCCATCTACCTTATTGCCGCTGCACGAGCTATCGAAGCCGATCCATGGTGTGAGGTGTGCGAGGGAAACGACCATTCGGGCAACAACTGTCCCGAGACACCGAAAGAGGACGTGAACTTCGTCAACAACAACAACAACAACAATGGGTATCGATCATAGCAACAAGGAAGTTGGAATTCACGCCCATTCTACCAAGGTAATGGAGGTAATAGTTATAATAATAATTTTAATTCTTACAAGAATCAGCCTTCGTTGAAAGATCTTGTTCTTGACCAATCTAAGATTAATGATGGTATAAATAAAAATATGATGGATAATGATAAAGTTCTTGAAAACCTTAGTGAGAAAATGGATAGCTTTGCTTCTGCTATGAAAAATCAAATGAGCTTTAACAAAATGTTAGAAACACAATTAGCTGCAGCTATGCCATCCATAGAATAGGGTAAGATCCCTGGGAAACCTGAGGATCCAATTGAAACTGTTAATTTGGTCACAACGAGGTTTGGTAAGCCTCCACTTTGCTCCAATTGGGGCTACCTTCTTGATCCTCCCTTCATCAACAAGAAAGAGGATCCAGGCCATCCGACGATCAAGTGCTCAATTGGACAACAAACCTTCCACAATGCCTTCTGCGACCTTAGATCGGGTGTCAACATCATGTTGAAGGAATATGAGGATGCTATGCTAGCCTGAAAAAAAAACTTTTCGACCTCATAAACCAGGATCTACTGCTAGTCATAGGTTACGGGATTACCACTAGACGTGCAGGTGCAACGGAAGACGACTTGATGTAGTCGTGCGCGTCGCAGCAGGCAGTGCAGTTGCGTGGTCGTCCGTCTCAACGTCCCCTTCGCGCGGTTCGTCCTTGTGCTCCAGATGCAGCACCTCCGAGGAATCCCACACTTGCAGGGAGGAAGCGTTGCGCCTCCGGACTGCTAGGTCCGCGAGGAGCAAAAGGCGCGAGCGTGGGGAGGCGACGGCGGCTGCCAAAAGGCGTGGATCTATTCGCCCCGCGCCCACCCCTTGCTTATATAGGCGTCCTAACGAGCTCCCACGGTGGAGGCCCATTAGAAACCCTAAACCTAGTCTAATTCGGGTCGGCTTCCAGCCCCTTAAGCGTGCGACCCTATGGGCTCACGCATACATAGACATGACCCAAGTACTCTTACTCGACCAATAGTTGATAGCGGCCTCTAGCAAGGCGTGTCAACTCCTATGCATACGGTATGATCATATCAGACGAACCACTATGACCATGTACAAGTTATTCCCTTTGCCACTCGATATATGGTTCAACTCGTGGGTTAACACTTAACCCAAGCACGGCCATGCATTTGTTGATCCAATCACATGAGTGATCCAATGATATCTCTCTCACGAAGAGAGGGCCAAATTCCATCTTGATTGTCTATGTCTCATAGCATGTTTCCCGACCACCCAAGGACCACCTTTATAACTACCCAATTACGGAGTAGCGTTTGATAGTCTCTAAGTAGATCGTTTCACATCTTGAGTGCATACCACAATCTCAGGTCTAAGGACATAACGTACATGACATGAATAGAGACTTTCTCTTGTTGGGTCGGTCCAGCCTACATGTCTCACATGTGCCCACATTATTAGTTTGACATCTCCATGTCTATGACTTGTGAAACATAGCCATCAACTAATACATGTGCTGGTCTAATATTCAAGTGTGTTCTTACAAGAATGCCAACCAGGGACAACTTTTAGAATAACCATTCAAGTAATTGAGTTCCACAAACAATTCACATAATTGTCAATCAATACTAGTTGTCTATAATGGATATTCAAAGAACACTTTATTAATCATGGATACTATCGGAATATAATCATCTACATGATTAGCTCTAGGGCATATTCCCAACACATGTCCTAGGTAACTTATGATAATCTGTTAGGGGGACCATTGTTCCATACATGTGTTTGATTGCAGATGGCGGATCAAACCATACGGTTTCCTGAAGGACTTCCTAGGGATATCTTGGTGAACATCCAAGATGAATACATCCCTACCGACTTCATCATCTTGGACATGGGAGCTGATGTGGATGTTCCCATCATCTTGGGAAGGTCGTTCCTGAACACCACCAATGCAGTCATCTACGTGGGCTCGGGCCAAATCCACTTCCAATTCCCAAACCATAAGGTAAAATATGCTTTTAATGGTTATAAAGTTAATAAACAGGTGAAAGCGCATCAACCAAGGAGGAGAGTTTAAGCTCCATGCCAAAAGAAGCAATACCCAGTGGCCAAGATAAACGAACTCAAGAAGGACGAACCCGTGTTGACACCTCTTAAGTATCAATTCTAAGTGTCAACTAAGCAGAAGAAAGGATATATTTGCAATACACCACCTAGACATAGGGTTTTATCTAACAAAATTCCATGAGTTTTGGTGTTTATCTGTTTGTGCAGGGAGACAACTGCAAAAGAGCAAAAGAGGCCCACAAGTAAGGATTACATAGACACATAACACCTCCGTACGAAAAAGAGTAATCTAGAAGACTCCTGAACCACCCCCGAGGAAGGAGGGGCCCACCTGTTAGCAGGGTTGGGCGGGCGCCCTCCCCCCTAGGGCGGCCACCCTGGTCTAAGGACCAATGAGGCTCTGCCTCGTGGATTAGGGTTCCACCGCCTTTGAGGTTTAATCTAAACCCTCCATTAAGGTCGGTTTGATCCGACGGCTGACGATCATTTGAGGGGGCTATATAAGGAGGACCCCTGCCCCTGGATAAAGGCAGTCCATTATTCATTTACATATTTTGCAGAGAGGATCCCTCATGGATCTATTCTCTAGGGCTTAGCATTCAAGAGAAACTATCCTTAGTTTCTATGTGAGATTAGAGTTTACTCTTCTAGATTGAGAGAGTTAGAGTGGAGGTGTGGATTGGAGGAAGCCCGGCATGTCGGTGTCTCCTCTCCAGTTTGTATCAACGGGATCAAGACTCCTAACCCGAGGCTAGCTCCTAGGATTTCTTCGGTATTTCGACTTCTAATTCTAGTAAGTTCTCTATTTTATTATTCTTTGGTTTGTGAGTTTACTTTATTCTCTTCGCGTAGAGAGTAGGGTAATCATCTCTAGCGTAAACGTGGTGTTTGGGCTAGGATACTCATAGATATCCCCTGTCTAGCTGGATCTGTGGTAGTAGCTCGGAAAGTGACAATTCCGTAGATACATTTGGAACCCACAATCCTGTTAGAAGGACTAGTAGGGTTTTGTAGGCCGCGTGATAAGCATCCTTTGAGGTGTCTCTTATCTCGACGGTTCTCCCCAATAGAATAATAGCTCATATCTTATATAGACTAGAACGAGATTACAATCGTGATCTTCTCTAATCGCTCATATCAAGATCACATTGTTTGTAGCCTAAAGGTTAATAGTATAGATTTGGTTAGTCAGATGCACCCTTTATCCCTATGGATAAATAAATTATGATACTCTGGATAATCTCCCGGGTGAAGTGCTCACCGGTATCCGTGCGCTTGCGGATTACTTCCTAGTGATTTCTCTGTCTGCGTTAACAAATATCAACAAGCATTTCTGGCACCGTTGCTGGGGAGAAAGACGGCTTGCTGAGATAACCTTGAATCTTGCTATTTTCTTGTACCTATACTTTTATCTTTTCTTATCTTTTTCAATTCCTTTATTTCTTACCTATCGTATCCTTATGGAAAATCTAAATTTCACACCTATCTATCAATGTTCTGCACCCACGGAGACCGACCTTTTACCATGGGAGTCATCACAACCTATCCGAACTCCCCAGTTTAGGTTGAGTCTGTGGTTGATTGCAGTGATTCAAAGCCTATCCTTTTCAGGAAAGGAAGACGAAAAATCCTTACCTTCATATTCGAGATTTTGAACAAACATGTGATTGTCTTCGCATAGAAGGCATATCCGATAAAACTTTACATTGGAAGCTTTTTCCTTTTTCTTTAAAAGGAAGAGCTAAACAATGGTATAATCAGAAGGTAAGTCAACAACAAGGAGATTGGGGAGTTATGCGCTCCAACATCTGTCTAGATTTCTATCCCATCACCCAAATCGTCGACCTTAGAGTCAAGGTTCTAACCTTCAAACAAGAAGAGAACGAATCTTTGGCTTACTCCTGGAAACGTTTTCTTGAGCTTTTAGAATCTGGACGACACCTTAGCATCGAAGGCCCTGTTCTTCTTCAACATTTTTATAAAGGTCTTCGAAGAAAGGATAGAGAGTTGCTAAACACCACATCTGGAGGTTCTTTCTTTCATATACCATCCATAGAAGCAAAATCAACCTTAGATAGAATCCTAGATGCTGAGTTGGATAATACCCTCCATGAAGAAACTCATGAAGCTGAAAACAATACCTTGCCATATCCACCATCCATTTCAGCTATCCCAAGTTCTGAGCCTAAAAAGGAAGAAATTCCACCACCTAATTTCATGTTGGATATAGATCCTGATCTTTTCACTAATTTCGGAAATATTTCAAACTACCTTTCTATTTCAAAACTCCGAAATCATCACCTTAGCAACCATATATACAAAATGCCAGATAGAAGCATTTTGAGAGAGCTTGTGTCAATCATAAGTAGCGAATGGTTAGAAGAATCAGAGCTTTCCTCTGATGTGATCCGACTGGATTCACCTTCTATTCAAATACGTTGTGCTTTCAATTCTGATAAATTTGATGCTCTCTATAATCCTGTTGTGGGGATCAATATCATGTCTAAATCACTTGTGCATGAATTATTGGGCAATGTGACTTTGACCCCAACAACAAAGTTCATGAAGAATCTTAACGGATATATAGTCCCCAGTCTTGGAATTTTACATGTCCTACCCATTATGGTAGAAGGTGCCATGGTTCGTTTGAACTTCTATATCTTTGATACATGGGACCACGACCTCTTGCTATGACAACCTTTTAGAAGACTTCTTTATGAAGGTCAAAATGGGAAACTAAACATTTCCTTTGGAAAGAGTTTTCAAATCCCGATGACAATATCTCATTCTCTGAACAGAAAAACCGAATCATATCTTTTACCTGATCCTATGGAGGAAGTAAAAACTGCTTCTCTAGAGCTTTTTAATGAACCAGATTTAGAAGAAGATGCTCCTTTCTTCATAGAAGAAGAAGCTGACCCTTCTGAACCTGAACCCTTAGACGAGTTCACAGAAACACCTAGACCTCCTGTAGAGCTTAAACCTCTACCACTCGGCCTTACTTATGCTTTCCTCAATAATGATCTAGAGTCTCCTATAATCATAAGTGATAAACTCACTCAGGAGCAAAATCTGCGCTTGATGGCTGTTCTAGAAAGACATCATTTAGCCTTTGGTTACTCACTCCAAGATCTCACTAGAATCAGTCCTATAATTTGCACTCATCGCATTCCTACAGATCCTTCTGTTTCACCTTCTCGAGAGCCCCAACAAAGACTCAATAACACGATTAGAGAGGTAGTTAAAAAGGAAGTTTTAAAGTTGCTGCATGCAGGAATTATATATCCCGTGCCGCATAGTGACTGGGTAAGTCCAGTGGAAGTTGTGCCTAAGAAGCGAGGTATGACTGTTGTCACAAATGAAAAAAATGAGCTGATTCCGCAACGCACCGTCACAGGATGGCGGATGTGTATAGATTATAGAAAGTTGAACAAAGCTATGAAAAAGGATCATTTTCCTTTACCTTTTATAGATGAGATGTTAGAGCGGTTAGCCAACCACTCATTCTTCTGTTTCCTAAATGGATATTCAGGGTATCATCAAATCCCGATCCATCCTGATGACCAAAGCAAAACCACCTTTACATGCCCCTATGGAACTTGTGCTTATCGTAGAATGTCTTTTGGGCTATGTAATGCTCTAGCCTCTTTTCAAAGATGCATGATGTCTATATTTTCTGACATGATTGAAGATATTATGGAAGTTTTCATGGATGATTTCTCTGTTTATGGAAAAACTTTCGATAGTTGTCTTGAAAATCTAGATAGAGTTTTGCAAAGATGTGAAGAAAAACATTTATTCCTTAATTGGGAAAAATGTCATTTTATGGTCAAAGAAGGAATAGTGCTAGGACACCTAATTTCTGAAAGAGGCATCAAGATAGACAAAGCTAAAATTGAAGTAATTGAATAGTTATCTCCACCTATAAATGTGAAAGGAATAAGAAGCTTTCTTGGTCATGCTGGTTTTTATAGAAGATTCACAAAAGATTTTTCATTTATTGCTAGACCACTAACTCTTTTGCTAGCCAAGGATGCCCCTTTCATATTTGATGATGCTTGTTTAAGAGATTTTGAATTGTTAAAAACAACACTCATCTCTGCACCAATCATTCAACCCCCTGATTGAGCTTTACCTTTTGAAATCATGTGTGATGCTAGTGACTATGCTGTGGGGGCTGTTTTGGGACAAACTAAGGATAAAAAGAATCATGCAATAGCTTATGCTAGTAAAACTTTGACAGGACCTCAACTTAATTATGCAACCACTGAAAAAGAGCTCCTGGCTGTTGTTTTTGCTATAGATAAATTCAGATCTTATTTAGTAGGAGCCAAAGTAATTGTTTATTCTAATCATGCTGCTTTAAAATATCAGCTCACTAAAAAAGATGCTAAATCTCGTTTAATAAGATGGATCCTGCTGCTCCAAGAATTTGACTTAGAAATAAACGATAAAAAAGGAGTAGACAATCCTGTTGCAGATCACTTGTCTAGAATGTATTTTAAGAATCCGTAGGAACTACCCATTGATGATTCGCTCTGGGATGACATGCTCTACGGGATCAACAGATCTGACCCCTGGTATGCAGATATTGTCAATTTTATGGTTTCAGGATATGGTACACCAGGAGGAAACAAAAGAAAGCTTATTCAAGAGAGTCGTTCACATTATGGGATGAGCCATACCTCTTCCGAGTATGCTCTGATGGGTTACTCAGGAGATGTGTGACTATTGAAGAAGGAATGAAGATCATTGAAAGATGCCACTCATCACCATATGGAGGTCATTATGGAGCATTCCGCACACATGCAAAAATTTGGTAGTGTGGATTCTATTGGCCAGCAATGTATGAAGACACTAGAGAATTTATCCGGTCAGAGACACGGCAACATAAACTCAAGAGATGCCATGCCACTCACCAACAATTTGCAGATAGAGCTCTTTGATGTCTGGGGAATCGACTATATGGGACCATTCCCCCCATCAAACAATTGTGAGTATATCTTGGTGGCAGTTGACTACGTCTCCATGTGGGTGGAAGCATTACCTTGCAAACATGCCGACAACGTAAATTCAAAGAGGATGTTTGAAGAGACCATATTTCCAAGATTTGGAGTCCCCAGAATAGTGATAAGTGATGGAGGATCACATTTCATCGACAAATGTTTTGATAAGTATCTAGCAAAGCATGGGATCCGCCACAATGTCACTACACC
This sequence comes from Microstegium vimineum, assembly GCA_022036555.1. Taxonomy (NCBI): domain Eukaryota; kingdom Viridiplantae; phylum Streptophyta; class Magnoliopsida; order Poales; family Poaceae; genus Microstegium; species Microstegium vimineum. Next base: position 20,807,677 of record CM039136.1, read on the forward strand.
TTATCATCCTTAGACATGTGGCCAAGCAGAAACCTCAAACAAACAAATCAAGAATATTCTTCAGAAAACAGTGAATGAGATGGGAACAACATGGAAGGACAAGTTACCCGAAGCACTCTGGGCATACCGGACTGCATACAAAACTCCAATTGGAATGTCTCCATATCAACTCGTATATGGGAAGACTTGTCACCTACCTGTTGAACTAGAGTTCAAAGCACACTGGGCTATAAAAAGATGGAATATGGACTTTGATGCTGCGGGAGAGAAAAGACAAATGCAATTATCAGAGTTAGAGGAGTGGAGAGAAAAATAATATCACAATTCAAAGGTCTACAAAGAAAGAGTCAAACGATGGCATGACAAGAATATCAAGAAGAAAGAGTTCACACCCGGTGATAAGGTATTACTTTTTAATTCCAAGGTAAAGCTCTTCGGACACGGAAAACTATGAAGCAAATGGGAAGGACCATATAAGGTAATTAATTCATCATCCCATGGAGCAATCACACTTCAAAATAATGAAGGTACGTTATTCAAGGTAAATGGTCAACGTCTCAAAATATTTTTAGAACCTAATGAAGAATTAGAAGAAATAAACGTAATTAATTTCTACCTTTTAAGTGAATTTTGAGGCCCAATCACTTTTAAGTGAACCTTATAGAATCGAGTACGTAGAAGAGGCCCAGCAGCAGAGCCCAAGCCAAGGCGGGCACCCTAGGGTGTAGGGCGGCCGCCCCACCCCTGTCACCTCTCGCCACCACCTTTTGCTCACCCGAACCTTCTAGTTCCCCTTATCCGATAAACCTTACAGAACACTTATCCAACCATTTCTCCGCGAGTTTTGCTCCATAGATGCTTCTAGAGGCCGTTTTCCACCCCTATATAAACAACCCCTGACGTCAGCCATCATCATCATTCAATCATTCCCTTAGCTCTCGCTTAGAAGCTAGCTAGATCTCTTTGCTCCTATGGCCAGAAACAGCAACGCCAATAGGAGGATGGTCCTCTACGGATCCAACCCCGACCAGCTCCCACAAGAAGATCCAAATTCCAAAGCCTTAGTCGTCGTCCATGATGAGCTCCCGCTCGCCACCATTCCTCCAAAGCAGCAGCGCTATAGCAAATCCTACTACGCCCAGCCTGTCCTCGTTGCACCACCGCAACCGCTCCTGCTCACGGGACCGAAGGAAGAGCCCATCATCGACGTACCTGCCGGTACCAAGGTTCTTCCACCACAACCCAAGGAGAGGGTCGTAGGAGTGAAGACCCACCGAGGAGGAGAAATCGACCACGTCAAGTACACCACTGAAGAAGAATGTCCCTACTTCGAGGGAGTTCGTGCTTCCAAAGTCAGATTCGTGCTGCCAAAGGACGCCCCGAAGCACTCCCTCCACTCCTTTGAGTCATCCCCAAAACGCCACAAAACCGTAGCGGATCTAGAAAAAGACTTCCTTGCTAGGGATGACACAATCATCAATCTTCAGACCTCGCTAAGTTTTCTCTCTAGGAAGGTCACAAACATAACTACCACCATAGAAAGCCTTAGGAGCGATGTAGATGAGCTTAAAAAGAAGATGAAGTATGTAGAACGTCGCTAGATGCTTTAGCGAGTTACATAGTTCTTGAGGCATGATTAGATCCATTAGCTAGAATTTAGTTTGTTTTCATTCCCTTTGTAATGCATGCCTTAAAATAAATAAATAAAGATCATTTCTATTAGTTTTGTACCTTGCTTGTTTCCACTATGTTGTTATTCAAAATAAAATAGGAAACAAATATGGGGAGACCCCCGATCACGAGACGAACAGATTCAACCACAACGAGCACAAATTTCGGAAACAAACAGAGAAACAACCACACACGCCGAAGCAGAGGCTGAGGGGCCACCGCAGCAGGGCGGCCGCCCCACTACCCAAGGCGCCCGCCCTGGGCAGAGCACCTCTGGCTCCATCTTTCGACCACGGTCAGGTTTGCACCCTGCACGTTACATATTTTCATACATATCCCTAAATTTCAATTCGTGCAGAGAGTTTTCCATAAATAAATGTTTTAAATATGATAAACTAAAATGATAAAATGTTTCCTTAAATAGACACATTATATGAAGTTTCCTGGAGTCCTGCTATTGTTGGAAATTTAATTAGAGACTCCATTTTACTTAAGTCGTTGTGGAATATGAGATGGTAGAATATGAGAACTTCATTCTTGATAATCTCTGTCACTTGGAGAATTTCTTTAAAATAAATAACTACCATCCCATACACACTTTATGTTGGGAATATGCCCTAGAGGTAATCATAGAGATGATGTATTCCTTGTATCCATGATATGTTATGAATATCCATTAAAGACAACTTGTATCGATTAGCAATTATGTGAATTTCTTGTGAAACTCTTTTACTTGTATGGTTATTATAAAAGTTGTCCCTGATCGGAGTTCATGCAAGAATGCACATGAATATTAGATCAGCACATTATTAGTTGATGACTCTGTTTCACAAGTCATGGACATGAGATGTCAAACTAATAATGTGGGCACATGTAGGACATGGTGCTGGACAGACCCGACATGAGATTGTCTCTATACACATCGTGTACGTTATGTCCTTAGACCTGAGATTGTCGTATGTACTCAAGATGTGAAATGACCTACCCTAGGACTACCAGATGCTACTCCGTGACTGGGTAGTTATAAAGGTAGCTTTCGGGTTTCTCAGGAAACATGTTGTGAGACATAGTTAATCAAGATGGAATTTGCCACTCTCCATATGAGAGAGATATCACTGGATCACTCAAATGATTAGATCATGAAATGCATGGCCGTGCTTGGGTTAAGTTTGGTGGTTCGTCTGATATGATCATAGCGTATGCATAGGAGTTGACACGCCTTGCTAGAGGCCGCTATCAACTATTGGTCGAGTAAGAGTACTTGGGCCATGTCTATGTGTGTGTGAGCCCATAGGGTCACACTACTACAGAAACGGCAAACAGTGCCAGTTCAAAACCCCCCTTCAGTGGTGGGTTTTGAACCGGCACTGGCAAATCGGCAGTGATGAGCTCATGCCATCACTGCCGGTTATGCCAAACCGGCAGTGATGGCTCAAGCATCACTGCCGGTTCGTGTTACCAACCGGCAGTGATGCTTGAGCCATCACTGCCGGTTTGTTTCACCAACCGACAGTGATGCTTGATCCATCACTGTCGGTTTGGCACCCCAACCGACAGTGATATTATTTTTAAAAATTGTATTTTTTAATTGTTTTATTTTCATTTGGGGTTTCTGGTTTAGGGTTTATGGTAGAGGTGGTGGGGTAGGAGATCATGGAGGTGTTTTCTATCGAACCATTTGATATCGATGTGAATTGAAGGTGGTTGTGGACTAGCGACAATACAAACCCATCACACATTTATAATAATTATTACAAAACATCCAAACAAAACATCCATAGTTCTTCTTGAAGTCCTTACTCTTCACAATGGATAGACATCCTTTTCTATACACTATATCGTCCAGAATAAGAGCTGCTATCTCCTCTTGAAATCCTCTTATCTCAAAATCCACCAACCTATTGTGGCCCTGATCTTTGCGCTGTAAATTGATACAAGATGATATTGAGATGCACATACGTAAGACAAAACAATAGAATTAAAATGCGACGCGTACATACCATGTCATCTTCTATTCCTAGTTTTGCGCCAAAGTAGCAAAGCATTGCCCACATCACATAGAACCCGCATTCGTTGTTCCCCATTGGTTGATCTAGGGTCTTGACCTTCTTCATATACTCCACTCTGAATGGTTCTCTCCATTTCTTTTGCATCTTAGGCTCCACATTTCTCCAATTAGGTAACGCCTTCATTCTATGTGACAATGTAAATGAAGTGTGAAGGCTCAGGACATTATTAATTACAATATCATATGTGATTGAAAAGTGTGGTGATATTGGGTTCACTTACATATTTAGCACTTTGACTAGGGGTTCGATAAGTTTAAGTGGCTTCTTTTTTGAGTCCCACACCTCGATAGTTGAATTTTTAAGACTTATATCTACGAGGACGTAATGGTTGCTGCAATCACAAAGTTCATGTTATTGAATGATATATCAACAAAAAAACACTTAAGTAAGGGTCGAGAACACATACTCGCAATTGTAGGTTAGCAGTGCGTTTGTTTTGCCGACTGAGAACATTCTTTCAAACTTTATCTTCAAACTCGCTGAGACATACGGATCTTGGAGACCAGCTTTGCATGTTGTCTCATTTACATAAATGGGGTCCAAGAAGTCAAAATTGTTATTTCGTTTTTGAAGGCAAAATTTTGCTACAGACCTGCAAAATAAACATGCATGGATATATTCAAATGCAAATCACGTAGTTTATTATAACGTTGTTAGGGTATGGTACTTACATAGTCCATAACATCATAATCTGCACATCCAGCGAGCGTCGTTGAAAGAGTTGAAAGAGGTCTTCATAATGAATAGTATGCACAACTTCTTCAGGATGATTAAAAATAAAACATGGAGGGATGCATACTTCAAAGGTTGCATTCTTGTCTTTGCTGTTGTTACTATCTATGATGTAATAATCATGCAACTGTCGCATGTTTGTTGGCAAATTTCTATACACTTCTTGGCTAGCGACCATAGGCTTCCCTAGTTCAAACTTGTATGCAACTTTGGCCTTTTCAAAATCGGTTTTTTCAAAATAGAGATTCTCGGCATCCTCCATGCTTATATTCAGGTCCGCAGCCAAGTTTTGTATCTCTAGCTGCTGAAAGGTGTGTATTTGTCTAGCTCTTTCTTGGTTACCCTGATTTTTGCTTTGCCTTTGAAATTGGCTCTGTTTCTCAGGTATATAAGCCAATCGTTCATACAAGGCAAGTTTGGCGGCCTTTTCTGCAATCTGAGCTCGTAGAATATTGTCCTTAGTCGGCACTGGCTGCCGCCTTTTACTAGTCATCTTGGGATCTTTATCAACTGAAGCTGATGACCTCCTCTGTTGCGAAGTCGAACCTGATCTAGAGCTAGGCCGTCGAGATCCCAGTCCTGGGGACTTTGAAGCTAGTGGAGGAGGAGGAGGAGGAGGAGTCTTCTCCTTTGGTGGTGTAGAAGGAGTCTTCTCCTTTGGCGGTGGAGGAGGTGTCGGTGGATCTTGACGAGGAGAGAAACCTCTTGGCGGAGGTGACCAGGATGATTCACTGTCATCATCATCATCCGAAGATGGCTGGTTATCTAGCTTGATGAAGCGTTTGCGCTAGGCGACATGAGTGCCCAAGTTGTGAACTAGATGCGGCCTATCTTCCTCCACTAGGAAATCAATATGTATCTTATTGTACTTCTTGTCCAATATCTTATCAATGCTGACCCTGACATACCCGAGTGGCACTGGCTTGCCATGAATGATGTTCTCTCCTCTAGGAAATGCTTGTCCGACCACCACCTTGTCTTTGGTCCACTGCTGTCAGATGTACAACCTGACATTCACAGGTTCTTTAATGTCATCCACCGGATGAGGAGCATTGACCTCTTCATCGTCAGGCATAGGGGTTGAGCCACAGCTACTGCGGCCCTTGCCGGGCATTGGGCTATTCAAAGTCGGGATTGCATGCGGCCCTTGACTCGAACACATGGTTTGCATAGCGCTCGCCACTTGAGCAACTATCCGTGCTTCAATGCTCTGTTCTAGCTCCTGTCACATCCTTTGGAACTCCTCTTCTCTTTGCGTTCTAGACCTTGCCCGACTCCTATAGGAAGCGGATTCACTTTCAAATGCTTTCTCCCAAGGAATTACCCCGGCTCCTCTAGTGTGACTGGGGTGCTCCTTGTTTCCAAGTGCTTGCATGAGCACGTCATTTTCTCTATCCGACCTGCGGGCCCCTCTATGCACTTCCTCAGTTATCGTGGAAATCTTCTAGAGGAGATCGGTGACGGGTTCATCCCTGGCGGAAAGGCTCCCGTCAGGATTGTATTGTGCCCCCCTTGCGAGTAGGTAATTCACTGATCTGGGCTGCCAATCGCTTGTCTGAGGCGTAACGCCGCTCTGCTCTAGTGCTTCGACTTGGGCATCCCAATCTAGAATCTTCCTTACGTACCCACGCGATCGTAGGCGGTGAGGATTATTTGACCTAAGCGAGTTTGCTTTGTTTCTTTCGCTTGATGCCTTGGCCTCATCGGATAGCTTGTAAGCCTTGAACTCCTCCCAAAAGTCCCTCTGCTTGCTGAATTCACCTCCCGCAAAATTCGGTTCTTTTTCCTCCTTGATGAGCTTGTGCAACTTTCCCTTGAAATTCTTGAAGGAGTGACCCATGATTTCCTTGGCCCCTCTTCTTGACTGTCGCTTCATCACAATCATTACGAAAAGTGAAATACCCTCTGAGCTTGTTCCAAACTAGTTCCTTCTCAACTTCTGGAACCCTCCACAGGTCTTGCTCACTTCCATTCCACTTCCTGTATTTGATCGGATGAAGTCCCTTACAAGTGCCCCGATGGTACTCTTGTATGGGCCCAATGCTTTAAGTGGCTCCACCAGCTCCCCTAGTTGATCGAACTGAGAGATGTGCCAGTGTCTAGTTGTCTGAGGGAGCTTTGTTGCACCACGCTTAGTCCTTCTGGAACTCTCACCAGTACTTGGACCTTCCGGCGGAACCTGCTTCAAAATTTATAAATAAGTCCCCATCAAAATTTTATGGCTATATCTACCGTGTTTTAGGTATGACCTAAGTTATTACCTCGTCTCCTTGGCCCTCTTCTAGGTTTAGCATATGGCTAGGGCTCCAAGGTCTTTGATCCCCTTGCTGGTTGTCATCGGCTCCTTGGTCACGTTCAGCACCGCCACCACTAGTTCCTTGGTCATCGGCTTCGGTCGCAGGGCGACGGGTGGTGAATCGGTGCTTAATTGTCATGTTTTTGGACATGAATTTCGATTATTGGTATTAGCTCATAGGTAGATAGATAGAATCAAGCATTTCATTTAGCTATACATAAGTCATGTTATACATCTCTATCTCTCTATCTCTCTCTCTATATATCTCTCTATCTCTCTATCATAAGTGAATCTATCTATAAGTCATGCATCTCTCTATCTATCATGAAATAAATAGATGATAGAACGATATCTCTCTCCACAAAAAATCCATGTATAACAAGCATAATATGATGCCATATATACAAGCATATATGACATTTATACATCTATATATTTCTCTCTATCTTTCTCTCTATCTTTATATCTCTCTCTATCTAGCTATCTTTATATCTCTCTCTATCTATCTAGCTCATCATGCATATATACAAGGATGAACCATCTAGCTATCAATCTATCTCTCTATATACCTATCTATCTATCTATCTATCTACCTCTCTCTATCTATCTCTCTATATACATTTCTAAGGATGAAAATTACTAAGGATGAAAATGCTTTGAAAAAAAATAAAAAGGAAAACCTAAGAGGAAACATTTCTCTCCTCTCCTCTCCCTCCTTCCTCTCCTCTTCCAAGCAGAGCTCCTTATCGGCATTCTGTCGAACAGGTGGTGGGCAGCTCACCGAAACAGGGGTGTGGCGACGTCGGCGACGTGAGGCGCTCCTGTGTGCTCCTGTGTGCTGGCGACGTCGAGGAAGTGGTAGGGCACGGCGGCGTCAGGAAGCGGCGTCGGGCTGGTGCGGCGGCGTCGAGCTACTGCTGAGGCCGACTGGAGCGGCGGTGAGCTCGAGCGGCGGCGGCCTGGAGTGCCGGCGGGCTGGAACGGCGGCGGGGAGCTCCTGTTGCGGCGGCGGCAGCGACGGGGAGCACCTGCTGGAGCGTCGAGTGCTATCTGAAATGGCTAAGTGTCGTACTGGCGCGCGTCCAAAAATTTTGGACGCGCGCCAATTCGTTATATAGTCGGCCTCATCACTGCCAGTTCTTATTACAAACTGGCAGTGATGTCCCCTATCAGTGCCGGTTTGTAATAAGAACCGGCAGTGATTTGGCAATTTTCCCTTTGTCTTAGAATTCAAATTACTCCTGATTTTTTACTAAAACTTGAAAAACTCTAAACATAGAAGTTGCATAATTTTTAATTCTCTACAACTTTTGCTGAAGGAGCATATTCAAATTCTTTATAGTTTTTGAATTCCATTTTGAATTTGAATAAGGGTTTAAAATTTAATTACCCCCTTTGTAATTACTCCAAAAATTTGAATAGAAGTTGAAAATCTTCCAACATAGCTTTTGCTAGTTTTGAGGAGCTCTACATTATTGCTTATACACTCAAGGTCTAATTATTTATAGTTTTGGAATCCCTTTTGACATGGCATACATCAATAACCAACGTGGTACAACTCAACAATCTCTAGAACTCCATATGATCTCAAATTACTAAAACAACATTTCATTAAGGATTACATAGTTTATGATACTCTAACAATTCACGGTGCAGGCACGATGATGGCCTCATCATGATCACTCCGGAGGTAAGCAGTTTCGTCACCCTCTTCAAGGACATGTAGGGTAACGTCCGCCCCAAAAGGAGCCATTTCTTCATAACCTTTGTACTCTTCTTCGTCTGTCACTCCGTCGACACCTACAATCTTCCTTTTGCCTTGCAATACTACATGTCGTCTTTCATTTGTATTGTTATCCCTTGCATAGAAGATTTGCAAAACATCCTTTGCAAGGACGAAGGGGTCATCTCTGTATGCGGTCTTGGATAGATCAACGGTAGTGAACCCATCCTTGTCGGTGTTAATTTCATTCAGCCGGACCCACAGACAATGGAAAAGAGAACGTTTCAACTGATGTCCATAGTCTAGCTCCCATATCTCATCTATGAAACCATAGTATGATGCCACCACCGTGTCTTACTCGTCGTGGGCGTTGAAACGAACACCACTGTTTTGGTTCATGCTCTTTCCGTCCTGTTTTTTTGTGTTAAATGTAAAACCATTTATTTGATATCCTTGATACTTCATTAGCGTAGTCGAAGGTCCAGGGGCTAAGAGATCTAGCTGACATCCCATCACCTTTCCTAGCCTTTGGCGTCGAAACCAGTCACCGAATTCCTCCTTATGTTTTTTCTCAAGCCAAGCCTGTGACCTCCGTATGTGCTTAATTTGCAGAAACTGCTTGTGCTCATCAATGTATGCCATCACACCGTCGGTCTGCTGGAGAACAGCGAAGTGTGCTTGTCTGAAGGAGACGACTTCGTCCATTTTGACAGCTTTCTCACCTATTGTTCCTTTGCCCCCTAGTCTTCCATCGTGATGAGATACTGGAACTCCAAACCGCTTGATGTCCAGATAATATGTGGAGAACTCAATAGCCTCCTCTGTTAACCATCCTTCTACCATGCTCCCTTCTGGTCTGAATTTATTCCTAACATACCGCCTGAAAACTTTCATCAGCCTCTCGAAAGGAAACATCTGGTGTAGGTACATTGGGCCAAGGGCTTTTATTTGATCCACAAGATGAACAAGTAGATGCACTGAAATGTCGAAGTAAGTCGGTGGGAAATGCATCTCAAGCCTGCATATAATCTCGGCTATCTCCTGCTTCAGGTAGTCTAACCTGCCCACTTCAATGACCTTTTCAGAGATCGCGTTGAAGAACGAACACAACTTTATGATTGGAGCGCGGACCTTGTCAAGGAGGATACCTCACAGGGCAACTAGGAGCAGCTGAGTCATTATGACATGACAGTCATGGGCCTTCATAGAACCATAGTTAAACTTAAGTTCTCTCATGTTAACTAGCCTCTTCGGGTTCCCACAGTAGCCACTCGGTACTTTGAGATCATTGAAGAAAGAAATAAGCATTTCTTTTTCCTCCTTTTTCAGTGTCCATGATGCCACCGGAAGTTTCTGGGTTACTGGGTGTAACTCCTTCTTGAGGCCCAGGTGTTGCATGTCCAAGCGTGTCGCGAGAGAATCCTTGCTTGTTCCCCCGGTGTTCATCAACGTGTTAAGTGTGTTACCGCACACGTTTTTAGTTATGTACATTGGATCAAGACAGTGACGTACACTCAAAAGTGGCCAATAAGGTAGTTTCCAGAAGATTGATTTTTTCTTCCAGATACTATCGGTTGGCGTTGCTACTGCCCCATCCCCCTTCCCAAGGACAACATTTGTGAGTTTTCTTAATTGTTGAAGCATCTGTTTCCCATCTTGATACTTTGGAGGTCCACGTTTCTCAGTAGTCCCATTAAAATCTTTTGTATTCCTACGGTAAGGGTGATCACGACATAGGAACCTACGGTGTCCCATGTAGACCATCTTCCTGTTTTCTGGTAGATGTGTAGCATCGGTCTCGTCCAAGCACTCGACACACCCAGTGTATCCTTTTGTCTTCTCTCCAGACAAGGAACCTCGCCCTAGTAGGTCGGTGATTGTAGCGATAAGTACAGCCTTTACCGTGACATGTTCTTTCTTGTACTCATCCCAAACATCCTTCACACCCGTCTCCCACATCTGTAGTAGTTCATCGATCACTAGTTCTAGAAGCACATCAATATCATTACCAGGTTGTTTTGGTCCTTGGATTAGTAATGGCATCTGGACGTATGGCCGTTTCATACAAAGCCAGGGTGGAAGGTTGTATATACATAGCGTCACTGGCCAAGTGCTATGATTGGTTCTCACCTGGTCAAACGGTTCATCCCATCCGTGCTCAAAGCAAACCACAGATGTCTTACCTCTCCACCGATGTTCTTATAGAACATAGTGTTGATAGTCCTCCAGTCCGACCCATCGGCGGGGTGTCTCATCATTGAATCTTTCTTTCGCTCTTCACCGTGCCAACGCAACAACTTGGCTGACTTCTCATTTGCAAACAACCTATGCACTCGTGGAGCTATAGGAAAATACCACACGGACTTTACTGGCCCTCCTCTGGTCTTGCTTCCATCATTTGATGGCCCTTGCTTGTATCGGGGAGTTTTACACTTGGGACACGCATCCAAGTCTTTGTATTTCTCTCCACGGTACAATATGCAGTCGTTGGAACACGCGTGGATTTTCTCAACCTCGAGGCCAATTGGGCAAATCATTTGCTTCGCAAGGTAAGTCTTTTCTGCTAACTCGGCCTCCGGGAACAGTTTATGTAGTATAACTAACAAGTTATTGAAACCTTTATCACTCAACCCATTCGTTGATTTGAACTCCAATAGCATGATGTTGGCTTCTAGTTTGCTTATTGGGCAACCCAGAAACAATGGTGTTTTTGCATCCTTTCTAATCATCTCCAGTTTTTTCAACTGTGAAGCACTAAGGAATCCCCCATGCACATCATGTAGAAGCTGTGAAATACCATCATTTTCCTCAGTGTCGTCAGCTAATGTATTCACAAACACATCATCATTGGTAGGCACATCTTCTGTGTAATCATGAACAGGCAATAATGCTACACTAGGCATGAGCACATCATCATTAACATTTTGACCAACCTCCCCATACAAAGTCCAAATCGTGTAGTTTCTCATGAACCCCCTTGTGATCAAGTGCAAACGTATATGCTCCACGCCGCCCCATTTTCTCGTATTCTTGCAGTCTTTGCATGGACAGAATACAAGATGTGAGTCCCCAGCATTGACTCTAGCTCGCTTGATGAAATCGTCGATGCCCGTCAAGTACCGTGGGTCTGTATGTGACAGATCGTACATCCACCCTCGAGCCATGTTTACACTAATAAAATAAGATGGGCAGAGCAGAGGAAACATAGGAACATATTAATAGAAGCATTTTTGAACAATATTCTTCGATATAATTTGAATTTGGTCGCGCTATAAAAATAAAGAGAACAAATAGATAACAATGGAAGCATGGAGTATTAAATGTAAGTATTAAATGCATGCATGGAGTATTAAATCTAAGTAATAAATACCGAATCTATTCCACATCCCATCAAATCTTTCATGCATGTATTGAGTATTAAATGTAAATAATAAATATAACTAATTACAAATTTTATCCATAATTTTCGAGACGAATCTTTCGAACCTAGCTACTCAATGATTATACAATAATTACCCAATAAAAACAAAGTGCTACAATTTTTCTAAATAATATTGGATCTAAAAGCTACAAAAAATTGACACAAATTGCAACATCCCTGTTCTTGATCATGAAAACTAGCATAGCTCTAACACAAATTGACACAATGTAAAACAACAATTCTAAAGAATTATGCTTGTTACTAACCAAGAGCAAGAAGACATGAGGATCCAAGAGTGAAGAGGAGCCAAAAATGGAGATCAAGAAATCCACCAGCCGCAACAATGGAGAGAGAGCTCCTCACGCACTGTTCTGTACTGTTGGGCAGAGGAGGGAGGGAGGAGATCGAAGCTTTATACTGTACACAACTTCACTACCGGTTCCATCCATGAACCGGTAGTGAAACACCACATCACTGCTGGTTGGTGGCTTGAACCGTCAGTGATAGGGCCGAGAGGCATCACTGCCGGTTCAAGCCACGAACCGGCAGTGATGTGGTGTTTCACTGCCGGTTCAGCCCCTGCCCCCAATAATTGGGGGCCTGTTAGAGGAAGAACCGGCAGTGAAGGGGCGTCACTGCCAGCCCAAACAAAACCGGCAGTGATGGGCTGGAAACCTAATTCGGGTTGGACCCGAATTAGACTAGGTTTAGGGTTGCTAATGGGCCTCCAACGTGGGAGCTCATTAGGACGCCTATATAAGCAAGGGGTGGGCGCGGGGCGAGAGACTTACGTCCTTTGGCAGCCGCCGTCGCCCTCCCCACGCTCGCGCCTAGTACTCCTCGCGGACCTAGCAGTCCAGAGGGGTGACACTTCTTCCCTGCACGTGTGGGATTCCTCGGAGGTGCTGCATCTGGAGCACAAGGACGAACCGCGAGAAGGAGACGTTGAGACGGACGACCTCGCAACTGCACGACACTGCTGTGACGCGCGCGACTACATCAAGTTGCTTCCGCTGCACCTGCGCGTCTAGTGGTAACCCCGTGATCTATAACTAGCACTAGTTCCTGGTTTATGGGGTAGAAAAATTTTGTTTTCTGGCTAGCGTAGCAACCTCATACCTCATAACCCTACACTTTACACTTACCATTCAAAAGCCGAAAGGCTACTTACTTTGTATTAAGCTTGTTCGAATCGTGAGGATTGTTGTTAGAATTTTATCATACTCCGAAGATCAAGGCTTCATTCATACATTACAAACACAAAAGATTCTCTCTTCCAAAGTAGTGTTGCATTAGAGGCATGGGCTATGCAAAAATATTAATTCGAGGAAATAAAAATGGGCAAAAAGTCCGACAATCTCGCAGTAGAATTAGGGGTATTTCAGCACCCACTCAAAAAAAACATATATTCAATGATAGCCCATGGTTCCTCTAATAGCAATACACCTGCAAGAGATGACATTATAAAATTTGACCAACAAGTCTTGATCTAAGAGTATGGCAGTATTCTCCTCGGATCCTGGTTTGATCAAGTAATACATACAAGGTAAGTATGCCACATCTACCTATACTTTTTGAGATTCATTTATAAGTGATCTGAGAGCACCAGTAAGAGGAAAGAAGTAAGCTAAACATGCAAAAACTCCAAGTGACAAGATTGATAGATGAAGGGCCTCTATTTCTAGCTACTTTATTCCTCAACTACTCATAGTTATGGTAACTCTTTTTAAACTCCCGCAATGCAGGTATAAGAAGGAACTTTCTACTATTGATGTCTAAACCTTAAGCTTATGTTTTCACCATCCTTTTCTCGAGGACGAGTAAAAGCCTAAGTATGGGGGAGCTTTTTAACACCTCTTAAGTATCAATTCTAAGTGTCAACTAAGCAAAAGAAAGGATATATTTTCAATACACCACCTAGACATAGGGTTTTATCTAACAGAATTCCACGAGTTTTGGTGTTTATCTGTTTCTGCAGGGAGACAACTGCAAAAGAACAAAAGAGGCCCACAAGTAAGGATTACATAGACACATAACACCTCTGTACGAAAAAGAGTAATCTAGAAGACTCCAGAACCACCCCCGAGGAAGGAGGGGCCCACCTGTCAGCAGGGTAGGGCGGGCGCCCTCCCCCCTAGGGCGGCCGCCCTAGTATAAGGACCAATGAGGCTCTGCCTCGTGGATTAGGGTTCCACCGCCTTTGAGGTTTAATCTAAACCCTCCATTAAGGTCGGTTTGATCCGACGGATGATGATCATTTGAGGGGGCTATATAAGGAGGACCCCTGCCCCCTGGCTAAAGACAATCCATTATTCATTTACATATTTTCCAGAGAGGATTCGCTAGAGAGGATCCCTCACGGATCTATTCTCTAGGGCTTAGCATTCAAGAGAAACCATCCTTAGTTTCTATGTGAGATTAGAGTTTACTCTTCTAGATTGAGAGAGTTAGAGTGGAGGTGTGGATTGGAGGAAGCCCGGCATGTCGGTGTCTCCTCTCCAGTTTGTATCGACGGGATCAAGACTCCTAACCCGAGACTTGCTCCTTGGATTTCTTCGGTATTTCGACTTCCAATTCTAGTAAGTTCTCTGTTTTTTTATTCTTTGGTTTGTGAGTTTACTTTATTCTCTTCGCGTAGAGAGTAGGGTAATCATCTCTAGCGTAAACGTGGTGTTTGGGCTAGGATACTCATCGATATCCCCTGTCTAGCCAGATCTGTGGTAGTAGCTAGGAAAGTGACAATTCCGTAGATACCTTTAGAACCCACAATCCCGTTAGAAGGACTGGTAGGGTTTTGTAGGCCGCGTGCTAAGCATCCTCTGAGGTGTCTCTTATCTCGACAGTTCTCCACAATAGAATAATAGCTCATATCTTATATAGACTAGAACGAGATTACAGTCAAGATCTTCTCTAATCGCTCATATCAAGATCACCTTGTTTGTAGCCTAAAGGTTAATAGTATAGATTTGGTTAGTCAGATGCACCCTTTCTCCCTGTGGATAAATAAATTACGATACTCTGGATAATCTCCCGGGTGAAGTGCTCACCGGTATCCGTGTGCTTGTGGATTACTTCCTCGTGATTTCTTTGTCTACGTTAACAAATATCAACAACTCGCCAAGCCAAGGCAGGTGTGGCAAGAGAAGGAGGTGCACACACCTCGGTCTCCATCTCTGGGACCCGAAAGTGCACCCGAAGAATGAACAAGAAGGAGAAGTCCCGCTCCAAGGACTTAAAATCAAGGAGCCCTCGCTGTAAGGTAAATCGGTAGTTATATTTTTTATTTCTTTAAATTATTTCCCTTATTCATCTTTGCTTTCAATTCATTTCTTTATTTTTCATCATGCTTAAAACTTAGATAAATAAAGTTTACACTAAATAAAACCTTGATATCAGATCAGCACTAAAACCTGACCAGGCTTAGGTCCTAGGTGGGGTCGGCCAACCCCCTAATGACCCTAAGCCCCTTTTCCTCAATGGGAGCATCATGTGACTCTAATGAAGTAAAAAAGAAAAGAAAAAGAGGCCAAGGGGTGGTTGACCGACCACCCTAGGACCTTTGGTCACATCCTCCTCCATCCATCATGCTTTGTCTAAGAATCTCATGCTTTGTTTAAGTGAAATTTAAATTTTGAAATGCTTTAGGGGACATCTCTTGTCTTTCTTTTCACCACCTCAAAAGCAACCAAAATAAGCTCCACTATCTCAAGCATCATGAGATTCCTAGTGTCCTCATTCGTGTTTGTCTTCCACTCATGAGCATAGGGTGCCATTTTCAAATTTCAAAGGGGCCATCATGGGATCGGCCGACCCCTTGTTGGTGCCCTATCACATCAATGTCTCCACTAAGGACTAAAGCAAGGTGTCCAAGGTGCTTTTGCACAAAGAGGAGACAATGAGGGGTCAACCGACCCCTCCATGGTGCTTGCACCACTCTCGTCCCTCTCCCTATAAAAGTCCATGTAAGGAGAGCTCAAACACACACACATCTCCAACCAGAATTCTTTCAAGCTCAAAACACTTCTTCCTTGCTCTTCCCTTGCTGTTTCTCCACTTCTCTCAAGTGAAGTCCCTAGCTCTTTAGAATTAGTGCTACTCTCTCTCAAGTCCACAAAATCAAAACCCCAAACAAAAATATCTTCATCATGCTTCTCTCTTAGCTCAAGTCTCAACCCCAAGAACAACTAGGAAACTAACGCTAACGCTAACCCTTGTCCTAGTCTTGTTCTTGTGTCTCTCTTTTTTTCCAGCAAATGAAGAACCCTCTGAAGTCCGCATTCAAGAAAGTGAAGCAAGCTCTAAGTGGGAGTTTATCTCAACGCTCCCGCCAATCCGATGACACTTCTCAAGGAAGGAGAAGGGGAGGTTCTGCCCGATACACTTGGGAGAACCCACCAAGTGAAGAACAACCTCAAGAGGAACAAGAATCTCCAATGGTGGTGCCTCATCTTGGTGCACCCATGGTGCCCCCAATGAGATCGTACGATCCGAAAACTGGTCTCTGGTTCAACCAACTAGAGTACCAGAAATATCTCTCACTTAAGGAATGCTTCTTCGAGCAAACCAGGATTTTGGATCCAAGTCTCCTCCACAACGCGGGTATGGACACAGAATTCAACACTATCTTTTCTACCATTGGTTGGTCTAGTTTTTGGCAAGTATCCGATGAACTAGGAATTAAATTGCTCACCATTGAGTTCTTGTGCTCTTTGTAAATTTCTCATGATGAAATATCCTTTCACATGTTCAACCAAGGCTTTAATCTTACATGGAACCAACTAAATGTTGCTCTTGGTTTTGATGACACATGCTTGCTAGATCTAGACTCAGCTATAAGTAGATTCAACAAAAATGAATTTTGGGCTTCTATATCTACTCTGCATGATTGCTCCAACCCCAAACCTGAAGAAATTCATAACCCAATTGTTCGCTTTATTCACCAATGGATGAGCTTGACAATGTTTCCTAGAAATGATGTTAATATGCTAAGAGCTATTGAGTTAAAATTGCTATATGCCATGGTTCATAAACTTCATGTCTCTCCTATTAAATGCTTAGTAGCTTTTTGGCAAAGATCAGTTGAAATAAATGGACCAATTCAATTCACATCTTTAATTACTTGTCTTGCCGAAACTATGAACTTGCTAGATGGAACCTATCCTTTTGAATACATCTCTTCACCTAGAGCAATAATTTCTGACGAATATCTTTCACTTGTTCACATGCTTAAAAGAGGTCCAAGAGGAGAACTCAAAATGATTTATCATGGCCATACAACCGAGGTTCCTCTCCCAAATGAGAAACGTCAGTTGTATAGGACCCGCCAACTAACCTTTGATTTGGATCAAGGAAGTAGGCAAAGAGGTGTTGCAGGTTCAAACAGGAGAGCACGTGAAGGACCACAGTTTGCTCACTTCGAGCAAGGTGGTCCTTCCCAAGGAGCTGTTGGAGAGGAAGAAGATGATGCTACTTCAAATGCCATGGACACTTCAAGTGGCATGCCTCCTCGACCACCACGTCCTCAAAGACCAAGAACATCCTTCTCGTCCTCATGAGATAGGGAGCATCATGGCCGGTGGCAACAAATTGACGATCTCACCAATGCCATAGGCGAGCTTTACATTGAGCATGGTGTGACATCAGGTATAGTCCAATAGACCATCGAACAAGTCCAAGCATTTCAAGAAGAAGAGACCCAACAATGGGAATTGTGGTGGCAACAACATTCATATCAGCCACCACATTATTGAGCAAAAGATAAGCTTGGGGGAGGTTCCCTCCCCCACTAAGGTAAGTATTTAATTTTTAACATTTACATTTATGCATTTTATTGCTTATTTTTGCTTGCATCTAAAAAAAACTCAATATGATAAAAGTAACAAAAATATTTCCTTTTGCTTATATACGTTCCATGAATGTTTATCTCCCTTATAGAAATGATGAATAGTTGCTCTGCTAAATATTTCTCTAGTACTTAGTTTACAACTTGGTATTTCTCTAAGTATGGATTACTTGGCTTAATTGAAACCATCATGAACCTGAAACTTTTGTGGGTTGCAAATGTTGTAAGTCTAAGTAGTTGTGAGACATGATATGACAAGACAAGAGCTGCTATAAAATTGTTCTAAACAAGAATGACTATTGGAGTTTTATTTTTAAAAAGGATAAAAACACTTTTTGTTCCTCAATGCTGAAAATTCCTACCAAAGCCATATATGCTTTTTCATGCTATAAGCTTTCTACATAAGTTGCTTGCTTTGTGTTGAGTTTGGTCAAGTTTTGTGACCCTTGTTGAGAGACTTATCATGCTCCCAAGATCAAGATCACGAACACACCACATATACATGTTGCTTCTACACTGGAAGTATGCAAAAACATGTCTTTCATTTTCCACAAAAAATTCATGCTCCATGTTCTAAAAGAGTGATCTCTCTCTAGTATGTTGCTAGTAAATGAGACAGACTATGCAAAATTATGAAAAAGAAAGAAAAAAGGGACACATGAAGGTCCCAAGTTTTAGAAAAATGATGAGCACATGAAAGCTCATAGAAAAAATAAAGATAGCTATGTCTCAAAAATAATAAGTTAGCGAGAGAGAGAGAGATCATATCAAATAGAGGAGTATCGATCATTTACTATTGTTCACACACTTGTACATCTTGATCTAGGAGTATGACATTTCTCTCCTTGGATCCGAGATTTGACTTTACAATATATGAAAGGTAAGTTTTCTACATTCTTTATCCTTACCTATAGCTCCACATAAGCCTTTAGAGATAGAATGAAAAGAAGGCAACTCTAAATATGTGCCTTGGTGAGGAACCATACACAATATGAGCGACTTAAGAGTACCATTTTAGGAACACTAAGTTTTCTTTTACAAAACATTGCAAAACCTTCGATATGAATCTTGTGAATAATAAGAAAATTAGTGCTCAAGTCAAGTTGTTCTATCTCTCAACCACCCAAGACAAAGGATAAGGCCATAAGCCCCATGTAGGACTAAGGTAATATGGGTGAGTTTTCATTGCTAATTTTTCCATTCAAAAGAGAAGTATGTTTGTTGTAGATTTAGTACTCTTGAAATATGAAGCCTAGTAGCAACTCCTGATCCACCGAGGCTAAGTTTGATTGTTTGCTCGGGACAAGCAAAGGATTAGCTTGGGGGGATCTTGTTGACAGTAAGAATGTCATATTTTTACATACTCAAAATATCGTCAACAGCCTTGGTTTCAAGGGAAGAATAACACTTCATGAACATATTTATCAATCATTAGTTTCACATGTACTTGGAAAACCTTTTCTTGTAGGAGACGAAATTTCAGGAGAAACAGGGTGTTGGAGGCTCCTTTTGCAGGTTGGATGACTTGTGATTGGGGCCAAACTTCAGTCCCTCTGCACCATGAGACTCCTGACACTCCCAAGACCTTCCACACCAGAAATCAGGTCTAATGACTCCAAACACAGGTCGGCCGACCTGGGTTTGGAGGCTTCTGGCCTACCAAGTCACCATGATCCATGCCAAGATGATTACAACCCTTGGATGCACCTTGTGCTTTCATTCAACACTTCAGATCAAGTGCACAAGGATCCATGGGCCCACAACAAGAGAACCAACATGACAAATACATCAGAAGAGTCAACTAAGCTCCATGACAGATGGGGCCACCTTCTAGAAGGTGGTGGTGGGCCTAAGATCCCTAAGGGGAGGTCGACGGATCCCCCTAGGAGGGCTACAGCCTTCCAGCTCCTCCCAGAGTTGTGGGGACTCCTTCTAGAAGCAGTTGCAGGACTCACATGTCTTAGGGGGGTCGGCCGACCCCCCCCCTAAGTGCCATCCGAAGGCTTAGGTGTCTCCTCGTCACATTTCCCAGGTGATGGAGATCAAAGTCATCCATTCTGAGGCGGTTTGAAGGCGGTGGATCCAACGGCTCAAGATGGAGGCCTCCTCGATCGATAATGTGGTAGTGGAGTAGCCCCTACTCCACCTCCCACTATAAATAGAGGCTCATACCCCCCCCTATTCATACATGGTGGACAAGCTCAATCACTTAGAATTATCTTAGTAGTGTAGTCTAGTGTGGGAGTTAGTGTAGAGTTGAGATGTGCTTGGGATTTTCAAAATGTCTCCTAGAGAGTCTAGTATAGCTCTTGTACCTTTCCTTTTCTGTAAGACTTTACTTGATTCAATATATTACTTTTCCTCTACTTTACTTAGTATTTACTTTGAGCATTGCTATACTTGTTATATTATTGTTATGTGCTTTTGCTTATTACTAGCCTTTACATCAAGAGTTTGTGATCCTTTGTGGCCATTCTTGTATGTGATCATTGTCTGTCATAGGGTGCTTTGGTTGTAGATCACAATTAAAGTAGTGAGTTGTTTGTAAGCATGGTGCTTATACATCATCTTACCCTTTGTTACCGCTTGTCGAATGGATTGTTTGTGGTAGCTAGCAAGAGAGTGACAACCTTGTCTAGTCTTTGTATTCCACCACGTGTTCTTAGGCAAGTTCTTAAAAGTTAAGGCCCCCATAAAAGATAGCGGTCCGGTAGGAGTTTCATGTCCTACTGATCTATCATATCGCCTAGCATACATGTTTTGAGGAGGCAATCTGTTGTGTTTAGACTAATTAATTTGCTATGTACATTGAAGTAGAGTAAAGATCATAGGAGTCCTTGTCTCTCTCGTTGTTCTCCCACTTAGCTATACTTACTAGTTATCCTTAGTTATCTTCTACCTTGGCTTGTTCATTCATCACCTTCCTATCACATTATTTGTTACCCCCCTATACTAGCTGGTACTAAGTTGTGGTGCTCTCTAGGATCTCTCTCTAATTATAGTTTTTAGCTACCGCTTTCCCTTGGGAAAATATAAATTATGATACCTTGGAATACTCCTAGGTGAAGTGCTACAACGGTATAATCTGTGCGCTTGCGGATTTATCTAATAGTCATGAGAAATACCAACAGGTACCATTCTCCACAACCATGAACATCTTGATCTAAGAGTATGACACTTCTCCCATTGGATCCGGGATTTAGTTTTACAATACATGCAAAGTAATTATGCTACATTTTTCATCCCTACCTAAGCTAGACATAAGCCATATAGAAATAGGATGAAAAATAAAGGCAACTTCAATATGTGCCTTGGTGAGGAATCATACACCATTTGAACGACATGAGAGTACCATACGAGGAACATTAAGTTTTCTTTTGAAAAATTTTGCAAAACCTCCGATATGAATCTTGTGAAGAATAAGAAAAGTAGTGCTCAAGTCAAAATTTGTTCTATCTCTCAACCACCCAATACCAAGGAAAGTCCATAAGACCCATGGAGGACTAAGGTTGTCAGGTACAAAGGTAAGGGGTACCCTAAACCCTTCGATAAACTGACTCTCAACATAGCAACCATTTTTAAGACAGGACCTGATCAGCCGCTTAGGTCTACAAAGAAGGGCCCAACACATGAAGGCCCCCCGCACCGGCACAGCAGCCAGTCGTGGGCCGGCCCGTCTCTGGAGAAATAGACGGACAAGGTGTCGAACGAACGACCCCTCCGCCTCCGGCTCGACCCCGACTGACGGACCAGGGGTCGAACGAACGACCCCTCCGCCTCCGCCTCGACCCCGACTGACGGACCAGGGGTCGAACGAATGACCCCTCCGCCTCCGCCTCGACCCCGACTGACGGACAAGGGGTCGAACGAACGACCCCCGGGCAGGAAGTGCGATCAGCCCACCTGCTCCCCATATGGGTTAAAGGGGATCTAACACGCCTACCTGCCCCTGCCTAACGCATTGGGCGCCCACTACCGTGGTCAAATCCACGAACTCACCGCCCATGCCCTGGACCTCCGTCAACTGTGCTGCCGCTGTAACCACGTCACGAGTACGGACTCCAGAGGCACCCATCGAGCCGTGAACAGGGCAGCCCTCGACTGTGTCTTCAGGGATACGACAGGGCAACGCTGGTTTCGACCCCCCCCCTCGACCAGGGGGCTCGACCCCTGCCTCCAACCGCTCCGGTATGGGACCCGTCCCGTTCGTCCCGTTCTGTTTCAGCTGTGGGACTCACATCCGTCTATAGAAGGTCTGCGCCGAGACGTGCATCAACGTCTAGTCCACCATCACCACGCCCCGGAGCACCGGAAGGACAGGAAGGCCATGCCGCCACAGTGATCGACGTCCCTTCGTCGGCATGGCGCCACGGACATGCCTCCCATACTGCTACAGTTTAGGACCCTGTACTCTCAGTCCTCCCCTTGGTCTATAAAAGGGGACGCCAGGATAGAAGAAAGGGGATTCGAATTCACACGAACTGACACAGGCTCGGATACTTCGCACTCAGACATCAGCTCTGACCCTCATACACCACACGCCCGATTGCTTGATCGACCTCTCAAGCAACCAACCGATCACCTAGGATAGCCCCGCTAGCCCTAGGCCTTAGCTCATCCTGAGCACCCCCGTGTAAACCAGCTTGTACCCCCCCTGTACGAGCACTTCGGTGCAAGATAATACAATCCATCCTACCCCGCTGGACGTAGGCCCTTCTCTGCCCGAACCAGGATAAATCTTGTTTTCTTCTTGCATCACATCTGGGAGAGGGAGCACACAATATACAAATTTACTAGCCTGTGGTCTTGACCCCCTGGGTCATAACACCGACAGTTGGCGCGCCAGGTAGGGGGTTTGCGTGTCGATCAACTCCGAACTACTCTCCCAGATGGATTTCATGACACCATCACTTCCACTCGCCACCACCATCTGGTTCAGGAGTCTAGAGTTCAGGTCCACGGGCCACGGCCACGACATGGTCCTGCTCACCAGTAGTGGCATGGACAGCAGCAGCTCTGGTACACCGGGGCCAAGGAGGACCAGGCGACGATCCCACCACTCGCACCTTTTGCCTGCAACCAGGAGGGGGCGCGAACGACGCCGCCGCACTCTTCACCGCTCGGATCCTGAGACGCCGGATGCCGTTCCCCCGGTCTCAGCTGGCGACACAATTCCTCCCTTCGGGAGCCTGTTTGACCCATGCTTGTGGGTCGAGGGCGGGTACCTCGCTGAGCCTGACTTTGGCCCTGCCATACCGTCATCTCAGAGGGTCCCCGTGGCTTCTCCGACACACTCGGCCGTGCCGCCGTCGCGTAACCTGTTTCCATGCGGGCTCTACAACAGCGCCAGGCTCTGTTCTGCTTTTGTAGGCTCGCAGATGCAGACACATTGCGGGTCTCCAGGGAACCTGCTACGTGCAACAATCAACCTCATCACCACCTCTCCGCCGGACGAGCGCCCGGAGCCACGACGAGCCCCGATCCCGGGTTGTCACACCTGGGGCACGTTACGGCGACGGCTGGAGGAGGAGCGCGCGGGATCTTTCCCCAACTTCTACCACGGCTACCCCGATGTCGACTCCCCTGATGAGGATTACGATCCCACCCAGGAATGTTTCCACCTCGACGGCCAGGTTGACTCCCAGGACGACGTCAACGACGCTGCGGCCACGGATGAAGGAGGAGGGGGCAACGCTACACCAACACGAAACGCCGACCCCCCCCGAGTCCTGACAAAGCCGATCCACCTCAAGACGTCCAGATCGTGCAAGTCCGAGAGTTGCTCGCAAAGCTCGAGGAAGAACGCCTGCGACTTCAGCAGCTCGAGCACGCCCTCGAGCGAGATCGCGGGCGCCCACAGGGTGGAGGAGCTCGCGAGCGGGCCCGGGAAGTCCATCGACAGATCGTCGAGGAGGGGGCAAACGAGCGCCGCATCTACAACCGTGCCAGCCAAAATGTCATAGCAGCCGCAATGCTGCTTCGTGACATGCCGGCGCCATCAACACCCCAAGCGCAACGCATCAGGGACAAAAAACAGGGGCTTCTCCAAATAAAGCATGTCCCAAAGTTCCTTTTCCATTACCATGTATTGATCAAATAATAGATTCCACTGCGGGATGTGAAACTCTCTGCTTCCTTGATGCGTATTCTGGCTATCACCAAATAAAGATGAAGGAGTCCGATCAGCTCGCGACTTCCTTCATCACCCCCTTTGGCATGTTTTGCTACCTCACTATGCCCTTCGGTTTGCAAAACACCATAGCCACATACCAGCGATGCATGTTCCACGTCTTTGAGAAACACATAGGGCCGACCATCGAGGCCTACGTCGATGATATCGTGGTCAAATCCAAAACAGTCGGAAACCTAGTCGGGGACCTCGAGATTGCGTTTGGGTTCCTCAGGGCAAATCGCATAAAGCTAAACCCTAAGAAGTGTGTCTTCGGAGTTCCTCGAGGCATGCTCCTAGGGTACATAGTTTCCCAACGCGGGATCGAGGCCAACCCTGAGAAGGTAAACGCAATCACAAGGATGGGCCCGATCAATGACCTTAAAGGCGTGCAATGAGTCACGGGGTGCCTCGCCGCCCTCAGCCGGTTCATCTCAAGGCTCGGAGAAAAGGCACTATCCCTTTACCGCCTCCTGAAGAAAATGGAACAATTCGTGTGGACCATCGAGGCCGAGGACTCGCTCTCCAAGCTCAAATCCTTGCTCACCTCGCCACCTGTCTTGGTACCCCCGAGCCCGGCCGAGCCCCTCTTGCTCTATGTCGCGGCAACTACCCAGGTAGTCAGCGCTGCCATAGTGGTCGTGAGGGCAGAGGAAGGACATGCCCTGCCGGTTCAGAGGCCTGTCTACTTCGTGAGCGAGGTACTTTCCGAGACTAAGACGAGATACCCCCACATCTAGAAGTTGTTGTACGCCATCGTCCTCACTCGGCGCAAGCTCCAGCACTATTTCCTAGGCCACTCAGTCACTGTGGTCTCATCTTTCCTCCTCGGGGAGATAATCCAGAACCGGGAGGCGTCTGGAAGAATCGCCAAGTGGTCGGTCGAGCTCATGGGGGAAACCCTCTCCTACACCCCTCGGAAGGCCATCAAGTCCCAGGTATTGGCAGATTTCGTTGCTGAATGGACCGACACCCAACTACCCCCGGCGCAAGTTCAGACCGAGCTCTGGACCATGTACTTCGATGGGTCGTTGATGAAGACGGGGGCACGCGCCGGATTGCTATTCATATCACCCTCATGGGTTCACATGCGCTACGTCATCCATCTCCACTTCCCTGCCTCCAACAACGTAGCCGAGTACGAGGCCCTCGTCAACGGTCTGCGCATCGCCATCGAGCTCGGGGTTCGACGCCTCGACGTGCGGGGGGACTCGCAGTTGGTAATCGACCAAGTGATGAAAAGATTCGAGCTGCCACGACCCCAAGATGGAAGCCTACTGCAAGGAGGTCCGAAGGCTCGAGGACAATTTCTATGGCCTCGAGCTCAACCACACCGCCCGCCGGTACAACGAAGCTGCTGACGAGCTGGCCAAAATCGCATCCACTAGAGGTACAGTCCCTCCCGACGTCTTCTCGAGGGACCTTCACGAGCCGTCCGTCGACCTAGGCTCGGGGGGTCCTGCCCTCGAGCAAGGGGTCGACCCACCCCCCTCGACCGATCCCCCTCGAACGGGGAAGAAGTCATGGAGATCGACGGAGCGGCCACAACACCAACCCCCTTGACGGACTGGCGCACACCCTACCTCGAGTATCTGATGCGGGGTGAGCTCCCAGAAGACCGCACCGAGGCCCGCCGTATAGCCCGATGCGCCAAAACCTACATCTTGTATGGGGATGGCCGCGAGCTGTATCGACGCAGCCCTACCGGTGTACTTCAACGCTGCCTCACCCTCGAGGAGGGGAGGGCACTGCTGAAGGACCTACACTCGGGGGCTTGCGGCCACCACGCGGCGCCAAGAACGCTGGTAGGAAGCGCCTTTCGACAAGGCTTCTATTGGAAAACGGCCGTCGCCAATGCTACCAAACTCGTTCGATCTTGCAAGGGATGCCAATTCTACGCCAGGCAGACCCACCTACTCGCTCAAGCTCTTCAGATGATACCCATAACTTGAACGTTTTTTCGAAACTCAGCACCTCTCTTTCCATCTTTGCCCCAAGCACGCTTCGCGACTAAGTAGAAAACACCTCGAACTCCCTAAGGGTCGAGGGCTGCCGAGCCGAGGATTCTCCTATGCCTCAGGGCTATGGTACCCCCACTCGCTCCCCCCCTCCAGGGATACGAGCGTGCGTCGAATACTTAGTCCATAGGCAACAACTCAGGCGAAGAGAAATAGGGACAACTCGAGAAATAAAAACAACCAGATGAATCCCAAACAAAATGCATTAAAATTAAGAAGCCCCCAGGGGCTCGACATCGTACCATTACAAAAGCTAAACAATTACATGGACCTTCTTGTCCAGATTTAGCTCACAGGCCTCGTCTACTCGTCGCCATCCCCATTCGCCGAAGGGAGCACTTCAGGCTCGAAGAGCTTAGCCAGCTCACCTCCGGGCACCTCCGCGGCCTCGATCAGCTCATGGCACCTCGCCACGTTTTCTTCTTCAGTCATCCTCGGGTCAGTGACGAAGCCGCTGGCGATGACGCTGAGGTCGTAGATGTAGCCTGAGCGAACGACCGCAAGCGCCCGCTTCACGCCCACGTGCAGAGCGGCACAGACTTGCGCCGTCACCTCTTGCGTCATGGAGTAGAAGCGGCGCAGGAGGGAGTCTCCCCGCGCGTCGCCCTCGACCGCCGGCTCCGGCTCGACCCCGATGTCGTCGCAGAAGGAGGAGATGGCGCCCTCGAGCCTGTCATTCAGGCCCGTCTCCGCCCCGAGGAGTTCCTGAACACTGGTCAGATCCTCGTGGGCTCGGGCCTTTTCCGCTGCGAGTTCTGCCAGAACGAGCGCCTGACTCAGTTAAAGCCAAAAAGCAGGGGTAGGGTCAAGACCAGGCAAGATCAGTAACACTTCCAAAAACTCACCTTTGGCGTGCGCCTCCAGGGTGACGTAGCCCTGCTCAGTCGTCTCAAGTTGATGGCAGACGTCGATGAGCTCCGCAGCTTGGTCGCCGATTTTAGCCTGGAGGTCCTCGATGACCTTGCCAGCACCATCGAGGGCCCTCTTCTAGCTAGCCGCCACCTCCCCCAGAGTGGCGATCTGGGCTCGGGCCTTCTCCTCCACGACAACCAGCGCGTCGCGTTCACGGGAGATGGCGTCAACGTCCCCCTGGAGCTCGTGGATACTCTCCGTCGCCAGAGTCAGCTCCTCCCTCAGCAGGGCGGCCTCCTCCTCTGCCTTGCGCCGGGCCTCCTGGGCAGCATCCCGCTGCTGCCCGACCTCGATAACCGCCTTGAGGGCGGCCTCAACCCTCGACTGCGCAGTCTCCTGGGCGGCCCGGGCTCCCTCCTGCACAGCCGCCACCCCGGCCCTCGCCTGGGCAACCTCGGCCTCGGCCCTCGACCGCGCCCGGGAGGCCTCCTCCTGGGCGTCCTTGGCCTCCTCCCGCGCGGCTGCCGCCTCGGCTTTTGCCTGGGCAGCCTCGGCCTCCGCCTTCTCCAGCGAAGTGCGGAGGGCAGGAAGCTGCTCCTGCACCCGGATGATGAATTGGGACTTATCGTATGACCTCGCCCTCAACGTCTGAGAGGGAAGAAAAGGAAGGTCATCAGAAAAGAGCAGCCAGGTAACCCAAGCAAGATCAAATGAAGAACGAAGCTTACCTCCATCCCCCGGTGCAGATCTGTGGAAGCAACCTCCGCCGACAGGCGCACCATGTGCTCGAGCCACGCCCGGAACTCCTCCAGGTGCTCCCACTCTCCGAGCTCGGCTTGATCGTCGAGCTTGAAGAAGGTGCGCCCTGGGTCTCGGGGGTCGACCAGCTCGAGGGGCTCCTGCCCCCAGAACCCACTGCGGTGGTCGATCCTCTCCTAGACCTCCCGCATGATGCCCTGGTGCATCTCAGGTCCACCCCCGTGGAGCACCACCTGCTCCGCCAGAGTAGGGAAGGGAGCCGCCCCCTCGAGTTAGGCTCTCCCGGCCTCGGGGTCACCTTGCGGGGCCTCCGCTGGCCCCTCTGAGCCATCGCCCCTAGGCGGGAGAAGTCCCCGCCGGGAGAACAACCCTGCGCGGTGAAGAAGGCAAACGATCACTGCCCAATACCGCGGGCTCACTACGGGTCAACTAAGTTAGAGGACGGATTACCTCGAGATGACGATTGCCCGACCTCGAGACGAGGCTGAGCTGACGCATCGGACATTATCGCGTCCGCCGCGCCGCTTCCCTGTAGCTCCGATTCCGACGAAGGGGCCACCGCTGCGGCCATCTCCGCCGGGTCCACCAGCTCAGCCACCATCTCGGCCACCTCTTCAGCAGTGGCCGTCACCGACATCCCCGCCATTCCGCCGTGGGCGTCGCCTCGAGCTGCTCGGCCCGTCCCCCCTCCTCAGGCTCTGGAACCGGTGTCGAGGTCCCCTCGACGAAGACCTCCGCCGGCGATGGTTCCTCCAACGCGGTAGTAGCCACGCCCCCGCGCTCGAGTCGCAGACGCGCCTCCCGTGACGCGAGGCTCTCGGGCCACCACCTCGGCGCCGGGCGAGCCGGCGTCTCTCCCTCACCGGCGATGGTCAAGTCGACCACATCCGCTTCCACGGCAGCTTGGGGCTTGACCCCCTCTGTCACGGCCGTCATCAACGCCGGCTCTGTGCCTTCCGAGGCTGCGGGTGTGCCTCCCTCCGACGGGTGGGTGAGCACGGCCTCGACCACCACTCTGGCGGACCCGTCTCTTCCCCTAGTCGGGCTAGCTCCGCGGCGGCCTGCGCCTGCCCTCGCCCCATCGCCTCCCGCGCCTTGGCCGCCCACGCCGCCTCTGGGGTGAGGGTCAAAGGGGACGGGGCAGCAAGACTGGCCCCGACGGTCACCACAATCGCGGCCTCCGCCCTCAGCCTCTTGGCCGGGGTGAGGGACGCGCCCTCCGCCAAGCGCTTCGACCTGAAAAAGAAGCTCATATGCGACGGTAAGCATGAGTCATAACCAACAAAAAACAGTCGGGATCGGCAGGAAAGCAACTTACCCTAGCGGAGTCATGGGGTTCCGGCCAATGGACTTCGAACCGCTCGGGGGCTTCTGTGAAGCATGCCGGGAGCCGCTTCTCCCGCCAGCGCTGGCTACAGCAGGGGTCAAGGCCGCCCCCGGCGCCGTCTCCTGGGCAGGGGCCGACGACACTCCCATCGTCCCCCTCCTGACCTCCTCCTGCGCCGACAGGCCCGGCACCCGTACGCTCGATCGGGTGGGCGCCGGAGGCGTGCTCGACCGACCCCTGGACGGGGATCGCGACAAACGCCCGCGCATCTGCCGCGGCACTTCACCTTGGGGAGCCACGGGGCGCTCGCCTCGCGGCTCGATCTCGCCAGTTGGAGCCGACCTCAACGTCAAACCCTCTCCTCCTCCAGTTCCAGCGGCCGCCCTCTGCCGCTCGGGCACCGCTTGTTCCTCCTCGAGCCCTCCTTGTGGCTCAGCCTCCATGTCGCTGCTCTCCTCCTCCTCCTTATCCTCCTCCGAGGGCGACTCCTCCTCTGAAAATTTGGCCCGCCTCTGCCGGGCCCGACGTTGTTCACGCTCCTGCTTCTCTCGGGCCCTTTTGCCCTTGTCCTTCTTCGCCTTGTCCTTGTCCTTCTTCTCCTGCTCGGTCTGAAGGCGTCTCGACTGGGAGTCGCCCTGCTCCTCATTCACCGATGGCAGCGACTTCCGGAAGATGAAGTCCCCCTAAGGAACACGAGGCAGTTAGGACGCAAGCAAAGAAAGCGAACAAGACGGGTAAAAAAGGACATAACAGAGAAAAGGTGTCGTACCGGCTGGACATGCCCCTGGTCGGGCATCATGGGGACGCTGGCGACAGCCCCCAACTCGAACGCGCCGGCGAACGAGGCGTGTACTCGGCGAACCACCCTCTCGGGGGGTAGCTCGTCCTCCATGAGGCGACACCCCGTGAGATCGACCCCAGGGCGCATCTCGTCGAGGCATAGCGGGTGAGCCATCAGCGGCACGACCCGCCGCTGGTGGAAAGCCAACACGACGATCGCCGCCATGAGTCTCGCCTTTTTTAGACAGGCGACCGCGCCGAGCAGGTGGCTGAGGCACGACTGCTTATTCTTCTCGACGCCGTACCTCCAATGGTCGGGCCTCGAGTCGATCATCCTCCCGGTGTAGGCGGGGAACAAGCCGTCGTCGTTCCTCAGGTAGAACCACCCAGAGTGCCATCCGGAGTGGCTCGACGTGAGCTTCGCCGGGATCCAGTTCTCCGCCCTCTTGAGGGCGATGCTGCAGCACCCCATCCTGACCATCCTGCGGTTGCCGAGCCCGGTCGACGCATGGAACAGGCTCGCCTCGAACAGGTGAAGCCACAGGTCCCAGTGCGGCTCGATCCCTAGGTATCCTTCGCACACGGCGGTGAAAACCGCCGCGTGACAAATATCGTTGGGGGAGAGGTGCTAGAGCTCCACGCCATAGTGATGGAGGATCCCGCGTAGGAGACGGTTGGGGGGAGCGCCCAGCCCCGCCCGGTGGAAGGCTTCAAAGCTAACCACGTAGCCCTCCGGCGGGTTGGGCTCAACATCCTCCTGCGGTGGCACTGCCCACTCCGGCCGGTCGATGGAAGTGATGGGCCGGAGGAGACCGCTCTCCACCAGATCCCCCAGACGCGCCACGGTTGCCGAAGACGGGAGCCAGGCATCGAGGCCGCGCAGGCTGTAGCTGGCCATGGGGGCAGGGAGGCTGGTGCGCTCAGATGTGGGGATGGAAGGTATGTTCCCAATCTCTCCTCTCCCTACTCTTGCGCGCGCAGAGGTCCGACTCGGAAGGAGGCAGGGAAGGTGATGGCGAGAAGGAGGCAGGGAAGGCAACGGCGAGAATGAAACAGCCGACTCCTCACCTCCGGTATTTATAACCGGAAACACAACCGGCGGATCCAACAAACAGGCAAGTGAATCTCCGCATTTAATGCGCCCACATATCGCCTCCTCATATTCCTCCAGGATAAGGCGCACCCGTCACATCATCGGGTTCCACACCGCACTCCGCGCTGCGCCCCGTGCCTGCTACTGTCACGGCCGAACGGACATCTCCTAAAAAGGCGCGCCTACAGCGGACAACGCGCAACGGTAAGCGTTATCTTCGGAGGTAAGCAACGGACATCGACCCATCCGTCAAAATCTCGAGGGGACGAAGGCTGGCCCTCGAACGGGGTTCGACAGCCACCCTCGAGTACCTGAGGTCTGAGGGGACCTCGGGTTATGGACTCCGGTCCAACCCTAAAATCTCGAGGGTACGAAGGCTGGCCCTCGAACGGGGTTCGATAGCCACCCTCGAGTACCTGAGGTCAGAAAGGACCTAGGGTTACGGACTCCGGTCCACCCCAAGTCTTGAGGGGACGAAGGCTGGCCCCACAGACAGGGTTCGACAGCCGCCCTCGAGTACTCGAGCCCAACGGGCGGATCCAACAAAAACACAGGTATGTCCCCGCGTTTAATATACCTACCTACCTACCCCCTTTGTATTCCACAGGTTAGGACGTCACCTTCGGAGGCAAGCGGCGGACGTCGCCCCGTCCGTCAAAATCTCAAGGGAGCAAAGGCTGGCCCTTACATAGGGTTCGACAGCCACCCTCGAGTACCTGAGGTCAGGAAGGACCCATGGTTACGGACTCCGGTCCACCCCTAAAATCTCGAGGGGGTGAAGGCTGGCCCTACGAACGGGGTTCACAGCCGCCCTCGAGTATGCGAGTCAGGGATGACCCAGGGGGGGCCAGGCGCGAGCCCCTAGCTCGAGAACGAACTTTCGAGGCCCCCCGGGACATATCCGAGGCATAACCACGGAATACCCAAGGATCCCTACGCCGGGAGGCATCGAGCCACTAGCTCCCATTGAACGGAGTTGGCACCTAGGTAAGCCACACGGTCTTGCTTAATGAGAACACCTCAGGGCTTCTAATCGACCCCTAGCGAATGGGGCACGAGTTCTCACTTGGATTTTTACCCGTACCGGGCACGATTTCTACGGATTTCTGCCCAACACCAGCTCACAAAGGACTTCGAGGCTCGTCCTAACGAGGATAGCACGAAGCTCTTCGCCCCGCAATCCGAACGCAAGGATACGTGGGAAGGACGCTAGGAGGTAGTGAAAGCCCAGCCACGCAGGGCTCGAGGGCCCGACTACGCACAGCACCCCTCAACGAAAGAGGGTCGAAAAACACTCGTAACCTAGCAGACAAAGTTGACCTCTCGGTAGAGGCACTGTGATTCTAGTGTAACGCTCGAGGGAGCGAAGGCTGGCCCTCGTAAGGGTTCGACAACCGCCCTCTAGCACCTCCTTTTCAGGGAAAGGAACGCTCATAACCTGGCGAACGGAATCGACCGCTTGGTAGGGCACCACGTCTCCAGGTAACCCTAAATCCCCCGATAAAACACACATCAAAGCCCCCAGAGGAGTTCTTAATCACCCCTCTGAGGCCTCGGGGGCTACCCCCGCGGGGTGCGCTCGCGCGCACCACACGGAGAATCGAACCTCTTACTAAATCTGCAGGTCAATGCCAAAAGCCCCTATGTGGATCTTTCTTATCCGCACAGAGGCTCGGGGGCTACTGTCGGGTACAAAGGTAAGGGGTACCCTAAACCCTTCGATAAACTGACGCTCAACATAGCAACCATTTTTAAGACAGGACTCGATCAGCCGCTCAGGTC
Source organism: Microstegium vimineum (assembly GCA_022036555.1). Lineage (NCBI taxonomy): Eukaryota > Viridiplantae > Streptophyta > Magnoliopsida > Poales > Poaceae > Microstegium > Microstegium vimineum. The sequence goes on from CM039136.1 coordinate 20,840,211, forward strand.
TACAAAGAAGGGCCCATCACACGAACGCCCCCGCACCAGCACAACAGCCAGTCGTGGGCCGGCCCGTCTCTAGAGAAACAGACGGACAAGGGGTCGAACGAACGACCCCTCCGCCTCCGCCTCGACCCCAACTGATGGACCAAGGGTCGAACGAACGACCCCTCCGCCTCCGCCTCGACCCCGACTGACGGACAAGGGGTCGAACGAACGACCCCCGAGCAGGAAGTTCGATCAGCCCACCTACTCCCGATATGGGTTAAAGGGGATCCGACGCGCCTACCTGCCCCCGCCTAACGCCATGGGTGCCCACTACCGTGGTCAAATCCATGAACTCATCGCCCATGCCCTGGACCTCCGTCAACTGTGCTGCCGCTGTAACCACGTCGCGAGTATGGACTCCAGAGGCACCCATCGAGCCGTGAACAGGGCATCCCTCGACTGTGTCTTCAGGGATACGACAGGGCAACGCTGGTTTTGACCCCCCCCCCGACCAGGGGGCTCGACCCCTGCCTCCAACCGCTCCGGTATGGGACCCGTCCCGTCCATCACGTCCTGTTTCAGCTGTGGGACTCGCATCCGTCTATAGAAGGTCTGCGCCGAGACGTGCAGCAACGTCCAGTCCACCATCACCACGCCCCGGAGCACCGGAAGGACGGGAAGGCCACGCCGCCACAGTGATCAACGTCCCTTCATCGGCATGGCGCCACGGACATGCCTCCCATACTGCTACAGTTTAGGACCCTGTACTCTCAGGCCTCCCCTTGGTCTATAAAATGAGACGCCGGGATAGAAGAAAGGGGATTCGAATTCACACGAACTGACACAGGCTCGGATACTTCGCACTCAGACAGCAACTCTGACCCTCATACACCACACGCCCGATTGCTTGATCGACCTCTCAAGCAACCAACCCATCACCTAGGATAGCCCCGCTAGCCCTAGGCCTTAGCTCATCCTGAGCACCCCCATGTAAACCAGCTTGTACCCCCCCTGTACGAGCACTTCGGTGCAAGATAATACAATCCATCCTACCTCGCTGGACGTAGGGCCTTCTGTGCCCGAACCAGGATAAATCTTGTTTTCTTCTTGCATCACATCTGGGAGAGGGAGCGCACAATATACAAATTTACTAGCTGGTGGGCTTGACCCCCTGGGTCATAACACCGACAAAGGTAATATGTGTGAGTTTTTAATGCTAAGCTTTTCATTCAAAGAGAAGTATGTTGTTGTATACTTTGTACTCTTGAAATGTGAAACATAGTTGCAACTCCTGATCCACCGAGGTTGAGTTTAATGCTTTGCTCGGGACTAGCAAAGGTTAAGCTTGGGGGATCTTGTTGACAGTGCAAATGACATACTTTTACACCATCAAAACACCGTCAACAAGCTCGGTTTCAAAGGAAGAATAACATATCATGAACATATTTTATCAAATAATTAGTTTCAAATGTCCGTTGAGTATTTCTATGTAGGTGATGACAAAAGGGGACATGGGAGCCTATGAGACCCACTTAGGGGGTCGGCCAACCCCTCTAAGGGCCCACCAGGGGCTCCTATGCCCCCAGGATCGATGTGACATCTCCTAGAGTGAAGATCCACCATTGGAATCACTTTGTGCTTTCTCTCAACGGCCCATGGTCAAAGCACAAGGATTCATGGGCCCACAAGGAACCAATTCAATGTGACAACTCCAGAGTGTGTCACTTACATGTGGACCATGCTTCATGTCAAGGAAGGACCCTGGAGTAGCCAGGGCCAGGTCGACCTGGCCAAGGAGCCTAGCACCGACCTTTGCACTCCCTGACATATGGGGACACCTTCTAGAAGGTTAGGAAGGTCGACCCCCCGTGCTTCCAGGCTTCCCTGTGTTGGGGATATTACCTCGGCATATCCCCAGGGACCTTATGGGCCTATCGACCAGAGGACGGCCCAGCCCGCGAGGCCCTGCAGCATGCGACCAGCCCATCGTGCTCGCTAGGGACTCCGAAGAAGTCTTGCTCGCCAAGAAAGATCCTAGTAGATAGACTCGGATCCTTTGCCTTAAGGGACCGATCGTAATCTGTTAGGATATGGAAACTGTAACCCTGCTCCCCGGCTATATAAGGAGAGCAGGGACCCCTCGAAACAGATCATCTACACCTCGTATAACCTAATATTCATATCAATCCAACCACCAAAACACGGGACGTAGGGTATTACGGCGATTTGCCGGCCTGAACCTATATAATTCGTTGTGTCTACGCTCTCTGTGTTACGCATGATCGCCATCTCCACACCTCCGCCTACAATCTACTACCGTAGGGTACCCCCTAGGTAGACTGCAACACATATTTCATCGACAGTTGGCGCGCCAGGTAGGGGGTGTGTGCAACGACTCCATGGCTCGTCAAGCGGTCACTTTCCCCGATTCTATGGTCCTCCCGGTACCCGACACCGTGTTCTAGATTGGATCTATGTCCTGGGCCATTTGATCTTCATCGCGTACGCCAGATATCCCTTCAACTGTACACCGTCCCACCATGCCGAAGTACCACCCATAGAAGGCCATCGACATTGACGATCTAATCGATGCCATCGACCACTCCAACGCCGGCATCGTCGACTGCATCGATCTCATTTAGACGGCACGACACCGGCTCTCCGGCCACCACGGTTGCCCATCACGCCACTATTGACATCTCTTAACGACGTTACCAAAAGTAGATTGATTTCTATTTCTAATAATGGCGCCAAAAATAGTTAACCACCTCTCATGCCACTTAAGCCAAGTTGTCATCCCCAGCATGGCAGAGAGATGCGGTATTGAAATATGCATTTGCTCTTCTAATAAATATAAATGTGTTTCTGCAAACGCACAGATTATACCGAGGTAGCATTTTAACCAGGAGTATTCCACGTATCATTATTTATATTTTTACCACTGGGAAAGGAATGTGTGTAGGAATAAATGAGTAATGAGTATCACTACATGTGTAATGGACAGTTTTCATCTATCTCTCTCAATATAGGATAAATGTCACATAAAATATAGATAATGAATGAATAGTGACAAAAGATAAATACTGATCAGCATATATAACCACATAAGATAATGATAAGCACCTCAACAGATATTGTAGTAAGTCATTGGCATGGAATTAGGACGAACTATAAGAATATTTCCTAAGTTATTCTTACTATACAGTCTAGCATATTATGATTAGTGCAATTATACTTGGCAATCATGACGAGACAAGAAGATACATAGTGAGATTACTAAGGAAGATGAGAAACATAGCAATCATTTCCCCATAATGGTTCCGCTCTGCCTGCCCTATAAACGGGAGGAGGACTACAAAGGACTCAACATGATTGTCACTCCCACGATCTACCTCACGATCTGGAATATAGGGTACAATCGTAGATAAATACGGTCTAGGCACCACACCTACACAATATCTATCATTTACCCATAGTACTAATGGATAAACGCTATATGATCCTAAACATGAATATGGATTCAGATCTAACTACACCAAGTATATAATCATAATAAACTAAGAACAATATAATTGAGAACATAATCAAATATAATGAAGTAGAGCAAAGTCATATTCATAATACTAACGAACAAATGATGAACAATGTAGAACTAGATAGAGAATTACCAATAATCCTCTTGACAGATCCAGAAACCAATCGAAGATTGACTCCTTTTAGTTCTAATCCCACATAGCTATGCTAAACTAGAGATCTAGTTGATGTGGTGGCTCTAGGGGCTTGATCAGGGGACTCTCCTCTTGAGATGAATAATGAATTGTTGTCTCCTCCTCAGGGTCAGAGGGGCCTTCCTTATATAGCCTCCTCAAATGAACGTCGGCCGTCGGATCAAACCGACCTTAATGAGGGGTTTAGATGCAACCTCAAAGGCCGTGGAGGGGGATTGACGAAGTGGCCTGTGATTGGCCCTTGACCAAGGGCGACCGCCTCAGGGGGTAGGGCGGGCGCCCTACCTCTGGGCCCGCTGGCCCTCTCGTTTCTTCCCACGCCTTCTTGACCCTTCTAGATTATTCTTTTTCCTGCGGATGATAATTATCTCTATGTAATCCTTACATGTGGGCCTTTCCTCCATATTTCCTGATATCTCCCTACAGAAACAAACATTCACCAAAACTCGTGGAATTCTGTTAGTATAAACCCTATTTCTAGTTATTGGTTTCATATAGATCCTTTTCCTTGTTTAGTTGATGGTTGGATTTGGTATTTAAGGACCATCAACAGCCGCCACCATACCCCGACGAAGACGACAACCGCGGAGACCAAGGGCGCTCGCCCTCCCCCGACGATGCCTCACGGGCTCTGCAACCAGGCAGCCTCTATTCAGCGCCAGATGCTCCTTGAGTTCTCCGACCAGTCTTACAGCAGAAGCCGGGCACAGAGCCTGCAGCGCCCACACCTCGAGCACGATCAGCCTCGGCGCGATCATGCACTGGCAAGATCCCCACGACACGACAATGAGGAGCGCGACCAACCTCGGCGAGACCGGGCCCCCGCAAGGTCCCCGCGGCCCGATGATCGCGAAAACGCTCAACCCCGACATGATCGAGCACCCGTACAAGCGTACCCGACCGCCGTGGGTCCTCGAACTCTCTCTGCTCGCCTTTGGGCCACCCGGTGGCCACAGAACTTCAGGATTACATCGGTCAAAAAATACGACGGCAAAGCAAACCCGGAGCAGTGGGCGACCACCTACGAGATTGTCGTTCTCACTGCCGGAGGGGACAGCGATGTCATGGCCAATTACCTACTGGTCATGCTATCGGTGTCGGCCAACAGTTGGCTCCACAAGATCCCGGAGCGCTCCATCGACAGCTAGGAGCACCTTAAGGAGGCATTCGTCAAGACCTATAAAGCCACGTGCGACCAGCCAGGAACACGCTACGACCTGGAAAATATTCGGCAACGACACGGTGAGAGCATTCAGGAATACATCTGTCGCTTCTCCGACAAATGGCTTAACATCTCGGATATCTCCGACCTGGAGGCCATTTCCATCTTCTCGAATGGCCTACGCACCGACGAGCTCCGAAATAAGTTGGTTCGCAAGAAGATAGCCACAATTGAAGGCTTGATGACTATCGCGAACACCTACGCTGACCAAGACGACGCCACTCGCAGTCAAGATAGACGACGCCATTCATGCTCCCCGACAAATGCGAGGGGCAACAATCGCCGCCCAAAAGACCGCGACAAGCGGAGGCACGATGATCGGGGGCGCGACCACCGAGACTATCGACCCCGCAACTCAGAAGGCTACCGGCGCGGGTACGATTACAGGCGCGGTGGACGTTACGTTGCAAATACAGCCACCCGACCACGGCAAAACTACAATAGCAACTACGAGAAGATCCTCGACCGCCAATGCCCCATCCACAAGAACTCCAAGCATTCCATGCGCGATTGCGATGTCCTCGAGTCAGCCATGCGAGGAAGAGGCGAGAAGAAGCCAAGACGGTAAGACAACGACAAGGACAAGGACCAAGAACCGCCAGCACCAGAGTTTCAAACGGCCTCAAGAACGTACTCCATCTTTAGTGGTAGCGTGGTCGTCGAAGGGGAGAGACAACGCCACCAAGTCTGCAAGGACGTCTTCTCAGTCGCCGCTACAGGAGACGACACGGCCAGTGCTCGCTACCTCGACTGGTCAGAACAACCTATCAGCTTCTCCGAGGAAGATGAGTGGAGGGACTACAGATACCCCGGTCGGTTCCCCCTCATCATTGATCCAACTATCGCCACATGCTACTTCAGAAAGGTGCTGGTCGATGGTGGCAGTGCTATAAACATCATCTTCATCGATGCGTTCCGCCAGCTCGACTACTCGAAGAAAGACCTCCTCCCGGCGAACTTCCAATTCTGTGGGATCATCCCAGATAAGGCGTCCCCACTGGTAGGCAAGATCACCCTCCCCGTGCAGTTCGGCGACCAGGGCCACTTCAGGGTCGAAAACATCAACTTCATCGTCGCCGACTTCGAGACAGCCTATCACGCTATACTCGGCCGCCCGACGCTCGCCAAGCTAATGGCGGTCCCACACTACACCTACATGGTGCTTAAGATCCCAACACCGCAGGGCATCCTTAGCCTCTGCACCAACCTGAAGATTGCATACGAGTGCGAGCAGCAGACAATCAATGCCGCCGAGAAGTCCCATATCCAGGACACGTACAACTCCGAACCCAGCGACAAGCCCGCCGCAAAGAAGCCAAAGGAAGCAGGACTACCAACGACTACCGCTGACCTCTCCCACAATTAGAGACCCTCAGCCCTCAGCGGCGTGAGAGGATTCACAAGTTTAAAGTAGTCCAATAAATTTTGTACTGTGTACCTTCCCATTAATAAATAAAGGTGCGGTGTTTTTTTCCTTATTCCGTCTAAACGACCCGACCACCCCAAAACACTCAAGGCGTCCGGCGACCACTACAAAATGCTCACGGCGTTCGGCTACAAAACACTCCCATAAGCGTTTGTCGACCTCTCCAAAACACTCCCATAGTGTTCGACGAACTCTCCAAAACGCATTACGGCGCTCTCTCCAAACGGCCTGGCCATAACCAGAAGCCCTCGAATCTGGCCTACCGATTCCCATAACGGATAGAAGTAGCTACCCTATACGTTATGATCATATCGTTAGGCCTCCCAAATGACGTCTCTCCGACAACTAGGAGACATCATTTGGGTCGGAGGCCAAGAGGTTATGTGCTCAGAATCTGTACACGACCATGGTACGGTCGACAACTCTACAAGCAGCATGGCTTTTCGCCCAGCATCTGCAGGAACGGTCTCCATAGGCCCTAGTCACGCCACGATCGAGCCTCTCAAAAAAGGTCCTGTCCCTGGCATCTCCCTAAGCGTGCATGAGTTGCTCTCCCTCTGTGCCGCGGATTACCAGCAGCGTACCTCCTTGCCAATACCTATGGCACCTACGCGTGCAGAGGCTCCGGGCCCTATGATCCGAGCCATGGGGAACCCAAGGCTGAACGATTCATCACTACGGCTCATGACTTAGCTGGCACGATAGGACATACAAGTGAAACAAAAGCTCACCGCCCCGGATATAATACAACTTTGTAGTTTTCACTTTCACGTCCGAATACTTGTATCCGATATACAAACTACTGCTTGCCCCAGCAAACAAATCGACATCCTTAACTACAATCTCTGCTACGTCATCGGTTTCAACCTCTAGGCGATCCGCCTCCCCGTCCCCGACGTCCCCGACGCGAAGGCACAAAATAGACCACGACAACCTGTTGACACCGTTTTTGGAATGTGTCAAATGAGCTAAGACTTGCATTGGTCGGTAGCCATTTTCTATCGGCATCAGAAGGTCATCGGTTGAGATTACCGATGAGAGAATGCTACAAATGAGATAAGTTTATTGCCGATGGAAACTGGATGATTTTTTCCGATAAGTTGGTTGGTAACAATAGGTTCAGGAGTGAAGAGTTACCGATTGAAGAATATTGCCAATGAAGATGGAAAGCTGTCGATGAATGATGATGCCGATGGAAGCAGGATGAAGTGGATGGTGTCAGCAGAGAGCTGCCGATTGCGATAGAAGGTTGCAGATTATCAAAAGGGTTGATTCTCATCGGTAGCCGTTTTCTATCGCCATCAGAAGGTCATCGGTCAAAGTTGCCGATGAGAGTAAAACCAGGGCGCTAATGATGAAGCATGCAGGGATGTTGCCGATGAGGGATGACATGGCTAACGTGAGCATACAGTTGCCGATGGCGCTAAAAGGAAGTTGCGGATCGGAAGGATATGTCGATGGAAAGTTTCATCGGGGAGAAGACATAAGGAAAAACTGGTGATCTTATACCAGTATTGTTATAGAAGTTTGAGTCCGATTCTTGCACGAGTCGTTTGTTTCCTTAAAAATAGAGGTGTTTGTTTAGGAAAATAGTATTGTTATTTGGGTCCGACTCCTGCGCGAGTCAGTTATTTCCTTTAAAATAGGGGTTTGTTTTGTTTAGGAAAGGTACGAGTCGTGTCTATCTACAACTCCTATTGCCGGGGTATAAATATGTACCTAGGGGTCGTGAGAAGAAAAAACAATCATATATCAAACAAATCTATTATTCTTATTTACTTTTCCAGCAATTTACCCTTTTATCGTATTATTTCCAATTTACCTACGAGTTCTTCAAGTCTCGACGGGCTGCATCTCTTTGATTTCCGTCAACCCTTGCAAGTTCCGCGTTTGAGCAACCTGAGCCTTGACGTCCGGGCGCATCGCTGTTGTCTCGTTCAGCTCTACTCTAGTTATCCTGATCAAGTTTGAACCTTGACATCCGGGCGCATCGCCGTTGTCTCGTTCAGACCTTGTTCTAGTTATCGTCCTTGTTGATTAACTGGTCAAATCGACTAGCACACCTTTGGACATCAAATTCGGGTATAAGCCCGAGGTGTTCGCAGATCCTGACGCTTTTTGTGTCAACACCTCTTTTGGCACACCCGGTGGGACCAATTATACATCTATCATGGTTGATAATGCCGACGTCAATCCGAGGAACGTCATTGAAGTCTCCGAAGCCGATCTGAAAGATGATCAGAAGTTGGCTATGGAGCAGGCTTTGGAGGAGTACAAGCAGTTATATCTGAAGTCCTTCAGCCTCAACAGGAGCGGCGAAGTCATCCAGAAGCAAGATCCGCCATTGCCGCGGCAGGTCACTTTCGACGCCAATCCTGGTAAATTGCAAGAGATGGTTAATTCTGCTTTAAATCAAGCATTAGTTAGACACTCCAATGTGTTGTCCAATACTGTACACAATGTTGTCATGCAATCTTTCAAGGAAGGACATGCACCCCGTTATGTTGGTCCAGCGTATCATCAACCTGGATCGGTACCTATAAACCCATCGGCAGTTCCAATGGCGTCTTCCACTCCTGTGGATCCATCTGCCGATGTGGCTACGCCACCAAGATCGAGCCCTGCAAGTGTCACTCCGTTGAATACAGATCTAGTGGCATTGGCAATGTCAAGACCCACAGCTAAGAGTCAGCCAACTCCCGTCAACTGGTGGGGATACGGTATGCCTCCAAATCCATCTGTTGATTCTAATCTAATCCAGGGGTCCTATGACATCGGCAATGTCTTCGCAGCCGATGAATCTTATGATGCATTACGCTACGTCTGCTCCAAGTATGCAATTGCCGTCAGAAGAGCTTCAGGTGGAGATACCTAAAATGCCTCTAATGCACCATCGGCAAGTTCTTTACCGATGCAGCAGGGTCCTACAAATACGAGTCAACCTATGGTTGTGGCAAATCCTCAAGCTGGAGTACCAAGGCCTCAAGGTAGTCTAATTATTGATTGCTCCAGAATACAGGAGCAACACGCTCCGGTTAGCTATCAGCCATCGGTGAATTATATGCCAATGACTTACAATCCTGGTTGGACTGCTCCACCAATTCAACATCAGGTGGTACAACCCGAGTATCAATACTTGGCAAACGCTCAAGGTGGAGCATCGGTACAACAACCGATGAATGTAATGCCATAGCATAATCCAGTGAGTGTGCAAAGCTACCCATCGGCCGATCAGCCGATGCATAATGTTCAGATGACTGGTACTGCACATGCACCAATTACTTCAAGCACTTTTCCACCAAGACCCGAAGGGGCGCATCAGCCGGCTCCGCCGATCAACGTCCAACCAATGAGTCGGCAAGAACAGGATGCGTACTGGACTGATAAGATTGGCGAAGTGATGAAGGAACAATTCAGCATTAAACTCAAGGTTAACACGTACTCTTATCGGACGCCATACCCTCCGGGATACGATTTAATCCCTCTTCCAAATCGATACAAGGTGCCGGATTTTACCAAGTTCTCTGGCCAAGATGACACGTCAATGATGGAGCACATCAACCGCTTCATTATCCAGTGTGGAGAAGCTGCCAGCAGAGAAGAGCTAAGGGTGAGATTGTTCTCATCATCATTGTCTGGATCGGCGTTCACATGGTTCATTTCACTGCCTCCGAACTCTATAATCACATGGGCCGATCTGGAGAGGTAGTTTCATAAATACTTCTTTGCTAGCGTGCATGAGAAGAAGCTTATCGATTTAGTCAAGCTGAGGCAGCGTAATGATGAATCGGTGGAAAACTTTGTTCAGAGGCTGCGAGACGTAGAGAACAAGTGCTACAGCCTGGTACTTGATGACCGGCAACTGGCAGATTTGGCTTTCCAGGGACTACTGCCGCATATCAAAGATAAGTATGCGTCTCGAGAATTTAAAAGCCTAAGTCATCTGGTGCAGAGGATTGTCGATCAGGATGTTAAAACTTTCGAGCCCAGGAAGACTTGGAACAAGAAGGTGGCCTTCATTGGGCAAGAAGAGGATTCTGAGTCAGATGAAGACCTGAGCATTGGCGTCGCTGAATGGGTTAAGGACAAGAAGTCGGTATCCTGTCCGTTTGGCCAGAAGGAAGCTGAGAGGTTCAACTTTGACAATACCAAGGCCGATAGGATGTTTGATCTATTGCATCAAAAGGGCGGCTCAAGCTGGCGCCTAACCAGGTAATTCCATCAGCCGAAGAGCTCAGAAGGATCAGGTATTGCAAGTGGCACAATGCAACTTCACACAGCACCAATGATTGCAAAGTCTTTAGGCAGCAGTTGCAATCAGAAATTGAATCTGGGCGAATCACGTTTGGAAATACTAAAGCCCAGAAGCCGATGAAGATTGACCAGCATTCGTTTCCAAATAACATGGTGGAAACTAGTGAAAAAACTAAAGTGTTAACATCGGAAGCTGCCAGGAAGAATGCATCGGTGGATCCAGACCATTAGGTAGCTGAGCGTGATGTGAAGAAGTTTGCCGATGACAGAAAGGGCAAGAGAGTTGCCAATGAAAGCAGTAATGCCAAGAGGGCTCCTGGTGTTATAATCACGCATAGGCGGCCAAGACAAGATTATCGGCAATCGCAGGAATAACGATATCGGCGGCAGGAGGAAGAGAGGCGTCAAGAGTGGCTTCGGCATAAAGACCATTGGAGGTGTCCCTTCTTCGTTCATTGCTGGGAAGAAGGTATTAAATTACCTACTGCCGATAATTGCCTAAATGCAATGGATATTATCCTACGAATCGGTCAGAAAAGAAACCATGTTTTGATGATCGGGCATCAAGCTATCGCACGCCAATCAAATAGAAGAAATCAGTGCATGATCGGCTGGGGGGCAAACTCAGCGCACATGATAGGCTTGGCAGGCGCGTTAGTCAGGAGGAGCTTGAGGAAATGGCCGTTGCAAGAGTACCCGATGAGGAGATATTCTCTAGAGATCCAAACATAAGGCATGGTGCCGATACAAGCGGTGAAAAAACAATACCAGCCTGTTTGGAAAACAAAGCTTCCTCAATGGTGCCCCAAAGGTCTGACAAAGACTTAGGAAAGAAGGATTCAGCGCGAACGCCAAGGAGATTTATATGACAGTGAAAATCCTTCAAGGGAAAAGTCTCCAGTCAAGCAGTGGAGGCCAAAGCGCAAGGATAGGGATCCATCGGCAGAAATCAATATGGTCGTCATATTGCCGATGGAATTCATGGCACCTGTCGATGCTGAAGAAGTTGCTGAGATGGCACAGTTGGTGTTAGATCCGATGACAGCTGTCTTTGAGAAGCCTGCCGATGATGAAAGGCAGCACTTAAGAGCTTTGTTCATCAAAGGTAAAGTAGATGGGCAGCCCGTGACGAAGATGCTGGTGGACGGTGGGGCATCAATCAATATAATGCCATATGTCATGTTCAAGAAACTTGGGAAAGGTGACCATGTCACACCCAAATTTCAAGGACGAAATAGGATGCATAACATTATGTGTGCCCAGGAATAAACCACACATAAGTTCACAAATTACGGAGTACCATCACAGAGTTTAATACATATCGAACATATATCCATTACAAGAATAAATAAAACAAGCAAGTTAAACTAGCTCTTGTGGCTCCATTCCACAGGGAAAGGTCAACTGGTTGACCAAGCCTAGAAGTCTTCGGGAAACTCCTCATAGCCTCCAGCTTCTGTTACCCATCCGGGATTTTCGTCCAAAATAGAAAAGAAAACAAGCGTGAGTACACTCGTACTCAGCAGTATAACATGGGGTTATGAAGCTCAAAAGGCTGACACTGGCTTACTGCAATTAGCACTTTTAGTTGGTCAAAGTTTTATTAACAAGTATCATCAGGTTATGCTTAAGCCCCAAATTATCCCACTTATACCACTGCCAAAGTTTAAAGAATCATAACCATCACCATAAAAGTTGGTCAAGTTAATTAATTAATCCGTCGGTTTTCCGGGCCGCTCGTGACCGTGAGCACGGCTGATATATCAGTTTTAACACTCTGCAGAGGTTGTGCAACTTTACCCGTGAGTCGTGATGCCCCGATTGCCCGGGTTAATTACTCCCATAACACTGCCAAGGTGAGTGGGCGGGGTTCACTATGAAACCTTTCATAGTATCTCGTCTAACAAGATTAGGGCCGCTAGGATTGGCAAGGGGCGATAGAGCTCCCCTTCCGAATAGCATAACGACCCGCAGCCTACGCTCAAACTCGGACAGAGGCCGCACTATAACCAGCTCGGCAAGAGCCTAATGCGCCCTTTCGGGTAACCGCTAACGAGCTAGAAAAGAGCCTACTACTAAGTTAAAGCCAGAGCCATGTAGCTCCCACGGAAGCACTGTCAGTCCCAGCTTTTGCCAACAGTGAGTTATTAAAAGGGTTATGTTCCAATTGCCATAACAAGATCACCAATTCAATCATAGCATTCTAACCTTTGGCAGGGATCAAGTATTCATTTATGTAAAGCACTAGCCATCTATCCATATGCATAACCCATAGGAATCAAGGTAAAGGGTTTCAGCTCTAGGGAATTAAACTACGGGTATCAAATTAACACATGCACATGAAATGATAATTATAGTGAATGGGATAACAAGGAAAGTCCCATGCTATACTTGCCTTGGTTCTCAAAGTCCTGCTGGTCAAAACACTCCTGATCAAAGAACTCTTGATCACCAACAAACTCCTCACTGCCTGAACTCGATCACGACATTGCAACAACACGCATTCCGATTTCACACATACAAAGCAAACAAGACTATCATTAGAACAGTACACCAATAACCATAAACAGAGTTAAAAGGTTTATGAAAAGATACTACGCATTGCTACGATCATTTCAACACGAATTTCACGAAAATCGGATTTAAAACGCAAAAGATATGAATTTAACTGGTTCTCTAGGAGCATTTTTAGTATTTGAATTATCATGGAAATAAAATAATTCAAACATGAACAACAGATGTTTTAAAATGTATAGAATTTCATTACGAACCTAACGTAACTCGAATCGTCCAAATCGGAGTTAAAATGAAGACTTTATAAACAATTTATTGCAGTGGCAAAACTGTAAATAGGAAATTTTCCATTTTTAGAATAAACCGAGATGGTTTACGTTTTCTGAGTGGAGAAAGCGTAATTTCAGAAGTGCGCCAGAGCAGAGGCGCTCGACTGACGGGTCTGACACGTGGCGGCTCGGGATAGGGCGGTCCACGGGCACAGTGCGCGCACCGGCTGAGTCAACGTGGGCCCGAGGATCTACGGGTCCACGGTGGACCGAGATGCATACCCCTTCGGGGAACCTAATCCTGACCGCACAGAAATGATCCAACGGCGCAGGGCAGACCCAAGGGAGAGAGAGGGGGTTCGGCGGTCGGAGCAGAGGTCGGGCGCGGCGGCGCCATAGCTACAGAGCGCCGGGCTCGCCGGAATTCCACCGGAAAGGCTTGTCCGACGTCCATTTCGAATGCCGATCACAAGGGAAGAAAGAGGGGAACGAGGCGAAGCTCATGGCATACTCGTTTGGACGCGGGAAGACAGACAGAGGCGGCGCCATGGTTCCCGGCGGCTCTGGCGCGCCGGCGAACGCGGGGAGGACTCTCCCGACTGCCGCGGCTTCAACCAACTACACCGAAACGACCTACAGACTCGTGCGAGTGTAACAGAGAGTGCGGTTGAGGCTGTGTGTCACCGGAACAGAGCCGTCCGCGGCAGCGCCAAGATCGGACTTGATCTGTGTACGCGGCCGAGCCAAGGCAGTACCGTAGAGACCAAATTGAAGGCACGCGAAGTGACGGGGTGCCAGTGCGATGCTAACGATGTGCTCGGACGCGACTGAACACTACCGGTGTGTGCTTACCGCGGTGGCGCCATGGCCGGCGGCACGGTTCGCATGCGGCCAGTGCCACAGAGGGCACAAATCGCCGAATTAAAAGCTCGTGGAGGGAGAAGAAGTGAAGGCGAAGCTCACCGCGACTTCAAATAGGACGGAGATGACTTGGGGTGGCTTGACGGCGAAGAGCGGCGGTCGACGTCGCGACGGCGTTCCGAGGGCTCCGCGTTCGCGTCGTGTGTTCTGTGCCCACCGAAGAGATACAGAGAGAGGGATTAGGACGGGTAGGTTGGCGGTGAAAATCTGGGCGTCGAACGGCGCTCACCGAGGCGGTTTGATCTCCGGTGTGACCTCCTTAGAGACGACGGCGGCGTTCGGAAGACGGTGTGCTAGGCGACGGCGCGATTTGATGGAAAGGGGGAAACAGAGGGGCGGTGCTCCGTTTTAAAGCTCAGAGCAGAGCGCTGGATGAGGGGGGTCAGATGCGAAGCCGGCGCGAGGGCGCGGGACGTGGGCGAGTGGGGAGTGGGGCTCGCGGTGGTTGCGGCTCTCCACTTCCGAATTCGGCGGGAGGTAGAAGACGGTTGGCGAGAGGGTCCAAACCGCAGAGAGAGAAGAGAGGATGAGGGACGGGGCGGTTGCCGTGCTCCTCGCGTCCACGCGCGTTCTCGAGCGAGCAGGGAGGGCTGCGCATCGCGGCTGTTGCGGGGACGGCGCTCTGCGTCGCGCGGCGTCGGCAGAGGAGAGGGGAGAAGAAAGAGCTGACCGGTGGGGACACCCAGTCAGAGAGTGGGAGGGAGAGAAGAGAGAGGGAAATAGCGCCGACATGTGGGCCTCGGTTGGCAGGGAGAGAAAAGAGAGAAGAGAGAACGCGTCGGCGCCGACAGGTGGACCCCGCGGTGTCAGTGATAGGAGGAGAGGGAGAGCCTGCTGGGCCACGCCGAAAAAAAAAGAGGGAGGGAGAGAGAAAGAGAGGTGGGCTGGGCCAGATTCAGAAGAGAAAAAAAATGTTTTCCTTTTTCTTTTATTTCTTTTTTTCCAAATTTGTTTTCAAATCAATTTGAATTCATTTGAAAACTGGTTTTGCAAACTCAAACACCACAACAAAATTTACGCAACTGCATGAATGCACAACATGTTTCTAAACTAGAATAAGTTTTATTTGCAAGAATTTTAATAATCCACTAAATGAAATGCTCACACAATTCCATAATTAAATCATTTTCTATTATTTGAAATTCAAATCAAACTTTGGGTGTTACAGACCAAGACTTAGTCAAGACGAACATGAAGCTTAAAGATTTTGAAGGCAATGTGTCGCCAGCTATGGGAGCCGTATGTGTTGAATTAACCATCGGCAGTAAAACTTTGCCGACAACGTTTTTCGTGATCAGTGGCAAAGGCACCTATAACTTGCTCCTAGGAAGGGATTGGATCCATGATAATTGTTGTATTCCTTCTACAATGCACCAAAGCCTCGTACAATGGGTTGGAGACAAGATTGAAGTCGTCTGGAGTGAAACTCCGTCAATTGTTGCATCGGTAGAATCGGAAACTTATGAGCAAACCAGGTGCATATCAGGTGAAGCTTGGGACGTGGAGTTCCTCAAAGTTGCCGATTACCACATTACATCGATCCAAGCAGTCGGTCCTGAAGAAGAGTTTTAATGGATCGATTCGCCGATGATGGAAAACTGGGACAGGGGTTCACATCGGCCGATGATTTATTAGAAGTAGATATCGGCGATGGTAGTAAGCATAGGCCTACTTTTATTAGTGCTAAGATGGATTCCCAATGTAAGCAGCAATTGATTGACTTATTGAAAGAATATAAAGATTGTTTTGCTTGGGATTATACAGAGATGCCTGGTTTAGACCGATCAATAGTCGAACATCGGTTGCCTATTAAGTCTGGTTTCCAACCACATCGGCAACCTGCGCGCCGATGCAATCCTATGGTGTTGCCTGACATTAAAACTGAAATTACAAAGTTAATTGAAGCTAGGTTTATTCGGCAATGTCGATATGCCAATTGGATTTCTAATGTGGTTCCTGTGTATAAGAAGAATGGAAAACTTCGTGTTTGTATTGATTTCAGGAATCTCAAAAAGGCTACACCGATGGATGGTTATCCGATGTCAGTTTCCGATCTGTTGGTTGATGCCGCTGCCGGACATCAAATCATTAGTTTTATGGATGGTAATGTTGGATATAATCAGATATTCATGGCTGAGGAAGACATAAACAAGACTGCTTTTAGATGTCCAGATTATGTCGGTTTGTTTGAGTGGGTCGTAATGACTTTTGGCTTGAAGAACATTGGTGCTACTTATCAAAGAGCAATGAACTTCATTTTTCATAATTACATTGGCACAATAGTTGAAATTTACATTGCCGATGTGGTGGTTAAATCAAAAAACTTCAAGAAGCATCTTGTTGATTTACGGAAGATTCTAGAGTGTACAAGGGAGCATGGGTTGAAGATGAATCCTAACAAGTGTGCATTTGGTGTATCGGCAGGCCAATTTCTGGGTTTTATGGTGCATCAGAGAGGCATCGAGATCGGCAGAAAATCTATTGATGCAATTAACAAGGTAGTTGCTCCCACAAATAAGACTGAGTTGCAATCCTTGATCGGCAAGATTAATTTTATTAGAAGATTTATATCTAATCTGTCTAGAAAGATTAAGTCTTTTAGTCCGCTGTTGAAATTGAAGGCCAATCAAGAATTTATATGGAAAGAAGAGCAGCAGCTAGCTTTGGAAGAGATTAAGCAATATTTGGTGAATCCTCCAGTCTTGGTTCCACCTCAATACGGGAAGCCTTTCAGATTATATTTGTCTACCGATGACAGTGTTATCGGATCAGCCTTAATCCAAGAATTTGAAGGGAAAGAACGTGTGATTTATTATTTGAGCAGAAGGCTGCTAGATGCTGAAACAAGGTATTCGGCCATAGAAACATTATGTTTATGTTTATATTTCTCTTGCATAAAATTAAGGCATTATTTATTGTCGGCCGAATGCACTGTTATCTGCAAAGATGATGTGGTTAAGTATATGCTGTCGATGCCGATATTAAGTGGGAGAATCGGCAAATGGATTCTAGCACTTTCAGAATTTGATCTAAGGTATGAATCGGCTAAAGCAGTTAAAGGTCAGGTGATGGCCGATTTTATTACTCAACATTGCAATGCAGTAAGCGTCGTGCAGATTGCTCCTTGGACCTTATTCTTTGATGGAT
Organism: Microstegium vimineum; assembly: GCA_022036555.1. Lineage (NCBI taxonomy): Eukaryota > Viridiplantae > Streptophyta > Magnoliopsida > Poales > Poaceae > Microstegium > Microstegium vimineum. Next base: position 20,857,671 of record CM039136.1, read on the forward strand.
CTACATGCAAGGAAGGAGCAGACATCGGCATTGTCGTAATTTCACCTCGGGGACAAAAGTATGAAATCTTGTTGCCGATTATTGCTACTTCAACTAATAATCAGGCTGAGTACCAGGCTTTACTGAAGGGGTTGGAATTACTCAGGGAAGTATGTGTCGATGCTGTTGAAATCTTCGGTGATTCCATGTTGGTGATCAATCAATTGATTGGAATATATGAATGCCGAAGTGAGGTTTTAATTGCGGCTCATGAGAAGTGTTTGCAGTTATTGAAAGAATTTAAAGAATACCGCCTTGAGCACATTCCTAGGTTATATAATTAAGAAGCTAATCGGATGGCACAATACGCTTCAGGGTATCAGCCAATTCAGGGAGTAATGACATCGGTAATGATTGCCGATGACTGGAGGAAGGAAATTGCCGATTACTTGAGAAATCCGTCTAGAAAGGTTGAGAGGCGGTTAAGGTTTCAAGCTACCAAATATGTGCTCCTTGATGATGAATTGTATTATCGGACCATTGATGGAGTTTTGCTCAGATGCCTTAGTATAGAAGAATCGAAAGAGTTAATGGGTGAGATTCATGAAGGGGTATGTGGGGCGCATCAATCGACATTCAAGATGAAGTGGATGATTAGATGGAATGGGTATTACTGGCCGACAATTCTTGAGGATTGCTTCAAATACTTCAAGGGATGTCAAGATTTTCAGAAATTCGGTAATGTTCAGAGGGTACCTGCATCGGCAATGAATCCTATAATCAAGCCTTGGCTGTTTAGAGGATGGGCTATTGATCTCATCGGTCAGATTTATCCACCATCAAGCAAGGGGCAGAAGTTTATACTTGTCGCTACCGATTACTTTACAAAGTGGGTTGAAGCAATTCCTTTGAAGACAGTTATGTCGGCGAATATGATAAATTCTGTAAAAGAGCATATCATTTACCGATTTGGTATTCCTCAAACCATTACAACTGATCAAGGAACCATGTTTACATCGGGAGAGTTTGTGGATTTTGTCATCGATATGGGGTTCAAAGTTTTAAACCCTTCTCCTTATTATGCTCAAGCTAATGGTCAGGCCGAAGCAACTAATAAGGGAATTATCAAGCTTATCAAGCGCAAGATTGAAGAAAACCTTAGGAGGTGGCATATTGTGCTGAATGAAGCTTTATGGTCCTGTCGGATGGCATGCCATGGTGCTACTAAAGTCTCACCTTACCAATTGGTGTATGGGCACGATGCTGTTCTACCCTAGGAAATTAAGACTGCTTCTAGACGATTATTTTCACAAGATCAGTTGACAGCCGATGAATATGATATCCTTATGAAGGATGAGTTGGAAGATCTGGCGAATCATCGGCTGAGAGCTTTGATTAGTATTGAAGAAAACAAGAAGAGGGTTGCTAGGTGGTATGACAAGAAAGTCGAGGTAAAGGAGTTTGCCGATGGAGATCTGGTGTGGAAACTGATCTTACCGATTGGGACTAAAAGTTCAAAGTTTGGAAAGTGGTCTCCTAATTGGGAAGGTCCTTATCAGATAAAACAGTCTGCTCCTGGTAATGCTTATATTTTGGAAACCCTCGAAGGGGTTGCGTTTCTCAGAGCAATCAATGGTAAATATTTAAAGAAACATTATCCCAGTATCTGGGTGGATGCATGAAACAGTACAAGGTGTAAATGTCGATGGAATAGGAGTCATGCACAACATCGGCAGGAAGCATGTTAACATTATGTTACAGACAAAATCAAGTATCAGGTTAATAGTTGCCTACGCAGTATGAATTACAGCAGGGATTGAATAGATGAAATCGCACGCAGACGAATCTGGTTTGCTTCCTCTATTTCCCTAGCATCGTCATCGGCGGAACCTTCAATCGGCTTGGTCTTCTTCCTCAATGTCAGGGCCTCGCGGGCAACGACATCCCTCTCTTGTTGCAAGGCTATAGAGACACTCGGAAGTTGGAGTTTCTTCTGGTTAGCCGAGTTTAAAGCTTCGTTGACTTCTATCAACTCGGCTAGCAGCTTTTCTTTTTGTGCCGATAGACGAGTAATCTCTTGTTCGAGCTCGACGCTGGAAGCTTCTAGGCGGCCGATGTCCATGTGCTTCTCATCCGTAATCTGTTTGAACTTGAATATTTCCTCTTTGAGTTCCACCTGAGCACTTCTATCGGCAATGCGGCGTGAAGCCTTTCGGTATTGAAGCTGTCTGCTCTCGAGATATGCTGCTTGGAAAAGTGTCTCCTCGACATCGGCGGGTAGCTGACTTTGAATTTCTTTGAAGGTTATCCTTACTGCGTTTGAGTCGTGGACTAGTTCGGATGTGCTTTGCTGCTGTAAAGATAACAGCGCTTCAAGTTTGGCCTTCACTTCTGCTGATATAGCGTTTGCTGGTTGGGCAGAGCTTTCTTCTTCGTCGCCATCTTCTGGAAGGTTGATAGCAAAAGAGAATAGGTTGTTTGGGGAGTCTTGGGCCTGAAGAAGAAGAAGATTAGATCTTTCCAATCATAAGTTTGTGTTATAGAATGTGAGTGAACTTACCATCTTGAAGCGGATCTCTTGCCTTGGGCTCGGGAAGGTAGCTGGCGTGGCATCATCTTGAAGATCGGCAACGGTTGCCGATGTACTTGCCTCCGTGGGAGGAATGGTTGGTGCTGGTGGTGCTATTGCCAGTGCTGCCTCTACCGTGGTGGCTAACCCCTGTGGTGATGATGTTGTCCCCTGGTCGTGGGTGTTGGTGCTGGTACCGATGTCGATGCTATCTCCATTGTTACAGTTGGTTCCTGCATCGATGGTATCGTTTCCTGATCGGGAGTTTCGTCCAATGGTTGCTCGGGAATGGACACCGATGTTGGCTCTGGTATTGGTGCATCAACAGGAGTTGGTGATGCAGCTGGAGTTAATGGCATGGATGGAGTAAATAGTAAGACGTATTAGAATGAAGAACTTACTGCATCATCGGGAATGATGTGATCAGCGTCGATCAAATGCCGACAGTAATGCGATGACTTGGGGAATAGTTGATTTTTCCATTCTTGCCACCAGAATTTGTATGACTCCGTGATGAAGGATGTTGGTGCCCAAGAAGATAAATCGATGTTTGATGTATCGGCATGGGGAGAAAGATTGACGATCCTATTCCAGTCCATGGCATTGTAAATGACTTCTCTTGGTTTGATTACATTGACATAGCTGAACTTGATCGGCAACTGACCAAATGCCAACTGTCTTGCTGCTGCCGATGGATAGTAAAACTCATAAGTTGGAGAAGTATTCTTCCCGGTCCCAAAGATGTTAACTGGAATGGCCCAAGGAATGATGGTGGCCTTCATGATCGACTCATTTTGTGGTATATTTCCATCGGTAAGATTGAAGGAAAGTGGAAATCGGTTGTCCTGATCAATATAAGGCCACCAGACCCGTTCTGCAGCTGGAATCCCGCAGTAGAGTCTCTGAAAGAACATGCCGAACTGACCCTCATTGGCATCGGTTCCTGGCAATACGATGATGGCCTCCCCAAAGTTGAGTGGGAAACAGGTTGCCGATTCATCATCATTAAATTCATAGTCCTCCGATATGTCCCTTGAAAATTGTTGATTGAATAAGTTGAACTGGAGGGCTTTATGCATGTGTGCGTTCAACCACATGTTGATGAACCACCATGGACCGCCGAGGTTGCCGATGGGCTCGCCTAGCAATAGATTTCTGGATACCTGATGAAGGAGGTGATATACCGAACCAAGGAGGTATCGACCAAGAGGAAGTCTTGCTCCGTCGGCCAGAAGCTCTGCTGTAGGAAGGTACATAGTAGTAGGTCCAACTGTTCTGCCGTAGAAGATGAACTTTTCCAACCACATGTTCAGGAAAATGACATGCTCCCTCTGACCTACCAATCCAGTCTTCTGGTTTTCTCGAATATATCCAGTCCAGCCACCGATGTTGCGTGTGATTACCCGATGTTCGGGTTTCCTACCGAAAAGATTGGAGGGATCGGCAGAGGAGACGTCAAGGCCGGTAAGCATGTGCATATCGGCAAGAGTGGGGATGGCTGGTCCATGTCTGAATAAGAATGTGTTCATTGTGTCAGACCAAAAGTAAGAAGCAGTCATCATCATGTTCTCGTTCTTCGCCATATCGGCAATAGAAAGCTTAATGCATTGGTCCAGGTTGCGCTCTGCCCAGTAAAGTTGTTGTGTTCTAGCCATCCTGAGATACCAATTCTTCCAACCTTTGGTGGGTTTGGGCCATGAGCGGAAAGCATCCCTCCACAACCCTAGACTGAAACACTCGAATCTGAAACGAATGCGATTGGTCTCTGCATTGATCAAATTGGTGGGATCTGCATTTCCCATTGGACCTAGACAGTGGAAATGTGATTGATCGAGGGGGATCACTATCTTGTTGCGCAGTTCCTAGGGTTCAAACAGTAAAAAGGGGAAGAAAGAAAAAATACGGAGCAACACAGAACGAAAAATTGTGGGAGACAGATTGAGAAGGGAAAAGATTTACCGCGGGAACGTCAAAGTTGATCGCCATTGGAGCAGAAGGAGTTCTTGCAGGAATTACGCCTTCCGAAGGAGAAGAAGCTGCCGTTGATCGCCGGAGTTCTCAAGGACACCGGAGGACTCTTGGGAGCGCCCAAGAAGGTTTGAAGACAGGGGTAAAAATGAATGCGAGCTCGGAGTGAAAGGCAGATTGAATGGTGGTAAATTTTATAAGCCCAGTTAGGGGTATTTTCTTTGCACGGGGCGAGAATATGGAAGGGTATGGTAGTGGATTTGTGCGCTGATCGAGGAGATATGATTGGATTTGCAACTGTTTATGCTGCAGTCACGGAGTTCTGTTGGTAACTTGCAAGTTTTGCGCACGGTAATCGAGGAAGTCATGCAGGTATCTTGGAGGGAAAGATTGCAATAGAGAGAATTTCGGCACGTAAAATATTCTACACTCCAAAATTGGGGGGCATGTGTTGACACCGTTTTTCGACATGTGTCAAATGAGCTAAGACTTGCATTGGTCGGTAGCCGTTTTCTATCAGCATCAGAAGGTCATCGGTTGAGATTACCGATGAGAGAATGTTGCAAATGAGATAAGTTTGTTGCCGATGGAAACTGGACGATTTTTGCCGATAAGTTGGTTGGTAACAATAGGTTCAGGAGTGAAGAGTTACCGATTGAAGAATATTGCCAATGAAGATGGAAAGCTGTCGATGAATGATGATGCCGATGGAAGCAGGATGAAGTGGATGGTGTCAGCAGAGAGCTACCGATGGCTATAAAACAAGGTTGCAGATTATCAAAAGGGTTGATTCTGATCGGTAGCCGTTTTCTATCGGCATCGGAAGGTCATCGGTCAAAGTTGCCGATGAGAGTAAAACCAGGGCGCTAATGATGAAGCATGCAGGGATGTTGCCGATGAGGGATGACATGGCTAACGTGAGCATACAGTTGCCGATGGCGCTAAAAGGAAGTTGTGGATCGGAAGGATATGTCGATGGAAAGTTTCATCGGGGAGAAGACATAAGGAAAAACTGGTGATCTTATACCAGTATTGTTATAGAAGTTTGAGTCCGATTCTTGCACGAGTCGTTTGTTTCCTTAAAAATAGAGGTGTTTGTTTAGGAAAATAGTATTGTTATTTGGGTTCGACTCCTGCGCGAGTCAGTTATTTCCTTTAAAATAGGGGTTTGTTTTGTTTAGGAAAGGTACAAGTCGTGTCTGTCTACAACTTACCTAGGGGTATAAATATGTACCTAGGGGTTGTGAGAAGAAAAAAACAATCATATATCAAACAAATCTATTATTCTTATTTACTTTTCCAACAATTTACCCTTTTATCGTATTATTTCAAATTTACCTACGAGTTCTTCAAGTCTCGACGGGCTGCATCTCTTCGATCTCCGTCAACCCTTGCAAGTTCTACGTTTGAGCAACCTGAGTCTTGACGTCCGGGCGCATCGCTGTCGTCTCGTTCAGCTCTACTCTAGTTATCCTGATCAAGTTTGAACCTTGACATCCGGGCGCATTGTCGTTGTCTCGTTCAGACCTTGTTCTAGTTATCGTCCTTGTCGATTAACTGGTCAAATCGACTGACACACCTTTGGACATCAAATTCGGGTATAAGCCCGAGGTGTTCGCAGATCCTGACGCTTTTTGTGTCAACACAACCATTTCAAACATCAAAAGAGAAAGGGCCATACTTCGGATGAATCATTCAACAATTACATCCTCATTCTACCAATAAGATAGGCAACACCCTCACTAATATTCCAAGTCGAGAGCTCGAATTCATGTCGAATACGACACTCCGGGCTACAGTACCTGATGATCCCAGTCAGGTCACCACCCGGCAGCCCAAAACGTCGGCATTCCTCCCAAACACAAATATAAGGATCATTGACGACCAACCCCGGCATGTCTTCTGGGTAGCGAGTCCTCCTCCGTCGCCAAATGACATGAAGATCCCGCAGATCTGGAAACGAAGGCGATTTAAGCCATGGTTGTCCCACCTGCCGTCTGGCAGTACGCTGCCACTGAATTGGTCGACTATGGCGAGTGCTTCCGGGTTTGCCGGTTCCGCGAGATACATACACCATGGCTCTGAAGTACATCGTGCCATCGTCTTCTGCCATGACCGCCTGACCGATAAGCACTTGCCCGGCGGGATCCCGTCCCCACAACATCAACCTCTCCATGCCGTGAAAGCACAAGGCCTCTCGGTGGTTGGCCACGAGGAAGCGTTGCTCAAAGTTGGACTCCCGCAAAGAGCGGTAAGGTCGACAGTAATGCTGAATCCGAGAAAGGGATAGGAGCCGAATCATCGTGCCATCATCACAAATCCTCCGGGAGACACGGCAGACCCGACGAAGATTCAGGTACTCAAAAACGTCGTCACCATTGCAAATGACACGAAGAAAGATCTGGAAGAGAAAGCCCTCCGGCAGCATCAACAAGGCGCCAAATCCCATGGCAAGGCGGGCGCGATCAACATCCATCTCTCTAGCAAAGTTGGCGCGACGATGAAGCCCTCTTACTCTTGCTCGCCCCTTGTGGTTGGTAAGCGTTAAGAAATTGGACAAGGCGGTTAAGAGTCGCTCCGGTTTACCCAAATATATAGCACAGAGTAGCAATCCCCTCGTATCCCACGCGCACGCCTCGAGTCACGAAAATACAACTCTTTGCATTCTGCACGCGCTCCTTGGGTTGTAAAGACGCGACCCTTCCTGTTCCTCCACCGCTAAAGTCCGCCTTTTATACCAAACGACGCGGCGCTTCGCCTTCCAGGGTTTTTTGGAAAACCACAACGACATCAGCACTATGGTTTACCTTACATGGGCCACTAAACGCGGTTTTACTAGCCCATTTATCTTTTAACATAAATCCTTTTCAGTTTTCCATTAAATTTACGGTTGTCAATTCCTTCAATATTCGTTACTCCGCAGTCCCGGGGACTGCATGTTTTAATTTTTTTCTTCGATTTTCTTCGCAGATATAGTACCTCTGCTACAATAAAATTGGTCGGCAAACTTCACCAGTCACCAGAAGCACCAACCCTTGGGAACTTCGTCGACCATAGGCACCTGGTCGCAATCCCCGACCAGACTCGGGGACTTCGTCAAAATGCGTACACTGAGCAAAGCTCGAGGACTGCGACCACGGCACACTGAAGGCAGTGCTCAGTAGCAGATACAGGGGACTGAAACTCGGGGACTGTGAACAAAACATAGTAATATGATCCTGATTTAAGAACCTCCCAGCTCCTTACATCAGGCTCGGAGACTACGAGTATTCGCAGTAGTTTTTTCCAAAAACTTATGTTTCAGTCTTTGGCTACAATTTTCATGCATATTTTGTCTTTTATAAAGCTTGGCACTGTTGGTATTTCTTAATGCAAACAGATAAATCCGCAAGCGCACGGATACCGTTGTAGCTTTCACCCGTGAGTATTCCAAGGGTATCGATTTCCACGGAGAACGTGAAGTGTACTAGAGAAGAACTAAGAACATCCACGGATAGATAAGATAAATGGGTAGAGAGATTTTAGAGTTTTCTAAGGGGTTTATCTAATCAAAGGCCCACGATGCTCTAATTACTTCAGAGCAACAGTACCTTCCCAACTCTCGAATAAGACTGGGAAAAAGGTAGCCGGGGGGAGGCTGCCAAAAGCTCTACGAAAACACCAACCCGAACGTGGTGGACTATGAAGGCCTTACAAAGCTGTCACCTCTGGGGCTACCACAACTATCCATAGGATTGGACGCAAACTCACGTAAACTCTAGTCTAGACACCACGTCTATAGTATCGCTTACTACTCTAGTCCGATATCAAAACTAGAGCACTCAATACAAGCGGAGATCCCGTAAATAGAATAAAGTAAGAACTAAAATAAGATACTTAGAAATAATAAATGAAGAACCTGAAGATTGCTCCGAACCAGATGCTGCAAAGGTACAATGTTGAGGAAGATCCGACAGATCCGGCTCCTCCTAGCTCTCTCCTCCTCTCTCTCTCACCTCTAATTACAACTAGATGAACTAGAACTAGAAGAACTAGATCTAGACAACTAGAGGGACCTCTCTCCTTCTCTATAATTGAAACCCTAGCTTTTGCTCTAGAGAAGAATAATGAGATGAGATGATCCTCAAGGGGGCCAGGGGCCATGCTTATATAGCCTCCTCAAATGAATGTGGCCCGTTGGATCAAACCGACCTATATGAATGGTTTAGATTCATCGTCAAAGGCGGTGGAGCACGATCCGTGAAGTGGAGCCTGATTGGCTGCAGGGGCAGGGCGGGTGCCATAGGGGCTAGGGCGGGCGCCCTGGCTTCGGGCCCGTTTCGCCTCCCATTCATTTTGGTGTCTCCTGGAACCTTCTAGAGTATAGAAAATTGTGCACTTAATAATTATCTCTATGTAAACATGACATGCGGGCCTTTCCTTGGTATTTCCTGATAACCCCCTACAGAAACAGACATTCACCAAAACTTGTGGAATTCTGTTAGTATAAACCCTAATTCTAGCTATTGGTTTCATTTAGATCCTTTTCCTTGTTTAGTTGATGGTTAAAATTGGTACTTAAGGACCGTCAACAAATTCCCCAAGCTTACCTTTTGCTCGTCCCTGAGCAAAGATGAACTCAATGATGGATCGGGAGTTGCTACAATGCTTTCACACCTTAAAGGTACACATGCGTTCAAACAAGAATTCTCCTCTAGATTAGAGTAAACTATTCTGACTTTCAAACTTACCCATACTACCTTTAACCATGGGGATTATAGCCATCACTTGGGTCTTGAGTAATTGAAAAGTAGAATGATCAAGGCAAGTATTATGTCTCAAGCTCTTCACTTTACCTTGATCCTGGAGTTTTGCACAGTTTTCAAAATAAAACTCAAAGTCTCTTTTGTATGACCCTCTCAAGTCTCTCTATATGTGGTATTTGTGGATCCTCACCAAGGCAATAATGGTGTTATGCCTTCTCTTAGAATATTATTTGGAACAGGCAAAGTAACAATGTGCCTTCTCTCTCTCACCCTATAACTAATAGGCAATATATGAAGTTCATAGGTGGGGGAGAAACAACACATACATACTTGCAAAGCATATATTGTAAAGTCAAACAATGGATCCAGAGAAACATGGCATACAATCAAATCAAGATGTGCATGTGTATGGGATATATGGTGGATGTATGAGGGTGGATATGTGGTGGATAATGGTGTATGGTGGATATATGAGGGTGGATATGTGGTGGATAATGGTGTATGGTGGAAACCTAATTCTACTCTGCTCCTTGAATACATATATACATACATCTCTTTTTTTGGAACTCGGAATTTTGAGAGAACTTGGGCTTTTTTTAGAGAGGCGGGCATCTAAGTACCCATTGTTTTGCTAGGACACTTGTCCATGTTTTACTCTCTTTATATATTTTTTTAATAATAATTTTTTTTTCACAACCCCAAGTCTCTTTCTATAATAAAGCTTTTGAGAGATGATGACAAGGAAATTTTTGGAGCAGTTACATTTGCGGTAATGAAATATATGAATAGGTGGAGAACTGGGATATTTTTGTTACTTACTCCCGAGTTAGGAGTAAAGCATTTTTCTGGTGGATCTGAATGGCATATATGTGGATGCGTACCTCCAGGATAGAAGTAGCATATATGAGTGGAGTGTACGTGATCTTGATTTTAAAAGCATGACAAGTCTCTAAGGGTCAACAAAGCTTGACAAAACTCAATGCAAATACAAGCAATAAATATGATAGTGAATGTTTTCCTAATCTACTAGGCATGTATATATGGTTGTGGTAGGAATTCAAGCTCTCGTCATATAGAGACTCATCATGTAATATTTTTTTAATTTTCAAAAGATAAATTCTCCAGAACTCTAGTATTGCTAGGAACAAGATAAACAGTAGCTCAACTTTCTCATATCATACCTATCAACTACCTAGACTTAGCTCAAGCATTCGCAACCCACAAGTTTCAGGTTCTGAGCAAATCTTCATGTCAAAACAGTTATATCTAAAACTCGGGAGAATTCAAGGCTGAAAACTAGGTACTTGAAAGGAGTTACGGCAGAGCAACTATTCATCATTTTCATAGAGTTATCTTCAGAGTTCTTCATTTTATTATTAGCAACTTCTAAACACGCTTATTATTATTACTAAATAGGAAACTCTATTAAGGATAAAGTAGACTATGAAAATTCCATAGATATAAAAAGTGTCTAGTTGTAACTTTTATAATTCATAATTATTTAAGTGTGAACCTTCATGTGCTCACATTGTTTTATTTGAATTAATTTATGCAACTAATAAAAGAGAACCTAAGAGGATAAGAATACTTACCTGGATACATGGGGGTGCTCTCCCCCAAGCTGGATGTTGACATAGTCATTCATTTAGACAGTGTAGACTTACTTCAATTCTCTAAGACTTCAAAGATGAGTTGATGTAGTTGTACTTCTCAAAGTAGATGAAGTTATCTAATCCTGTCTAGTCTTTCCAAATCCTGCTAAACTCAAATAGACAACAAAGCTTTTGGAACAGATTAAGTGTTAGCGGTAAACCATTTATGTCGTGATTGCCTAGAGCCTTGCAGAATTTGAATATTCAAATATATTTTTAGATTTTCAATTTTATATACAAATGACTAATGCAATAACTTTTTTATGCCTCCACAGTAAATATTTAGAAGACTTATTCACATGGGGCCTAAAGGTTTTTATTTTTATGATGCAATGCAGTGCAATAATATAGATATGCTATGATTAAGATGATTATGCAATGGATTAGACTAAGGATGATATATGAATAGTGCTAGAAATATTTATGGAAAGTAAATATGCTAGAGTGCAACTAATGCAATGCAGAGGAAAATAAATATGTAGATAACTTACCGAATTTACCTTCCGGCTAAGGTTCGAAGATTTAGGTCCGTCGAACCAGACCTCTCTTCTGGTTCAAATGTCTTAAGGAGCGTGGTCCACTCCTGATGAATACTTGGATGTTTTCTCTTCTTGTGTTGGTGTTTCCGATGAAGTCTCTTTCCTCTTCCACACTTCCTTAGTCTGATGTTCTGGTTTCTCTTTCCTCTGTAGAAGGTGATACATTCTCTGTTGGTGGTACGACTTCTTTCTTAAGAAAACTCTTATATTTATTATTGAATTGATATTCATATCTTGTTAATTCTCCCAGATAGCCTGTCCATCCCCTTGGTGGCTTGTTTCTTCTCTTCAGGAAATTGGAAATGGATCTCTCATTATTTCATGGAGATGATTGCACTAGTGGTGTTGAGGAAAGATTTGCCTCGAATGAGGTGGACTTCATCTTCATCTCCCATATATTGAACCATGAAGTCGGTGGGAACATAGTGATCTCTGATCATGATGTCTTTTGTTATTCCCTCTAGAAATTAGAATGATTGGTCTGCTAGTTGTAGTTGCACATATGTCTGGTATAGTGGTCTACTGCCATATAAATGTTGGTAGGCCACCTTAGACACTATGTCACTGCTTGATCCAATATTGCAGAATATCTTGTAGAATGTACTTTCCTTGATCTTGCAATCAATGGTAGGTACTCCTAGATCTCCTAGCTTAGCGAGGTATTGTGATAGAAGGATTTGATCATACCCTGAATCAATAGTGCCAATTATCTAGGTCTTCTCTTAGTTGTGAGCTTTACTCTTCCTCCTTCTATTGTTGATGTTCTTCTTTCTTGTAGCAACAGTTGTATCCTCGTAGATGTATGGCCTCTTAGGATGAGTAAGGGCCTTGAGTGTATGCTTCATGGAAGTGAATCTCTCCTTCTCATCTTAAATAGTGAAACAGATCTTGGCGCTATCCATGTAGATGATGGCATTATCTGTTCTTACGAATGAGCATCCCAAGATAAAGAGTGCTTTCGCATCCCCACTTATTTCTTCAATCACAAGGTTTTACCCGTATGAACGAGTGTCCAACTCATATGCTGACATATTAAGGAATTCCTTAGAATAGCATAGTGTCTGATCTGCAAGCTTTGCATGATGTTGACACTTGCTCCAAGGTTACAGATAGCTTCTTCAAGAACTCCCTTGGGATAGCATAGTGTCTGATCTGCAAGTTGGCATGATGTTGACACTTGCTCCAAGGTCACAGACCACTTCTTCAAAAGTGTAATCTCCAATGGAGATTGGAATGACAGGTCGATCTCTTTTCTTCATTGGTAGGATGTCATCCACCCATGCTCTTGATGGCATGGTGAAGAAGTGTCCTGCTCATAAAGATAAGGTAGAGATCAAGTGCATGGGCTCTGCTAGTGGGAAAACACCAACAGAACCAAAAGTTTATTTATTCATCTCTAACCTAAATATATTTGAGCAAGATTGAGTTGTATTTTATTTAGCCATGACATGAGTGACCAGTCAGAGGATGAGCATGGATGTAGTATTTCAATAGTACATGGCTAATCAGATTGCTTTAACACATGTAAAGATTGTTTAATTTATTTATTTATTTGTTTTTACATGATTAAGATTATCATCTTCCAAGGTTGGATGTGCAACAATTTAGCATATATGGTTAAGACTGTGAGATCAAGAGATGGTACTAGGATCAAGCTTTAAAGAATCAGGTTGGATCTAGTAAAGTTGCAGCTCAAACATGTTTAGATCTTTATTTATGTGAATACCAGAATCAAAGAAAAACTTTTAGAGTGGTGATTACTTACCTTTACCTTTGTCATTGAAGAATGATGGCATTGTATCCCTCATGGAAGCGTCCCTTCATTGTCTGATTGTGCATTAACGGCTTGTCTTCTTGTTCCACCCCTCTCTCATCCTTGTTCTTCCGATCTTGAAATTTGTGTTGATCTTGTCTTGAAGTTTTGTTCACCCTCTTTCATGGATTCAGTGGCTTGATTGTAGATGTCTTCTTCTTGCTCCATAGAATTCATCATGATGAATTAGCTGCATCTCCCTTGTGAAAATTGTTGAAGTTCATGTATCTCTCTTCATCTATGGTATGAGTTCATCTTAGGACTTCCCAATTTGATATTGAAAGTTTTCCTACAGGGTTAGTCCAACAAAATATCCAATATCTACTCTAGTATACTATCGGTTCAAATATTAACCTAGACACCACGTCTAATTTGATTTAAGAAGATATTTTAACCTAAGCATTACACTTAAATTAAAAAGCCTTTAGAAGTAATATCCAAATACCTTTGATTTAAACTAAGCACGATGCATAATTTAAAAGGTGTATGAATATACTTCAAAACTTAAACATATACTATAGCAGACGAAGGTACCATGAAAGTATTATGGAGATTTACTCAAGTGAAGATGAAAGAGTATGATGATTTTTTTAGTAGTTGAGCATGCCTTAAAGGTAAGTACAACTAAGATGATGTAGCAACAAGGCAAAAGATGTTTTATGGTGGGTTATCCCCCAAGCTTGAATTTTGCAAAACTCAAGATTGGATGAATGAAATTCAATGTTGCATAATAATTGGATGGACATACCTTATGCTTGTCATTCCTTCATTCGTTCTGCTCTGTACCTGGAAAGGTTAGTGACAAAAATATCCGAAGGTATAATCATATAATTCTAAGCTCAATTTACAAGGTAGGCAACAAAAAAGGGTGAATACTCATGTTAAGATCTGAGAGGTGCTTGTTTTAAGACACTAAGCTTGTCCTAGGGAAACCTTTCAAGATATGGTTTCAGTGAAAACGGTTTCTCCTCCATTACCTATCTCAAGATTTACACAACGAGATCTATAAAATTTATTATAAACATATGCATCGACAACCATCCTTTTAAAGTTGTTGCAAACAAAAAGCGTGAGGGTGTTGAAGATGTCATAAATGATAATGATAGAGAGACCAATGGGTATGGGAGATGTCTCATATGAGCATGGATTTAAAGAGATAGTTATGGAAAAGATTCCATGCTCATTGATATCATCTTTCTTTCCAATCTCTATGGTTGATTCTTCATGTAAGTTCAAAATTCCACTTGGATTGATAACTCTCAATTTGGTCTTGTTTGGGGCCTCCTCTATACTTGGATGATTCATATTTTTGACTGGATTTAAAACTAAACCAAGGCTAGAGAAAGATTGCTCCCAAACCATGGCTATACAAGGAGGGCGAAGCTCATAGCCATTTATAAGAATATGATGTGAAGATGGTGGAGTCTCCAACAAGTCGCCCTTTGGAGTAGAGTATTTATAGTTTTGGTAAGATGAAAATGGTGAGGTGAGAAGGATGGTAAAAAGGAAAAAGGAAAAAGTTAAATGGATGACCATAGTTCGAAACTAGCACAGCTACCGTTCCCCGGCAACGGTGCCAGAAAGCTTGTTGGTATTTCTTAACGCAAACAGATAAATCCGCAAGCGCACGGATACCGTTGTAGCTTTCACCCGTGAGTATTCCAAGGGTATCGATTTCCATGGGGAACATGAAGTGTACTGCAGAAAAACTAAGAACATCCAAGGATAGATAAGATAAATGGGTAGAGAGATTTTAGAGTTTTCTAAGGGGTTTACCTAATCAAAGGCCCACGATACTCTAATTACTTCAGAGGAACAATACCTTCCCGACTCTCGAATAAGACAGGGAAAAAGGTAGTCGGAGGGAGGCTGCCAAAAGCTCTACGAAAACACCAACCCGAACGTGGTGGTCTACGAAGGCCTTACAGAGCTGTCACCTCTGGGGCTACCACAACTATCCGTAGGATTAGGCGTAAACACAGGTAAACTCTAGTCTAGACACCACGTCTACACTATCGCTTACTACTCTAGTCCGATATCAAAACTAGAGCACTCAATACGAGCGGAGATCCCATAAATAGAATAAAGTAAAGAACTAAAATAAGATACATAGAAATAATAAAGGAAGAACCTAGAGATTGCTCCGAACCAGATGCTGCAAAGGTACAATGTTGAGGAAGATCCGACAGATCCGGCTCCTCCTAGCTCTCTCCTCCTCTCTCTCACCTCTAGTTACAACTAGATGAACTAGAACTAGAAGAAGTAAATCTAGACAACTAGAGGGACCTCTCTCCTTCTTTATAATTGAAACACTAGCTTTTGCTCTGCAGAAGAATAATGAGATGAGATGATCCTCAGGTGGGTCAGGGGCCTTGCTTATATAGCCTCCTCAAATGAACGTGGGCCGTTGGATCAAACCGACCTATATGAATGGTTTAGATTCATCCTCAAAGGCGGTGGAGCACGATCCGCGAAGTGGAGCCTGATTGGCTGCAGGGGCAGGGCAGGCGCCCTAGGGGCTAGGATGGGCGCCTTGGCTCTGGGCCCGTTTCGCCTCCCGTTCGTTCTGGTGTGTCCTGGAACCTTCTAGAGTATGGAAAATTGTGCGGTTGATAATTATCTCTATGTAAACATGACATGCGGGCCATTTCTTGGTATTTCTGATAACCCCCTGCAGAAACAGACATTTACCAAAACTTGTGGAATCCTGTTAGTATAAACCATAATTCTAGCTATTGGTTTCATTTAGATCTTTTTCCTTGTTTAGTTGACGGTTAAAATTGGTACTTAAGGACCGTCAACAGGCACCACGTGCATACTTCACCTGCTACCAAGCTCGGGGACTAAGTGGGTACACTTCACCTAACGGTGAATGTACTGATTTTCTTCTCGACAAGCTCTGCTGTTTTCGTTTTTGTTTTTTGCAGAGCCTAAGTGGGTACACTTCACCAGGAAAGGACATTTCAAAAGTTTTTCTTCTTCAGCACATCACATTCTTCTGACAAGCAGCCGCAACGTCCGACGAGACGACCTACTCACACATCAAGCTACGATGCTCTCGACCAGCCCGACCTGGTCGGGAGACTTCTCTGAGCAGTACCTTGACCAGGCAGCCTGGTCGGGACTCTGCAACGACGACTTCGCGTGAAGGCGACCAGCTGAGCGCCTCCAAGGATGACGGTACGGGCTCGCCAGAAGAATACAACGTGCTCAGGGACTTGTTGGGGGTATTACCTCGACATATCCCCAGGGACCTTATGGGCCTACCGACCAGATGATGGCCCAGCCCGCGAGGCCCTGCAGCACACAACCAACCCGTCGTGCTCGCGAGGGACTCTGAAGAAATCTTGCTCACCAAGAAAGATCCTAGTAGATAGACTCAGATCCCTTGCCTTAAGGGACCGATTGTAATCTGTTAGGATATGGAAAGTGTAACCCTACTCCCCGCTATATAAGGGAGCAGGGACCCCCTCGAAACAGATCATCTACACCTCGTGTAACCTAATACTCATATCAATTCAGCCATCAAAACACAGGACGTAGGGTATTACGGCAATTTGCCGGCCTGAACCCGTCTACGCTCTCTGTGTTACGCTTGATCGCCGTCGCCACACCTCCGCCTACAATCTACTATCGTAGGGTACCCCTAGGTAGAGTGTGACGCATATTTCATCGACACTCTGAGGCTCTCCTAGCCTCTCTGCATGCCTCCATGCATCAGATGATCTCCACCCTTGATCAAAATTAGCTATAATGACGATTTGATCCAAGGGAAGACATGAAGAAGCACGCAGATCCCTGTGGCGCTGGAGTAGCCCCCACTCCACCTCCACTATAAATAGAGGGTCTCACCCCCTCTCACATCATGAAGAATCAATGCTCAAGTGAAGTTTAGTGTAGTTCCACTCTTTAGTAGTGTAGTATAGTGTGGGAGTTAAAGTTGAGTCGAGCTTACTCGGGGTCTCCGGAGTCGTCTTCTGGAGAGTCTGGTATAGCTCTTGTACCTTTCCCTTTTAGTAAGACTTTACTTAGTTATATATATATCCTTTCTTTACTTTACTTATCTTGTGCCATAGTATACTTGTTATAGTATTGTTGTGTCTTGTCTTAGTCTATAGAGTTGTTATAGTGTAGATTGTTATCCTGTGATTCCACACTTGGGTATGATCAACGCCTATTATAGGGTGCTCTAGTTGGCATTGAGCTCTCAATTAGAGTAATAAGAGAGGGTGTAAGCGTGGTGCTTATACACTAGCTTGCCTTTGGTTGCCGCGTGTCACACGGTTTGAGCAGATGCTAGCAGGAAGTGATAGCCCTGTCTATGCCTTTGATCCCTGCCACGTGTTGTTGGCACGTTCTTAAAAGGTAAGGCTCCCGTAAAATAGTGGCCGCTTCAGATAGGATTTTTGTCTCCTATTGTTTGTCTGCTGCCTAGTACTTTAGGATGTGTGGATGCATTCTATAGTATATCATCTTTGTGTCAAAGTTAAGTCATAGTAGTAAAGTCTGGATCTTAGGAGTCCTATACTCACTCGTTGTCCTCCCACCTAGCTATACTCACTAGTTATCTTTTATTTATCTTTGCTTGATCTGTTCTTCATCACCTTCCTTTTATATATCGATTACCCCCCTATCACTAGTTGATAGCTAAGTTGGGTGACTATAAAGATCTCTTCTTTATTAAAAATTCCTAGCTACCGCTTTCCCATGGGTTAAATATAAATTACGATACCTTGGAATACTCCCGGGTGAAATGCTACATTGGTATATTCTGTGCGCTTGTGGAATTATCCAATAGACAAAAAAAATACCCTAGAAGGCATTTCTAGCACCGTTGCTAAGGATGGGGTCTAGCTCCATCCTTGGTGGTGACGTTTAGAAATGCCAACATGCATTACCTTCCTTGTCCAACTAAAAAGAACCATGTAGGTCTAGGATCGAAATATATGCTTAGCCCTGCTTATACCAGTAGAAGTCAGGTGATTTCCTGTCACCTGCGAGACATAGGATGATATTGGTCATGGTTGGCTATATTTGCTATCGAGGAAAATAACCATGTGGAAGTAATAAATTGAGACCGGGCAGACTCGGTGTATGTGAGCCACAAGATAGGTAGGCCTTGTGAGTGGGTTCTCTTTGACTGTGTTGTTAGGCACTGGACCGTGGTTGGACATCAATCAAGATTGAACACATGCCTCTCACATAGTGTTGATGGTCCTTAAGTACCAAATTCAACCGTCAACTAAACAAGGAAAAGGATCTATATGAAACCAACACCTAGAAATAAGATTTATACTGACAGAATTCCAAGAGTTTTGGTGAATGTCTATTTCTGCAGGGGGGTATCAGGAAATATAGAGGAAAGGCCCACATGTAAAGTTTACATAGAGATAATTATCATCCGCATGAAAAAGAATACTCTAGCAGGATCAAGAAGGCGCGAGAAGAAACGAGAGGCCGAGCAGGCCTAGGGGCAGACCGCCCGCCCTACCCCCTGGGGCGGCCGCCCTAGGGCAAAGCCCAATGAGGCTCTGTCTTGTGGGACCACTCTCCACCGCATTTGAGGTTGCATCTAAGCCCTCCATTAAGGTCGGTTTGATCCGACGGCCGACGTTCATTTGAGGAGGCTATATAAGGAAGGCCCCCTGACCCTGAGAGAGAGCCCCCCTGAAACCCTAATTCATTATTCAAGATCCATCTCAGGAGGAGAGGTCCCTGATCAAGCCCTAGAGCCACCACATCAACTAGATCTCTAGTTTAGCATAGCTACATAGGATTAGAACTAGGAGTCAATCTTTGATTGGTTTCTAGATCTGTCAAGAGGATTTTGGTAATTCTCTCTCTAGTTCTTCATTGTTCATCATTTGTTCTTCAGTATTATGAATATGACTTTGCTCTACTTCATTATATTATTTATGACTTTACTCTATTCGTTTATGTTCTTAGTTATGTTGTTCTTAGTTTATTATGATTATATACTTGGTGTAGTTAGATCTGAATCATAACCATGTTTAGGATCATATAGCATTTATCCATCAGTACTATAGGTAAATGATAGATATTGTGTAGGCATGGTGCCTAGACCGTATTTATCTGTGATTGTACCCTACATTCCGGATCATGAGGTAGTTCGCGGGAGTGACGGTCCTGTTGAGTCTTTTGTAGTCCTCCTCCCGTTTATAGGGCTGGCAGAGCGGAACTATTACGGGGAAATGATTGCTATGTTTCTGATCTTCATTAGTAATACTCACTACACATGAATACCTCTTATCTTGCCATGATTGCCAAGTATAATTGCACTAATCATAGTATGCTAGACTATATAGTTAAGAATGACTTAGGAAATATCTTTCTAGTTCGTCCTAATTCCATGCTAATGACTCGCTAGAATATTTGTTGAGGTGCTTATCATTATCTTATGTGGCTACATTTATGCTGATTAGTATTTATCTTTTGTCACTATTTATTCATTATCTATATCTTATGTGACACTTATCCTGTATTGAGAGAGACAGATGAAAACTCTCCATTACACATGCAGTGATACTCATTACTCATTCCTCATTTATTCCTTAGTATCCCTTCCCAGTGGTAAAAATATAAATAATGATACCTGGAATACTCCTAGTTAAAATGCTACTTCGGTATAATCTGTGCGCTTGCAGAAACACATTTCCATTTATATTTATTTAGAGAAATTGCATATTTCAATATCGCGTCTCTCTGTCATGTTGGGCATGAAAGGTGGATAACCATTTTTGGCGCCGTTATCAGAAATAGAAATTATTCTACTTTTGGTAATGACATTAAGAGATGTCAACAAGCATTTTTGACGCCGTTGCCGGGGAAGGTTGATTAGCTATCAAAAGGAATAAATGAGTGATCACTTGCATCACTAATGACATTGAGGAAACATAAATTCTCTGCTCATACAGCCTTACCCTTGATCTTTGCCTATTTTTTCTATCATTTTTATGTAGGGTAATGTATGAATAGGTTTGATCTTCCAGATAATTTTGTTGAAAATCCTGAAGCATTAATCAGAAGGACAAAAGCCAAGCTCAAGAAAGTAATAGAATCATCATCATTAACATCTTAGCTTGAAGCTTCACCCAATCAAGAAGATCATCAAAACATCATTCGAGACTTGACACCAGAGTTCGAAGCCATGGCAGACAAGTCAATCCGTGAGTTCTCAACCCCCACCACGGACAACATCCGCACGGGACCTGCTGCGAACAATGATCGGTCATTTGAGCTCAAGCCTGCGCTCATCAACATGGTGCGAGCAAGCTAGTTCTGTGGGAAAGCACACGAAGATGCTAGTGCTCATCTCCAACACTTCTTGGAGATTTGCAGCACATTCACTATCAAGGATATTCCCAGAGACGCCATACCACTTCGCCTTTTCCCATTCTCACCCTTGGGAAGAGCGAAGCAGTGGTTCTATGCAACCAAGGAGAAGAATACTACGTGGGCACTATGTTTCACCAATTTCCTAGCAAAATTCTTTCCCATGGGAAAGACCAATGCTCTCCGTGGGAAGATTTCAAGTTTCCAGCAACAACATGACGAGTCCGTTCCAGAAGCATGGGAGCGCTTCCAAGACTACATCCTAGAATGTCCCCATCATGGAATGGAGTATTGGTTACTTATGCAGACCTTTTATCACGGGCTCAGCAATAGCACTCGTGAGACCATGGATGCTGCTGCCCGAGGAGTGTTCCTATCACTTACAATACCACAAGCCACATCTCTTGTGGAGAAGATGGCGTCCAACCAAGGTTGGAGTGAAGAAAGAACTCAAACTCGCAAGAAAAGTGGAGGTATGCACCAGCTCAAATAGGTAGACATGCTGTCTGCAAATCTAGACCTGCTCATGAAGAGACTCGATGAAAAAGCTAGAGAAAAGAAAGAAGTTATGCACATTCACGACTCTCACATGACCTGTGAAGAGTATAGAGACACTGGACACTCAGGCAACCATTGTCTAGAATTGCAAGAGGACGTGAACTACATCATCATCAACAACAACAACAACAACAACAACAACAACAACAACAACAAAAACAACAACAACAACAACAACTACAACCGTCCTCAGCAAAATCAAGGTTAGAATCAACAACAACCACAAAGGCCTAACTACTCAGGTAACTACTCAGGTAATAATCAAGGTAACAATTCTTATAATAATCCTAGTTTTCCACCTTTGAGAGAGTTAGTAGCTAATCAAGGAAAGTTAATGGATAACATGACTAAGAAATTAGCATCCAATGATAAAATATTAGAAACTATAAATAATAGAATGGATAATTTTTCTATTGCCATCAAAAATCAAATTAGCTTTAATAAAATGATTAAATCTCAGCTAACCCAAATAGTTGTTGTTGTTCCTATCACTAACCCCGGTATTCCATCACAACCGGAAGGATTAGAATCTGCAAATCTTGTAGACATATTTGATGCAGGTGCTTATTGGAACAACCCCACAAAAGAGTGGTGTGGCGACTCTATGCCAACCAAGAAAAGAGATCCAGGACGACCAGTCATCCCAATCTCCATTGGCGTCATAGAGTTTCCTGAAGCACTTTGCGACTTCGGCGCAAGCGTCAATATCATGCCAAGGGTAATATACAAAAAAAATCTTCAATTATCCTTTATCAGATACAACCCTATGTTTGTAGCTTGCAGATCGGACACTATGCTATCCAAGAGGAATATTAAAAGACATTTACCTTCAAGAACAAGACCCTACAATCTCCTGAACAACCCCAACACAAGCCAAGGAAGAGGACCAATAGGAGGAACAAACAAAACAAGCAGAACAAGAACCAGAACAAGAAGCAAGTGAATCAGTAAAGATGGTCAGTGAAATTCACAACAATCAAGATCACCAAATCAAGTCACCTCATTTGATCAAGAAGGACGACCTAGGTGTCCTAACCATTGAATGCACAATCAATAGATGCTCATTCCAGAAAGCAATCTGCGACACCGGATGGGGCGTCAACATTATGGCCAAGTTGACCTACGAGTTTCTGTACCACACAATGCCTCTACATCCAACATACACCAACTCTAGATGGCAGATCAGACATGTCGCATCGTCGAAGGCATAACAAAATATGTCCCCATCCAAATTGATGACCACTTCATCCCTACAGACTTCCAAGTCATTGATATGGGAGAAGATGATTATGATCCACCTATCATCCTTGGAAGACCGTTCCTAAGCACCACCAAAGCTATCATCTACATTGGAACAGGAGAAGTGCACCTACACTTCCCCTCTAAGAAGGTACGACGTTACTTTAATGCTAACTACATTGTTGAAGAATCTAAGCAGAATAGAACGAGAAGAAGACGTCGCTACCGCAACCAGAAGAAGCAGAACGCCAAGGATGGGTGGGCAGACTATGAAGGAAAAGTATCAAGATATGAAGAGAGATACCACAAAGAAGAAGAATCAATATACGCAACACCACTCTCGACGCCAAACACACCACCAACTCCAAGGTTGGGAAATGAAAGATCACTCTACGACTACCACAGGCACGAGAGCGGAGAATCATGGGAAGAAACAAAGGTATGTCCCTTTAATTATAATGAATATCCAAAAGTGAGAGTTTGTCCTAGGAAGTCCTCAACACCGACATGAGTGTGGAGAGAAAAAGAAATCATATCAGAAGAAGAAGCGCAGCCAGAGGCGCCAGCTACGCTGTCCAATGAGCCCTAGGACAACTAAGGACGTAAGGAGTCCTGTTCGGAGGACTTAAACCACCAAACGTCGTGCCAAGAGGTAAAACTTGGTAGTTATCTTTTCCTTTAATTATTTACTTTCCCAAATTAGTTAATCATGTTTACACCATCTTTAAAAACAAGAAAATAAAAATGTTTAAAACTATTAAGCCCCATGTGAATAGACTCGTGGCATAAAACCCATAAGTGTATTCGTTGTGGGGGCATAAAAAATAAATAAATATGTTTTTGTCTTATCAAATAATAATTATAAAAATAAGTGAGTTTATGATCCTACTAAATAATAACATCTAAGGAAGCTTGACATGATCAAGGCTAGAGATTTATGACTAACACTTAATGAGTTCCACAAACTTTGTTGTCTATTTGAGCTTCACAGAATTCAAGGATCAAAGAAGAACAGCAACCAGAGGACATCCTACCCACTGTCAGAATGCTCTGACAAGATAAGAACACCTCTACTACCTACAAACTACATCAAAAGAAATTACGTCAAAATTCAGCTTGGGGGAGAGCACCCCAATACTCATCTAAGTATTTCTATCTATTAGTTTTATATCTATACTTTGATAAAAATAAAAAGATGCATAATCATAGAAAGCCCAATAAATATTTTCCCGTTTATATATATATGTCTTTGCTAAGTTTATAAGTTTGCTAATAAATAATAGGAGAAGAATAAAATAAAGTAGCTATGTTAAAATAAACCCCAATAATAAACTCTTAATATGGAGATGATGAATAGTTGCTCTGTCGTAATACCTTTCAAGTACCTAGTTTTCAAATTTGAACTCTCTCTCAAGTTTAGGCATAACTATTATGATTTGAATTTGCTCTAAACCTGAACTTGTGGGAAGAGTACCTGATCTAAGTCTAAGTCGTTGATGGATATGATATGGGAAGGTTTGAGTTGCTATTTATCTGTTCCTAGAGATACTAGATTTCTGGAGAATTTTATCTTTTGAAAACTTTAAAAATGTTGCATGATGAGTTCCTGTATGATGAGAGATTAAATTCCTACCACAGCCATATATACATGCTTACTAGATTAGAAAACCACACATATTTACATACTGCTTATGAGCATTGAGTGTGGTCAAGCTGTGTGACCCTCGGGAACTAGTCATGCGGTCTTAATCAAGATTTACACTACACCCACATACGCTACTTCTATCCTAGAATTATGCATCCATATACACTACACCCACATACGCTACTTCTATCCTAGAAGTATGCATCCATATACACTACACCCACATATGCTACTTCGATCCCAGAAGTACGCATCCACATATATCCACTCATTTCCATCTCCAGATCCACCCACCAAAAACATTCTACTCCTAATTCGGGAGAGAATAGAAACACATTAATATTCTCCTATTCCTGTTTTTCCTTGTGAAATAAATGCTCCAGTCGCTTTATTGCTCTACAAGGATGAGTGCTCTTAAAAAAGAGAGAGAGAGACGAGGAAATAAAAAGGGGCAAGTGCCCGCCAACCTCGGAAAAATAAAAAAGTGAGAAGAGAGGTAAAAATGGACAAGTGTCGAGCAGTAGAATTAGGGGTACAAGATACCCACCTAAAAAAATATTATTATATATCGAGCATCTCATTCCCTCCGAAAGGTTTCAAATAACAAAAAAGGTATATCCATCAAAAAGGGAGCAAAAGTAAAATTAGACTTTCACCTCTGCTACCATCATCATCATACACCCTTCATTTGCCACACATGCACATCTTGATTTGACTCATTGACCTCTTCCTTTGGATCCACAGTTTGACTATGCAACATATGTCTTGTAAGTATGTATTCGCTATCTCCCACCTATGAGCTCCAGATATTAGCCTTAGAAGTAGGGTGAGAGAGGGAAGGCAATGTCACAATGCCCTATACCACAAATACCACATATCTGAGAGAAGGCAACACCATCAATGCCTTGGTAAGGATCCAGAAATACCACAAAGGAGTGATTTGAGAGAGTCATACAAGGAATCTCTAAGTTTTATTTTGAAAATCTCTAAAACTCCGGAGCTATAGTTGATCAAAGAGCAAGATACATGGCGCTTGACCGGACCGTTCTATCTTTCAACTACCCAAGACACAGGTAACGGTTACAAGCCCCATGGTGGAAGGTAAAATGAGTAAGTTTTAAGTTTTAATAGTTGATCTAATCCGGAGATAAGATCTTATTTGAAAGCATGTGTACCTGTAAGGCGTGAAAGCATTGCAGCAACTCCTGATCCATTATTGAGTCTATCTTTGCTCAGGGACGAGCAAAAGGTAAGCTTGGGGGAGTTTGTTGACGGTCCTTAAGTACCAAATTCAACTGTCAACTAAACAAGGAAAAGGATCTATATGAAACCAACACCTAGAAATAAGGTTTATTCTGACAGAATTCTACGAGTTTTGGTGAATGTCTATTTCTGCAGGGGGATATCAGGAAATATAGAGGAAAGGCCCACATGTAAGGTTTACATAGAGATAATTATCATCCGCATGAAAAAGAATACTCTAGAAGGGTCAAGAAGGCGCGGGAAGAAGAAACAAGAGGCCGAGCGGGCCCAGGGGCAGGGCGCCCGCCCTACCCCCTCTCATTAGTAAGCCCAATGAGGCTCTGTCTTGTGGGACCACTCTCCACCGCCTTTGAGGTTGCATCTAAGCCCTCCATTAAGGCCAGTTTGATCCAACGACCGATGTTCATTTGAGGAGGCTATATAAGGAAGGCCCCCTGACCCTGAGGAGAGAGCCCCCCCTGAAACCCTAATTCATTATTCAAGATCCATCTTAGGAGGAGAGGTCCCTGATCCAGCCCTAGAGCCACCACATAAACTAGATCTCTAGTTTAGCATAACTACATAGGATGAGAACTAGAAGGAGTCAATCTTTGATTGGTTTTCGGATCTGTCAAGAGGATTATTGGTAATTCTCTCTCTAGTTCTTCATTGTTCATCATTTGTTCTTCAGTATTATGAATATTACTTTGCTCTACTTCATTATATTGTTTATGACTTTACTCTATTCGTTTATGTTCTTAGTTATGTTGTTCTTAGTTAATTATGATTATATACTTGACGTAGTTAGATCTGAATCATATCCATGTTTAGGATCGTATAGCATTTATCCATCAATACTATGGGTAAATGATAGATATTGTGTAGGCATGATGACTAGACCATATTTATCTGCGATTGTACCCTACATTCCGGATCATGAGGTAGTTCGCGGGAGTGACAGTCCTGTTGAGTCCTTTGTAGTCCTCCTCCGGTTTGTAGGGCAGGCAGAGCAGTACTATTATAGGGAAATGATTGCTATGTTTCTCATCTTCCTTAGTAATACTCACTACACATGAATATCTCTTATCTCGCCATGATTGCCAAGTATAATTGCACTAATCATAGTATGCTAGACTGTATAGTTAAGAATGACTTAGGAAATATCTTTGTAGTTCGTCCTAATTCCATGCTAATGACTTGCTAGAATATCTGTTGAGGTGCTTATCATTATATTATGTGCCTATATTTATGCTGATCAGTATTTATCTTTTGTCACTATTCATTCATTATCTATATCTTATGTAACACTTATGCAGTATTGAGAGAGATAGATGAAAACTCTCCATTACACATGCAGTTATACTCATTATTCATTCCTCATTTATTCCTTAGTATCCCTTCACAGTGGTAAAAATATAAATAACGATACCTGGAATACTCCTGGTTAAAATGCTACTTTGGTATAATTTGTGCGCTTGCACAAACACATTTCCATTTATATTTATTTAGAGCAATTGCATATTTCAATACCACGTCTCTCTGTCATGTTGGGGATGACAACCTGGCTTAAGTGGCATGAAAGGTGGATAACCATTTTTGACGTCGTTATCAGAAATAGAAATTATTCTACTTTTGGTAATGACATTAAGAGATGTCAACACATAGCTGGCCAAATAACTCGTTCTGACCGCGAAGCCATGTAGCTCAATTCGGGCTAGGAAGACCCTATTGGTTGCTGCATACGGGAGTGGCATACTAGCCATGGGCACGTGCGACCTGAGCTACCTCGCATTGTAGCATGGGTAAGATCGGCTTGAGCGACCTGGCTATCCGTGAGTCACTACTTATGCGGCTGATAGGGGACCCGCGATGACACCCGAGTTGTACCAAAGGTGACCTGTTAAGCAACCCCGGTGGGGGAAGCTGGGGTGTGTGTTAGGAATAAACCTCCAACTGGTTTGGAATTTGATTCAAATCATGGTCTCTTCCTGTGAGTGAGAAACTTGAAGGATCCACTGACCATTGTAGAATTTGAAGGATAAAAATAGAATTAGGTTTCCACCATGTTTTCACCCATTCCACATATATATTTCACACACATGCACATCTTGATTTGATTGTATGACTTGTTTCTCTAATCCATTGTTTGACTTTACAAAAATATGCAAGTATGTATGTGTTGTTTCTCCCTACCTATGAGCTCCATATAAGTCTATTAGTTATAGGGTGAGAGAGAGAGAGAAGGCATAGTGTTAGTTTGCCTATGACAAAAATACCACATATTCTAAGGAAACAGAGAAGGAAAACACCATTATTGCTTTGGTAAGGGTCCACAAATGCCACTTATGAGAGACTTGAGAGGGTCATACAAAGGAATCTCTAGGTTTTATTTTAAAAATCTACAAAACTCCAAAATAAAGGTTGATCAAAGAGCTCGAGACATAGTGCTTGACTTGACTGTTCTGTCTTTCAATTACTCAAGACCCCAGTAAAGGTTACAAGCCCCATGGTTGAAGGTAATATGGGTAAGTTTGAAAGTCAGAGTGGTTTATTCTAATCCAGAGAAGAATTTTTTATTGAACACATGTGTACTTTTGAGGCGTGAAAGCATCGAAGACATTCCTAATCCATTGTTGTCTAAGACTAGCAACGGTTAAGCTTGGGGGAACTTGTTGATGGCCACTAAACTCCAAATATAACCATCAACTATTGCATGAATTGATAGGGTTCGATATTAACAAGTTCCATGAGATTTGTTCTCTCAATTATTTTATAGGAATATTGATTTTTTTTGCCAAACAAAAGTACCTCAAATAAGGAATTAGAGTACACCATTACGTAGAGCTTGTCGAGATGATCAAAACAGACATATCATTTGCTATATTTGGAGCCCTGATGAGAAAGATATCAAATCTATGATGGAATTCGACTTCAGAAGATTCTAGAACACTCTAGAACCATAACTCAATATATGTTTAAGGGTTAAACTGATAGAACTCTACAGTTTGGTGAATCTATATTTTCAAGGGACTAAACCAAGATCTGAAGAGGGGAAATCCAACCACGGTTTGATAACTTGCGCAAGCGGATCAGAAAGTGGCACTAAAAGGTTCTAAAGGACACAAGAGGACTCCAGTGTGAAGATGGGCTTGTTTGGCCACAAAAGTGGATCGACCAGCCTGCTACTGGAAGCTTCCTCATCTCCACCGTTGTTCAAAGTCGATTTGATCCAAGGGCCACAGTTCATCCCACCATGCTATATAAGTAGCCCCAAACCCCCCTCCCTGAGGCATCCCAATAATCATAATCATATTCTCTAGTCAGGATCAAGTGAGAGGTGTCCCATGAAAGGATGACCTTCCTAGAGATTAGTTCTTGGTAAGATCTATTCTTTTAGATAATAGAGAGATGGAGAGCAAGAGAAGAGTTTGGAGGAGATGTCGGCCTATTAGTGCTTCTTCTTTGGCTTGTACTTCGGTGAGATCAAGTTCTACTTGAGCTTGCTCCTGAGATGTCTCTAGTATTCGACTTCTTATTCATGTAAGATTATGTTTATATTATTCTTCTAGTTCATGGCTCTTTTGAGTGCTTTAATCCTTATTACATTCTTTGGTTAGAGTTTTATCATAAGTGTAGGTGTGGTACTTAGACTTAGGTAGACATGAATGCACCCTATATTCCAGATCGGTGGTAGA
Source organism: Microstegium vimineum (assembly GCA_022036555.1). Taxonomy (NCBI): domain Eukaryota; kingdom Viridiplantae; phylum Streptophyta; class Magnoliopsida; order Poales; family Poaceae; genus Microstegium; species Microstegium vimineum. The sequence goes on from CM039136.1 coordinate 20,886,668, forward strand.
TCGCGTACGTGATAGGCGCATTGATTCCTTTATAGTTCACCTCCCATTTGTAGGCCTAGTAGGACCGTTGTTACCAAGGGCAATCATCCTCTGTTGGTGTCTTTTTCTTTTTGTAACATCCCCAGTTGAATCATAGAAGACACATCTTACCTAAGTCAGAACTAGAGAATCTACGTTATCCTCTCTATACTCCTATTATCGACCTTATCCTTGATTGTTGCTTCCAAACAAGATTATCTTTAATTTAATCTTTACATTATCTTATTTCTATCCTAGTTTCGATCCTCACTCTAGTTAAGTTAGAATGTAGTTGATCTCACATGTTTCCCTATGGATATGATATTTAAAACCCATCGGGTGAAAGCTACAACGGTATCCGTGTACTAGCGGATTTATCTGTGTGCATCTTAAATATACCAACAGAGCTCATCAACCTAATTCCCCGCTGCTGCGCATTTTGAGTATTGTAGCCATGCGTGCCCTGATAGCTTGGGTTTGGAAGTATATTGAGAGTGTTGTAATCTGAACTATAGTGGAAACCTTGGGGAGCAACCCCTGACAGATTACCTCCTTGTCCGCCTTAATTGGACATATTAAGATCAACATCCCTGTGTGAAAGGATCAAGATGCCCAAGACGGGGGGTGAATTGGGCTTGTTTTAAATTTCTAAAGCAATATTAAAACCTATCAAATGCCAATCACCCCCTAGTGCCTACCGATCGTGTGTCCTAGCTAGAAAGTGGTAGCAGTTCATAGAATTGAAAAACAACCTAAGCAATTCTAGAGGAAAGGTAAGAACTCAACTGAAAGTAAATGCAGAAAGTAAAGATGCTCGGGAAGGAAATCCTAGATGCGACGATGTTTTCCCAAGGTATCGAGGTGTCGACACACCCCGTAGTACTCGTTGGAGCACCTCGCAAGGTATAGCTCCCCCTCAATCCCGCACAAGTGATGAGTGCTCTCTACGGGCTGATTCTTCACCACTCCGGCTTGGTGAATCGCCCACAACCGATCACAGAAGCTTGGAGAAGGGCCGCCAACAATCTTCTGGCGATCACCTTCCTCCGATAACCACCAAACCATCTAGGTGCTGTCGAACACCATGAGTAACAAGCACAAGACCTTCACTTGACCAACTCAAGGCTAGGAAGGTGGATGGATGCACACCTGTCACTCCTAATCACTCTAGGAGGGAAGAACAAGATGGATTCTCTCAAATCTCTCCCTCACTAGACACTTGGCTCTCCAAGAACTCTCTCAAGGTTCCTCCAGGTGTAACAAAGGCCAAGAGAGCTGGTTTGGACGAAATGAGCAACTATAAATAGTCCCCACCTCCAAAACTAGCTGTTTCTTGCTTTTTCCCTTTTCTGCGAAGCCACCGGACCATGCCGCCTGGTCCGGAGCTCACTCTCAGTTCAAAACCTTACTTGAGCCAGGGACCACCGGACTACTCTGCAAAGTCCGGTGCCTAGTCCGGAGCCTCCTAGGCAAACTGGTCCGGAGCCTATTACACCCCCTTCTTCACTTCTTTTCACCAAGTCTCTTGAAGGGGTTTTGCTCCTACCCACTTAAGGAATACCAAGGGTTGATACCAGGGTCTCTAGGACTAGTTGTGACAAATTTGCATACACAAATATTCCCAACCTCTCCTAAGTCAAGCTACTAACCTCATACCCCCCTTAATAGTACGGTCAAAGGAAAAACAAAGCCCTAGTCTAGTCTTCACCTTGTAGCTCCATCCTTTGAAACCGAAATCGAATTCCATCTTGGGGGCATGAATACCATTGAGCCCATTTACTTGCATCACTTATGACCTAACTAAATCACTTTTGCCTCTGCAAAGTACACGTTAGTCATAGTGATCTAGCATTATCGTTAATTGCCTAAACCAATGGGGCCTGGATGCTTCAATCTCCCCCTTTTAGGTGATTGACGACAATACAAGCTTGAGTTTATAAGAATAAGAGTGAATTTGATTAGAGAGACATGACTTGACATGAGATAGGCATGGGTTAGTAATAAGAAATACAAATACATGCCTAAACCTTCAATCCATGATAAGCACAAAAAGATAAGGAATTTAGAATAGAGCTTGATTTCAAAAGATATGCTATAGCCAAAAGATTAGAGATTAGCGCGGAAGCAATATAGCAACATCCAAGTGACATGATATATATATAGGAGTTCACACACATGTCACACACATCATCGAGAGTCTCAACCAACACATATATCATACAATGCATAAAGACGGTAAACGTGATGCATTATGCGATAGAGTATAAACACATCAAAAGAACCAAATCCCGCTAACTCCCCTGAAACTAGCAAACTCGACCATCTGAGTCTGGAGCTGTAGGGTCTGCGGGAGCTGCCACTGAAGAATTTGGAGCTGTAGCTATGGCAGGAGTAGGTGTATCATCGGCCACTGAGTCAGAAGGCTCCTTTGGAGCTGCTGAACTTGGTTGTGCCTCTCGCACTGACTCAACTGGAGTCTCCTCAACTGGTATCTGCTCAGGCTGAATTGGTGTAGCTGTGACTGCAGTAGCCTCAGTCTAGATAGCCCCTGGCGGAGTAGAGACTACAGGAATATGACTATCCAGAGCTGCCTCAGATGACGCGACTGACGAGCGGTGCTGACCCGCTGTAGGAGTAACCATCTCTGTCGCCTGAAGCTCTGCAGCTACCTTTGTTGCGATCTGCTCACCAGTCGGGGAAGGCTGGCCGGTGATGTCACTGAAAGCTGCCGAAAGATCGCGCGGTGTTAGACCCAAGGTAGTTGTCATCGGTGTGAACCCTGTCGTGAAGGGCGTGAACTGCTGGCTTGGCCCAAAAGTATCTAGCCACTGAGTCACCTGAGTAGCTGGCGACTAGAATGGGGCGGTCTATCCTGCACCCTAAAGTCCACTAGACTGTAAGGCTAGGGTGGGAGTACCCGAGGGGCCGGCTGACACCTGAGGAGCAACAGAGGAGGTGCCTGTCTGCTGAGGGGCCACAAAGGGGCCAACTTCCTGAATGGGAGCCACTGACTGACCCGGCTGACAGAGTCTGCTGAGTCTGGCTCATCATCTGAATCTGTGGCACTGCAGGGAACTCCAGTGGTGGTGCTCCTGTCCACCTCATCATGTGGGCCATGAATGCCATGTTCTGGGCCTATATCTACTGGGTCTAAAGCTATAGACGCTGAGACTCAAGCTGCATAGCCATCATCTCACGCTGCATCTCATCCTGTCGCTGCTGGACCTGGGTGACTGCAGATACAAGTGAGCCCTGCTGCTCAGATATACGATCAAGGATCTTGAGAACAAGAGGGTCAGAAGCAGGAGCAGGAGCAGTGCTAGAGCCTCTAGCCTCGGCATCATGAGCCCATGGGGGCATGGAAGGAATGGGCTGGAAATCCACATCTGAGCTGTCAAAGGAAGTGTCCTCTACTGGACCCGCTGCCTCCTGGGTCTCAAGGTCATGCAGCTCCTGCTGCTCAACTGCTCGAATGTCCTCATCCTGGGCCTCAACATCGTCCATATTAGCTAGTGTGACCCTGAGGCGGACCTGATGAAGAACCCTGCTGCCGAAACGACAATCAATCAATGAGAGGCTCTTGTAATCTAGAAAGACTGTTGGTGAATGCTCATACTCATCAAGGACCCCAGGGTGTACACGCACCTGGCGTGTAGCAAGGATAAAACTGATCCAGTGTGCATAGGGCATCTGACGCCTAGCTCGTATCCCATCTGCCACTTCGTCCTCAATCTCTGCCACTAGAAAATCTGCCACATCAAAAGGTGTCTGAGTGACAAGAGCGTGAAGAACATACTGATGTAGGTTTGTGAGCCCTTCCTTGAATCCTGTGCGAGGCAAGAGTGAATGCCTAAGCACATCATTAAGATGGCGAACCACTAGAAAAAGCTCTACTGGAGTACGCCGACTCCCTTCGCCAATTGGCGGCCTGAAGATAGGAGCTATGAACTCAGCCGAGGGGGTGTTGCCACCGCGAGCCCGGCGTGGCACGTGGACTCCACTGTAGCAAGTGTCGTGCAAGTAGTAATATGACATAGTCAACCTCAGAGTCTCATGCAGCCCAGTAAGATATAATCAGTAAGGACGGCCACTGAAGGTATACTGAAGATAACTGTGCATCGGATCGATCCAAACTGAGGCATAGAACTCACGCACCCAACTCTCAACATAATTCCCGGCACGACCAAGTAGATCGGCGAGACCGGGGAGATACGTGAGAAAGGGGCGAACCTCCTCTCCAGCAATATCAACAATGTTCTCAAGTGAACATACCCTATGAGGTCTGATCTGAATACTGGTAAGCTCGGCTACCCGGTAGAAATCCTCCATAAGGGGTGTGTGCCATCCTGGTGAAGCTCTGGGATCTGGCTAATCTTGGCACCAACGCTCTAGCTCAACAAACCTTAGATTCTTCACTTGCTTCGCTGTAGCATTCCTCAAATCGAGATGAACTAGAGGCTATGTAGCTAATGCATCCTCAGGAGTAGGAGCTAGAGTAGGAGCAGGAGCCGGAGCCGGAGCCGGTGTGGGTGCCAGAATCTCAGAGCGAGTGGATGCTCGAGTGTACCGGGACCGAGTAGGACGAAGAGTGGGCCCTGCTGGCTGCTCGGAAGAAGCTAGAACGACCATTGTCTCTGACTAAGAGTCTATAACCCGCGGAGGGGAGCCAATACAAATAGAGCCCCGGCCACCACCTCGCTTTGCACGGTCAGCTGTGTCTGCCATTGCCTCGGCCTTTTCTACCTCTGTGAGCTTGCGCTTCTTCTTCTTAGGCTTCTCAACAAGCTGCTTCTTCCCCTTGTCCATAGGAGGACGACGAGGGGGAGGAGTATCATCACCTCCAAAACCACTGATAGGAGGAGCACGACCCATCTCTGACAATCAAGAAACCCACTGACACTGTCAAGAGCCAACTAAGAGAACCACTGCCAGAAAATCACTGTCAATCTGTCAACTGCGAGTATCAACTGAGAATCACTGACAACTGACAGAGGGCTATGCCTAGCCACTGGACTGAACCTCCTGAGGCTTTGCCTCAATCCATACTCGCGAGCTTTGCCCCAAGTTTTACTGCCACTGACTGCTACTAGATAGAATAGACAGGATATATATAAGCATATATAAAGTCTAGAGATAAGAACTCGTATGGAAGCAATCATCTAGATAAGAGAAGAATGAAATATTGCCAAGTACCTGAGATAAGCGAGTGCAACTAATCAAAGCAAACCAATCTCCAAAGCTACACTCCCCAATGGGGTTCACCAACTGTGATTAATTATTAGTGAATGTCAATTTAGTGAATTGGAGTGGAAATAGATTGGAATTGAATGGTCAGGTTGATATAAGGATGGACAATGAAAGGACCTAAGGCATAATCAGAACCTAGACTCGACAAAATGCAAATCAAGAGTCGTAATCATACCCAAGGATGACGATGATGAACCGAATTCGGTAATTTGATGAACCATCGAAACGATCTCAGACCCTAGGGTTAGGCAAAACCTAAGGGGAGACAGGTTGTGGCTGGTGAATAAGATCCAACCCTAGAGGGTGTTGGGAAGGAGGTAGGTCGTAGCAGTGAGTGGAGTGGTTGCCGGCGAGAATGACCTCGATGGCGAGGAGGTGGCGGCGGTGGCTGAGGGCTACGCTGAGTGGCTACTGATCTGCTGCAGCGGTTGAATGAGAAGCAGAGTAGGCCTGATGCGGGGTGGCGCTGAGGCGGCGCTCCGGCGAGGTCTCACCGGCAGCGACGGAGGCGCGGGCGAGTGCGTGGGCGGACGGCGGAGCGAGAGGCGGCACGGTGTACGGATGGTCGTGGAAGCAACTTCCAACTGAACCAGTGGACCCATGGGGTTAAACACATGAAAATGAAGCTCCGGACTACTTGGCATGGTCTGGAGGTCGGGTTCGACGGGTGGTCCGACGGTCGTTGACCGGAACTGTGTAAAACTGACCAGAGCACCAGACACTTGTTTAATGGTCCGACGGTGCTCCAGATGGGTGGTCCGAAGGGTGGTCCGATGCTATTGTCAGGAGCCAGAAGATTCGTGCAGAGAGGGACAGGGCTCCGGACGATAGGTCCGGAGGTAAGCGTCAGACTAAGGCAAGTGGTCCGACGACTGACTTGACAGAGATTTTCCTGAGCAGAGAGAAACCAAGCTCCGGACTCAGGTCCGAAGGGTAGCTTCGGACTAAGCGAAGTAGTCCGGAGGGTAGTCCAGTGCTTATTTTGCTTTGAATTTTCCTGTTTTTCTCTCAAGTTTTTTCTCTTAGCCAAGCACCAACACAAAAGAGCAGAAATAAACACTTGTTGGTCTTGGCATAAGAACCATCTCTCAACCCCTCAATTTTCAAATAGTTTGCCATAGGCTAGGATTAGTTTTCATAGGAAAATAGTTCAAGAAAGCTCCAAAGATCGCCATAGAGGCACAAGAGGGGTATTAGCTATAGCTAGAGCTTAGAATGCTCCCCCTAAGTGACGAACCTAGAGGATGATCAAACTTAACCGAAAAGAAAGCAAGAAGCAACACATATGCATATGCTATGCAATACGGAATTTGAATCTAGGTTGCTTGCTGTCACACCCGTTTTCATGAACAAAAACAAGTGCATAAAAGGGCTCATGTGCACCCTAGGAATAGTCGCACACATGAGTCGACAAATTATAGAAAGTACCATCACAATGCTTAATACATAGCGAATAAATATTCATTACATAGTCTAAAACAAATAACTTTAACTAAACGACGATAACTGCGGAAGCTCCAAGGGACTGGTTGAGTGGTTGACCCCAAGTCTAGTACTCATTGCGGTAGTCATCAACCCAATCTTCATCTGTGGTGTTTGAATGCAAGGGTGAGCACATACGTACTCAACAAATATAACACGGGGTTTATGAAGCTCAAAAGGATATGCAGGGTTCATAGCGGTAAGCATTTTAAGTAGATCAAATTTATATCAATATCAACAATTGCCAAGGTAGTTTGCATAAGCTCAAATATCCATGATCATAAAGTAAATGACAGAGATATACAATAAATAAATAACACATGCATAAGCCACATAGAAGTAAGAACCCAATAATTCTGTAAGTTTTTCGAGTCGCTCGTGTCCATGAGCACGGCTATCATGACCGTTTATTAACTCTGATCAGAGGTGTACAACTTTACCCACGAGTCGTGATTGCCCATTTGCCCGGGTTAATTACTCCCAAAACACTACCAAGGTGAGCGGGCAGGGTACACTATGAAGCCTTCCAAGGGTTTGTCTAACAAGTCAGGGCCGCAAGGTTCGTGGCAGGGGGATGTAGAGCCAACCTGTCTACGGTCACACTCCTTCGCGGCTGGCCCATAGATTAGGAACCACACTATACCCGTCTTGGCACGCGCCTATTTGCGCCATAAAGGTAACCACTGACAAGCTAGAAAAGGTCCCCATACTGAGCTAAAGCGAGAGCCATATAGCCCTCGTGGTTGTACTGTATATCCCAGCTTTTGCAAACAGATAAGTTCCTATAATCATATGTTGCTAAAAAGCAAGTTTTACCATTATTGCATATAGTCATTAACAATTAAGATCATGTACATCCGATATGAGCGCTAGCAATACTAATCATATGTGGTGGATCAAATCATAGGTGACAAGGTAATCAGGTCAACAATCACTAGGATCAAACTATGGTAAACAAGGAATATCAAGCATATGAGTCATATTATTTGTGAATAGGACAACAAGGATCATCCCATGTTATACTTGCCTTCTTCGAAAAACTCTTGCTGATCTTGATCAAGGAGAAACTCCGGTTCTTCAACGGATTGCTCAACGTCTATAACGATCAACAATCAACACCATTCAATCAACGGGCAATCATACACGAAGCAAAAAAAACTATGATTAGAACAGTACACCAACAGTAATAAAATAAGATGAAAAGTTTATAAAACCAATCTATGCATTGCTACGATCACATCGATGTTTCGTTCACGAAAAACGGAGCTAGAACGGGTTTTCCTATACAAAGATATTAAATTAAATCTAATCACGAAATTAAACTTTTTCAAATCTAACTAACAGTAGTATTGACATAAAGAGAATTTTATTACGAACCTAACGCAATTTGAATGGATCAAAAAGGATTTAAAATGAGCAAGTTATAGGGTTTTGAATTTCAAATGGCAAATCTGTAAATATGATTTTCATTTTATTTTCGAAATAAAATAATTCCGACGGAGTTTACGCTTTCCAAAGGCCAAAGCATATTCTGGTATGGCGTCAAGGACGGTGGGTTGACACTTGAAAACAGTCGGGGGCTCTTTTGCAAAATGGCAGAGTGAAGGGGTATCTTTGATTCTGGATCGTTGATCTCAGATTGGAGTGCCGAGATTAGAAGGGAGTGGCCGAAGGGGTATCTAGCCCTCTGGATCGTCCAATCTAAGTCGAACGGTTACGATTAGAACAGAGGGGGAGAGAGGCGGCACCGGCCGGAAACAGAGCAGACGCGGCGGTTCGCCATGGGCTCCGCCGTGGAGCTCGTCGGCGTGAGCAGACTAAGGCCTACGGGCCACTATCCGATCAACCAAGAGGCCCGGGAGAACGAGAGGGAGACGGCGAGTTCACTAGAGGGCTTGGCGCGGGCGATTGAGGAGCAGGGACGACTGACGATGCTGCGAGGCGGCTACGGCTCCACTGCAATCGAGGACAGTCCAGCGGGATCAAGGAGGGGAGAAATTGAGCGCGGGGTGAGGTACGGGGGTGTTCCGCGAACCCACCGAATGCTTTCGCGCGGACAGAGAGGCTCCGGAGGCGGCTGTCGACGCGTCAAGGCGGAACTTCGTCGACTGTGAACGGCGGCAGGACGACACGGTCAAGTAACCTCGGAATCAACCAAAGAGGAGCGTTAAAGGGGGTACGGTACCGTGCTCCGAGAAGTGTTGGGGCTCGCGAACGGCCACGGAGCTCGCAGAGACGTCAATGGTGTCGGCGGCGGAACTTGGCTCGTGGCGGCGCTGCGGAGCTCTGCTGCGAGGCATAGATGTTGTTTAAATGGGAACCAGAGACGGGAAGGGGTGCGGGACGGCTTATATGGGTGTTGAGTTGATCAAAGGGCAAGGAATCCCGGAGAATCGGATGGGAGGGAAGGAAACCGGAGGAGGAGTCGGCCGGGTCTCGGCTTCGACGCATAGAGAAGAAGGAAAGGGAGAAGAAGGGGACTGATGCGGGGGGCAAGGCGGTCAGCAACTCAGGGAGAAAAAGGAAGGGAGGGGAGAGGAGACTGCCACGCGGGCCAGGGTGATCAGTGGCAGGGGGAGGAGGCGTGCGGGCTCATCCGCATTGGACCTCTGGCCGACGACCCAAGAGGGGAGGAGGAGAGGGGAACGGGCCACTGCGGCTGGGCCGAGGTAAAGAAGGGGAGGGAGGGAACCAGGCCTGCGGCCGAAGGAGAACCGGGCCAGAAAACAACAGAGAAAAACAGGGAAAAGAAAAAGACTTTTCCATTTTCCGGAATCTGAATTTTCAAAAGAATTTCCAAACTTTATTTTTCAAATGAATTTTCAAACACATTTTCAAACTCAGTTTTAGATATTTTTCATAACCACTCAAACCAAAATAGAATGCACCAGCATGCAATGCACCACATGTTACTATATGATAGGTTTTAATTTCACCAAAACTATATATATCTTAATTATTTTGAATGCAAATACAAAAGAAGCATAATTAAATCAATTTCATGCTATTTCAAAAAGATGCAAAATTTGGGTGTTACACTTGCAACTTTAAACCGAGGTTAAGCTTTGTCACACGCTTTGAGAGCGGTTATCTTAACCGCGTTAGCCAAGCCTATATGCATTACTAAAGATTAAACATGTTATATTACATATGAATGCATGGTTCACACAATCTCATTTTTTAGTGAAGTTTGAGTGATCAAGCACATTCAACTCGCTTCTCATCGAGTGGTTTTGTGAAGATATCCGTCAATTTCTCTTCGCTCTTAACTCGAACTAGTTTGATGTCTTTCCTAGCCACATGATCTCTAAGAAAGTGATGGCGAATATCAATGTGCTTGGTGCGAGAGTGTTGAACCGGGTTGTTAGCAAGCTTTATGGCGCTTTCATTATCACACAAGAGTGGAACATCTTTTAAAAACACGCCGTAATCAAGAAGTGTTTGGGTCATGTATAAGATTTGTGCACAACTTGCTCCCATGGCAATGTATTCCGCCTCGGCGGTAGACAATGTCACACTGTTTTGCTTCTTTGAGGACCAAGAAACAAGTGATATTCCTATCATGTGGCACCCGCCGGAGGTACTCTTCCTATCAACCTTGCACCCAACATAATCCGAATCGGAATAGCCATCTAGTTGGAAGGGAGCTCCTTTGGGATACCAAAGACCCATGCTAGGGGTGTGCCTTATGTACCTAAGGATTCTTTTAACCGCACATAGTTGCGACTCCTTAGGGTTTGCTTGAAACCTAGCACATATACACACACTAAACATGATATCCAGCCTAGATGCGGTGAGGTAAAGTAAACTACCGATCATCGAACGATAGAGAGTTTGGTCAATCGGTTTACCTCCCTCATCAAGATCGAGATGTCCATTAGTAGGCATTGGGGTCTTGATTGGCTTGAAATCCTCCATCTTGAACTTCTTAAGTAGATCATAAGTGTACTTTTCTTGAGATATGAAGGTCCCTTCTCTCATTTTATTCACTTGGAAGCCAAGAAAGAAAGTGAGCTCACCAATCATCGACATCTCGAACTCTTTGGACATCAATGCACCAAACTCCTTTGAATGCTCTTGGTTTGTTGACCCAAATATGATGTCATCAACATACACTTGGCAAACGAAGATTTCTCCATCAAGCACCTTGGTGAATAGTGTGGTATCCACTTTCCCGATCTTGAAGCCCTTCTTGATTAGGAAGTCCCTTAGCCTTTCATACCAAGCTCTTGGAGCTTGCTTCAATCCATAAAGTGCCTTGGACAACCTATACACATGATTAGGACAAGTTGGGTCTTCAAACCCGGGAGGTTGTGAGACATAGACAAGTTCATTGATGAAACCATTTAAGAAGGCGCTCTTCACATCCATTTGAAAGAGTTTCATTTTGTGATGTGAAGCATACGCCAAAAGGATACGAATGGCTTCTAGTCTTGCAACCGGCGCAAAGGTCTCCCCAAAATCCAAGCCTTCAACTTGGAAGAACCCCTTTGCCACCAATCTTGCCTTGTTCCTCACAACCACGCCTTGATCATCTTGCTTGTTCTGAAACACCCACTTGGTGCCAATGATTCTTGCTCCTTTGGGCTTTTTTACTAGTGTCCACACTTCATTTCGGGTGAAGTTGTTTAGCTCTTCATGCATGGCATTCACCCAATCTGGATCCGCAAGTGCATCCTCCACACTAGAAGGCTCAACAAAGGAAACAAAGGAGTGATGTTCAACATAAGAAGCAAGTCTAGATCGAGTTGTTACCCCCCTTGATGGACTCCCTATTATGAGTTCTTGTGGATGAGCTTGAAGTATAGGTGTAGATCTTCTTGTAGTCTCTTGAGGAGGGGGATGTGGTGCTTCAACATTTTGAGTTTCCTCCTCGGCTTGATCTTGAGGGATGAATGTATCTTCATGTGCTTCCCTCACTTGATCTTCTTCAACTTCAGGCGTGCGGGGTGGAGAAGGCTCTTGATTTGCACCATCTTCTCCTTCTTCCACCTCTTGTGGGTTGATAGCACCAACGGGCATATTCTTCATTGCCTCCCTCAAGGGTTCATCACCTACATCATCAAAATTCTCAAGCGCTCCTTGGGAGCCATTAGTTTCATCAAACTCCAAGTCATATGTTTCTTTAACTAAGCCGGTGGCATTGTTAAATACACAGTATGCCTTGGATTTAAGCGAATAACCAACAAGGAAACCAATGTCACATCGCCTTTGAAACTTCCCCAAGTGTTGGCACTTCTTGTAGATATAGACTTTGCATCCAAACACCCAGAAGAATGAAATATCCGGCTTCTTCCCATTCACAAGCTCATAGGGGTCTTCTTGAGAAGTCTTTGGACAAATAGCCGGTTGGCCGCATAGCATGCGGTGTTGATTGCTTTGGCCCAAAACTTCTCCGGGGTATTGTACTCATCAAGCATAGATCTAGCAAGAGTGATTAGTGTCCGGTTCTTTCTCTCTACAACACCATTTTGTTGAGGGGTATAGGTGGCGGACACCTCATGCTTGATCCCCACTTGAACACAATAGTCTTCAATCTTAGTATTGATGAACTCGGTGCCATTATCACTTCTAATCTTCTTGATCTTCACATCAAATTCATTTTGAGCTCTTGTAGCAAACTTCTTGAATATTGTTGGTATTTCTTATGACTATTGGATAAATCCGCAAGCGCACAGATTATACCACCGTAGCACTTCACCAAGGAGTATTCCAAGGTATCGTAAGTTATATTATCCCAAGGGAAAGCTGGGCTAGAAATGATAACTAGAGAGAGATCCTAGGGAGCACCTCAACTTAGTACCAACTAGTCTAGGGGGTAAACGATATATGTGATAGGAAGGGGTTGATGAATGAAGAAGCTATGGTAAAAGATACTTAGAACGGACTAGATAGACTAGCTAGGTGGGAGGACAACGAGAGAGTATAGGGACTCCTATGCAATTCACTCTACTTCAATATACTTATCTAATTAACTAGTCTAAACAATATAGTTTGTCTCCTCAATACAAGTATGCTAGGCGAGGGGATAGATCAGTAGGAGGACAAAACTCCTACCAGACTGCGCCCTCTTCTTATGGGGGCCTTACCTTTTAAGAACTTGCCTATAAACACGTGGTGGATTACAATGACTAGACAAGGCTGTCACCTCTTGCTAGCTACCACAACAATCCGTGCAGCAAGCGATAATCAAGGATAAGATGATGTATAAGCACCGCGCTTACACACAACTTACTACTTTGACTATGATCTATAATCAAAGCACCCTATGACAGGCAATGATCGCATACAGGAAAGGTCACAAGGATCACAGACTATTGATGTAAAGGCTATTAAAGAGCTATAGGATATAACAAGACTATATCTAGTATAGTAATGCTCAAAGTAAATACTAAGTAAAGTAGAGAGAAAGGATAATATATTGAATAAGATAAAGTCTTACAAAGAAGGAAAGATATAAGAGCTATACCAGACTTCCCAGAAGAGGACTCCGGAAATCCCGAGCACAGCTCGAATCAACTCTAACTCCCACTCTAGACTAACTCCTAGAACAATCTAAGGAATAGAGCTTGTAGGCTTCTTCACCATGTGTAGAGAGGGGGGTGTGACCCTCTATTTATAGTAGGGGATGGAAGAGGTGCCACGTCATCGATCCAAGGAGCTTCAACCCTCCACCCTTGGATCAAACCGCCTTGGAACCGACCAAGGAGTGGATGGTTGTGATTTCCATCATGTGCCAAGGGGTATGGCGGTTGGAGGGGGCCAACCGACCTATAGAGGCGGTTGGCCGACCGCCCTATGGCAGGTGGGTCCCCCTCTGACCTCCTGGAAGTGGCCCCACTGGTCAGGGACCAAGTGGGGGCCTTGTGGGCCCAAGTGGGGGGTCAGCCGATCCCCCCCTGGGGGTTCTGGCCCACCTCTGTTGTCCTGATGTTGGCCCCACTTGTCATTGATACTAATTGTTGGTTCTGAGGTGGTTGTCACGTTTATCTCATTGGTGTGGACCCATGGATCCATGTGCTATGCATGTGAGCCGTTGAGAGAAAGCACAGAGTGATCCAATGGTTCGAAATCACTCTGGAGTGCTTCTCTTGGATCATGGCCGAGAGGGGAGAGCTGGTGGGCCCATAGGGTGGTCGGCCGACCCCCTATGTGGGCCCAACTGGCTCTCCTTTGCTCCATTTCTCCATTCCTGCATTCAAACACTCATGGACATGTGGAATTAGTTATTTGATAAATTATGCTCATGATATGTTTGTTTATCCTTGATCCTGAGTTTGTTGGCAACATTTTAGCTATGTAAAAGTGGTCCTTAATTTGTGCCAACAAGATCCCCCAAGCTTAACCTTTGCTCGTCCCAAGCAAATAATTAAACTTAGCTCGATGGATCAGGAGTTGCTACTATGCTTTATATTTCCGGAGTACTAGATCTACAACAATCATACTTCTCTTTTGAATGGAAAAATTAGCCATAAAGACTCACCCATATTACCTTAGTCCTTCATGGGGCTTATAGCTTTATTCTTTGTCTTCAGAGGTTGAGAGATGGAACAACTTGACTTGAGCAATAGTTTTCTCATTCTTTCACAAGTTTCATATCGGAGGTTTGCAAGATTTTGTAAAAGAAAACTTACTGTTCCTCAAATGGTACTCTCGAGTCACTCATAAGGTGTATGATTCCTCACCAAGGCATATATCAGAGTTTGCCTTCTTTCATCCTATCTCTAAAGCTTATGTGGAGCTAAGGTAGGGATCAAAGATGTAGCAAACTTACCTTGCATATATTGTAAAGTCAAATTCCGGATCCAAGGAGAAAAATGTCATACTCTTAGATCAAGATGTGCAAGTGTGTGGAAACATGGCAATTGATCAATACTCCTAAATGATCTCTCTTTTCTAACTTATAAATTTTGAGACATAGCTATCTTTATTTATTTATTTATTTATTTTCAAAGAGCTTTGGAATGCTCATAGATTTGGGACTTTAGAATGCCCTTGAATTTTTCATAATTTTGCATAGTTTATGTCTCATTTACTAGCAACATACTAGAGAGAGATTTTTCTACTAGAGCATGGAGTATGAACTATGTGGAAATGTAAGGCATGTTTCTGCATACTTCCAGTGTAGAAGCAGCAAGTATATGTGGCGTGTACGTGATCTTGATCTTGGGAGCATAATAAATCACTCAACAAGGGTCACAAAACTTGGCCAAACTCAACACAAAGCAAGCAGCTTATGTAGAAACATCATATGTAGAGCAACTATTCATCATTTCCATAGGAGATATTAATTTTTCATGGAACATGTGAGAGTGGAGTAGAGAAAGTCTTTTTATTTTATTTATCATATGTAGAGATTTTTTTTTAAAATGCAAAGCAAAGATAAGGTAGCACATAAATATAAATGCTGAAATTAAAAACTTACCTTAGTGGGGGAGGGAACCTACCCCAAGCTTGACTTTTGCTCAATACTGCGGCGGATGTGGATGTTGTTGCCGCCACACGTCCCAATGCCGATGTTGTTCTTCTTGCATTGCTTGAATGTCTTCAGCAGTTTGCTGGACGATGCGTGTTGTCTCATCGTACTCAACATGCAGCTCACCAAAGGTGTTGGTGAGATGATCGAATTGTTGCCGCAATTCACGATTCTCCCTTTCTCGTGTGGACGAGAAGGATGCTCGTGCTCTATGCGGACGTGAAGGTTGAGGAGGCATGCCACTAGAAGTGTGCATGGGATCGGAAGATGCATTGTCTTCCTCCTCGCCAATAGCTCCTCGGGAAAGATCACCTTGCTCAAGATGAACAAAGTGTAGCCCCTCCTGAGCTCTCCTGCTTGATCCTGCAAAACCTCTTTGCCCAATGCCTTGATCTAAATCAAGGGTTAGCTTATGGGTCCTATACAATTGAAGCTGTCTATTTGGAAGAGGCACCTCAATTGTATGTCCACTGTAAATCATTTTAAGCTCACCATTGGCATCTCTTTTTAACATTTGAGTATAAGTAAGATATTCTTCGGAGATTACAGCTATAGGAGCAGAGATGTAAACAAAGGGTTGCGTTCCATTTAGCAAGTTCATAGATTCAGCAAGACGAGTAATTAAAGATGTGAATTGAATAGATTTATTACTCTCAATTGAACTTTGCCAAAATTCTACCAAACATTTCACAGGAAAGATTTGAATTTTGTTGACCATGGCATAAAGTAATTTTAATTCCATGTCACTTATCAAGCTAGTATTACTTCTAGGAAATAAAGTCATTTTCATCCAAAGATGCATGAAACGAAGAGTTGGATTGTGAATTTCCTCAGGTTTAGGATTTGAGCAATCATTAAGAGCAGAGATAGAAAACCAAAATTTCCTCTTGTTAAACCTACGCATGGCAAGATCTACATCTATCAAACATGAATTTTCAAAACCAAGAGGAACACTTAGATGACTCCAAGTTAGACTATGGCTTTGATTAAACATGTGAAAGGTAATTCCATCATTAGAGATTTGGAGAGAGCATAAGAATTCTATGGTAAGAAACTCAATTCCAAACTCTTCTACTTGCCAAAAGTTAGACCAACCAAGAATAGAAGAGATAGTTTCGAATTCGGTGGTCATACCTGCGTTGGAGAGAAGACTTGATGCAATATCCTTGTGTGCTCGAAAGATCGATCCCGAAAAGAAAGGTACCTTTGATACTCTAGTTGGCTGAACCATAGTCCACTTTGCTTACACACAACTTACTACTTTGACTACGATCTATAATCAAAGCACCCTATGACAGGCAATGATCGCATACAGGAAAGGCCACAAGGATCACAGACTATTGATGTAAAGGCTATTAAAGAGCTATAGGATAAAGTCTTACAAAGAAGGAAAGATATAAGAGCTATACCAGACTTCCCAGAAGACGACTCCGGAAATCCCGAGCACAGCTAGACTCAACTCTAACTCCCACTCTAGACTAACTCCTAGAACAATCTAAGGAATAGAGCTTGTAGGCTTCTTTACCATGTGTAGAGAGGGGGGTGTGACCCTCTATTTATAGTAGGAGATGGAGGAGGCGCCATGTCATTGATCCAAGGAGCTTCAACCCTCCACCCTTGGATCAAACCACCTTGGAACCGACCAAGGAGTGGATGGTTGTTGAAAGGATCAAGATGCCCAAGAGGGGGGTGAATTGGGCTTGTTTTAAATTTCTAAAGCATATATGAAAACCTATCAAATGTCAATCACCCCCTAGTGCCTACGATCCGTGTGTCCTAACTAGAAAGCGGTAGCAGTTCATAGGAATTAAAAGCAACCTAAGCAATTCTAGTAGATAATAAAAAAACAAGACGGAAAGTAATGCGGAAATGTAAAGAGCTAGGGAAGAGAAATTCTCAGTGACGCAGCGATTTTTTCCCGAGGTATCGAGGTGTCGACACACCCCCCTAGTCCTCATTGGAGCACCTCACAAGGTATCGCTCCCCCTCTACCCGCGCAAGGGTAGAGTGCTCTCTACGGGCTGATTCTTTGCCACTCCGGCTCGGTGAATCGCCCACAACCGATCACAAGAGCTTGGAGAAGAGCCGCCAACAATCTCCCGGCGGTCACTTCCTCCGAACACCACCAAACCGTCTAGGTGCTATCGAACACCAAGAGTAACAAGCACAAGACCTTCACTTGACCCACTCAAGGCTAGGAAGGTGGATGGATGCACACAAGTCACTCTTAATCACTCTAGGAGGGAAGAACAAGATGAACTCTCTCTAATCTCTCCCTCACTAGCCTCTTGGCTCTCCAAAGGATTTCTCAAGGTGGCACCAGCTGAAACAATGGCCAAGAGTTCCTCTAAGGACGAAGGGGGCAACTATAAATAGTCCCCACCTCCAAAACTAGCCGTTTTTTACTTTTTCTTCTCTCTGCGAAGCCACCGGACTAGTCCGGAGCTCATACCACCGGACCATGCACACTGGTCCGGAGCTCACTCTCGATTCAAACTCAGGCATCGTCGGACTACTCTGCTTGGTCCGACGCACTGGTCCGACGCACTGGTCCGGAGCCTCGGTGCTCTCTGAGTGAAAACTTTTCTCTCTTTTATGAACCACCGGACCACTCTCCTTGGTCCGGTGCCCTGGTCCGACGCTCTGGTCCGGAGCCAGGGAGCTATCTGCATGAACTCAAATTCCTGTCTTGAGGCGTCGGACTAGTCCGGAGCCTTCTCTGTCTCTGAACGAAGCCACCGGACCACTCTCCTATGGTCCGACGCTTTCCAGACAGGTGGTCCGGAGCTCCTCGAGCTGGAATTCTGCCTAAGTCAGGGACCGTCGGACCACTCTCCTATGGTCCGACACCCACTTAGCAGAGTGGTCCGGAGCCTCTTTCTCCCTCTATAACAACTGTTTTCACTGAGGTTTCTCAAGGGATATTGCTCCTACCATTTCTAGGGTTTATCAAGGGCTGAAATCAAGGTCTCTAGGACTAGTTGTGACAAGTGTGCATATACCCACTTTCCTAAACTTTCCTAGGTCAAGCTACTAACCTCATACCCCCCTTTATAGTACGGTCAAAGGAAAAACAAAAGCCCTAGATATACTTAGTGCCCTTCTCAACCTTATGGCACTAAGAACTAGCCTAGTCTTCGACGTGTATCATCATCCTATGCAACCGAAACGATTTCCATCTTGGGGGCATGAATATCCATGAAGCCCATTCAAATTGCATCACTAATGACCTAACATAAATGACTTTGCCTCTGCAAAACACACGTTAGTCATAGTGATCTAGTATTGTCGTTAATCGCCTAAACACAAGGGTCCATGATTCTGCAATCTCCCCCTTTTAGGTGATTGACGAAAATACAAGCTCGAGTAGAGAATAATGAGTGAATTTTGATAAGAGAAGGCATGACTTGACATGAGATAGGCATGGATTAGTGATAAGAAAGACAAGTACATGCCTAACCATTCAAGCCATGACAAGCACAATAGATATGAATTGAGCATAGTACTTGATTTCAAAAAGGATATGCTATAGCCAAAAGATCAGAGATTAGCGCGGAAGCAATATAGCATAACCAAGAGACATGATATATATAGAAGAATGTCCACACATGTCACACAACCATCAAGTCTCAACCATCACACATATCATACAATGCATAAAGACAGTAAACATGATGCATGATGCAATAAAGTTTATACACATCAAAAGAATAAGTCCTACTAGCTCCCCCTGAAGCTAGCCCATCTACTCGACTCTCCCTCTACCCCTTTGGCGTCGAAGCACCAAAACTAGGCGTCTGGAGGCAGAGTGGAAGCAGCCGTGGAGCGGTCGTGCACCCTGAAAGCTGCCAGATATATCTCATCATCTGAATCCTCCCCCTGAGTATCTGTCGCTGGTAGTGAAGCGGTCTGGGGGTCGGTAGCTGACAGCCTGCTGCGGTCGAAGACTCTGGAGCAGTAGCGAAGGAGTAGAAGTAGGAACAGGAACCGGTGCCAGGGTCTCTGTGGGAGCCTCAGGAGCGGCGGTGTCCGGTTATGCCTCATGCACTGACTCGACTGGAGTCTGAAGAACCGGAGACTGCTGAGGCTGTACTGGAGTGGAAGTGACCACTGTGGCATCGGTAGCAACTGCAGCTGTAGGAGGGGTAGACACGGCTGGAGCCCGACTGTCGTGTGTAGCCTCTGAGGAAGCTACTGAGGAACGGTGCTGATCAGCTGTCGGTGCAACGAGCTCGGCCTCAACCTCTGCTGCTATCTGAGGACCAGTGGGGGACGGCTGCCCGGTAATGTCGCTGAACGACACTGAAAGGTCTATGGCAGTAGCACCCATCGTAGCAGTAAGTGGCGTGAAACCAGTAGTGAGAGGAGTGAACTGCTGAGTGAGGCCGAAGGTGTCCAACACTGAGTCATCTAAGTCGCCGGTGACTGGAACGGGGTGGTCAATCGGGCACCCTGAAGTCCACTAGACTGTACGGCTGGGGTGGGAGTGACTGTCTGACCGGCGGAGCTCGTAGGGGCCACTGAAGGGCCAACTGAGGGTCCAACTGAAAACTGTGGGCCTCCTATCTGCCCAACTGACTAAGAGGGTTGTGAGGTGCTCATCATCTGTATCTGAGGAGCTGCAGGAAACTCAAGAGGAGGAGCGCCAGTCCACTTCATCATATGGGCCATAAAGGCCATGTTCTGCTACTGCAGCTGCTGTGACTATAACTGAAGGCGCTATGACTCTAGCTACATAACTAGCATCTGTCGCTGCATCTCGAAGTGGCGCTCCTCAGACTGTCACTGCATCTCGTCCTGTCGCTGCTGGACCTGTGTAACTGCAGTGACGAGAGAACTCTGCTGCTCATTGAGACGGTCAAGTATCTTCAACATCATCGTCTCAGTGGCAGAGGCAGAGCCGCCAGCCTTAGTGTCGTGAGCCCGTGGGGCATCTGTGGAACTGGCTGGAAATCTACATCTAAGTTATCTGAAGTGTCCTCAGGAGTCACATCAGCTCTAGTATCTAGTCCATGGAGCTCCTGCTGCTCAACACTGCGTATAGCCTCATCTTGAGCATCAACCTCAGCTTTGTCAGCTGGAGCAGTCCTCTCTCTGACAAGACGGAGGACCCGGTTCCCGAACCGGCTGTCAAACAATCCAAGGACTCTATAAGCTAGGAAAGAAGTCGGCGAATGATCTAGTAGAGCGCGGAGTCCAGGGTTCGCTCGCTCAAGCTCAATAGCAATGATCGATGATATCTAATGAGCATAGGGAAACTGACGACGAGCCCTCATACCATCTGCTATCACATCCTCTATCTCTGACACAAGAAAGTCTGCAACATCGAACAGTGTCTGAGATACTAGAGCCTGAAGGAGTAGCTGCTGCATATTTGTCAGTCCTTCCTTGTAACCCGTGCGAGGAAGCAAAGTACGACGGAGGACCTCATTCAACCTGTGAATGGTGGGTCTGAGCTCTGCTGGGCTACGTCTGGAGCCCTATGAGAAAGGTGGCTTGAAGAGAGGAGCCACCTCCTACACTGACAGTGTATGACCACCTCGAGCTCTGTGAGGCACTGAGGCTCCTCGGTAGCACTCATAATGTAAATCGAGCTCACCACCCTGCTGACGGAGGTGAAAGATCTCTCTGAGTCTGGTCAAGTATAGCCTGTATCGCTCGCCTCTGAAAGTGTACTGCACAAACTTGTGCTCTGGATCCACCCATACTGAAGCATAGAACTCTCTGACCCATCTCTCTATGTAGTTTCCGGAACGGCCAAGCAAATCAGCTAGTTCCGGAAGGTAAGTAAGGAACGGCCTGATCTCCTCACTAGCTAGCTCAACTATGCTCTCTAAGGAGCAAACCCTGTGCGGTCGAATCTGAATGCTGTCAGCTGAGCTGCTCTATAGAAATCCTCCATGAGAGGTGTATGCCATCCTGGTGAGGCTCTGGGGTCTCGCTGATCCGGGCACCACTTCTCTAGAGCAACTGTTGACACAAAAACCGTCAGATCTGTGAACACCTCGGCTATTACCCAAAGCTCGATGTCGAGGGCGTGCCAGTCGATTTGACCAATCAATCGACAAGGATGATAACTATGACAAACTGAACGAGACGACAGTGATGCGCCCGAACGTCAAGGCTCAGATTGATCAAGGATAACTAGAGCAGAGCTAGACGAGGCAAACAGCGATGCGCCCGGATTGCCAAAGCCTAGAGGTACTCCCAAGCGGAACTAGCAAGGATTTGACGGAGATCAAGGTGATGCAGCCCATCGAAAGCTTGAAGAACTCGTTAAAGCTATAACTAATGCATAAGAAAGGGTAAATTGCGATAAAAGTAGGATAAAAAGTAGAATTGGTTTGTTTTTGAATTGGATTGTATATTTTTTTTATAGCCCTCGGGCACATATTTATACTCTCGCATGGAGAGTTGTACAAAAACACGACACATATCCTTCCTAAAACAAACTCCCTACTTTAAAGGAAACTGACTCGCGCAGGAGCCGGATAACAATATTTATTTCCTAAACAAACACACCTATTTTAAAGGAAAATAAGCAACCCATGCAAGAGTCGGACTCAAACTACTATAATAATATTGGCACAGAACACCAGTTTCCTTACACTTCTTCTCGATGGAAACTTTCCATTGGCAGATCCCTTTAATCCGCACCTTCCTTCTTTGGCCACTTGTAACCCTCCGGTACTGCCAAGTGCTAAGTCACGCCCATCGGCATCGGCAATATTTTCCCGATCAGCAATCGGCAGCATCTCTTCGTCGGCAATCGGCAATGAGCCTTATCAGTAATCGGCAACCATCTTTCATCGGCAATCGGCAACAAGCCTTTATCGGCAATTGGCAAGGCCCCTTTATCGGCAATCGGAAATAGCAGCTCATCGGCAATCGGCAAGACCACCAATTAACCTTTGTCGGCAAAGATCACCCAGCCTTCATCGGCAACACACTTGGCCTTTTGCAGCATCCTTCCATCGGCAATATTGGCTCATACTTTACCGATGCCGATGGAGAACGGTCATTGACCAGTCAAGCTTCAACCCATTTGACACGTGTCAAAAAACGGTGTCAACACATGCCCCCCAGTTTCGGAGCGTATAACTTTACGTTCCGAAATTCTCTTCACTGTAGCCGTTGCTGTAGCCGTTACAACCCGAGATAGGCGTACGGTTTCCTCGATCCCCGCGTGTGGAACTGCAATTTAATAATAAAATCTCTCGATTGTAGCACGAATAGTTACAGACCACCTCGATCACCGCGCGTATCTACCGCGGGCCTCTCTACATTCCTGCACAGTGTAGAACAGAACCCCAAAATACCCCTGAACAGGATTATAAAAGTTACCGGGATCCACACTGCCTTTTACCCGAGCCCATTTTCACTTTCACCTTCCTGCCTTCGTCTTCAACCTCCGGCTGCTCTCAAGAACACAAGCTCGAGCAACAGTACCCCTTCGCAATCCAAGAACGAACCATCTTTCTAACTCCAAATGGCGATCCAGGTCGACATCCCGAAGGTAAGGTTCATCCTCCACCTAATTTAACCTTTCTGCATAGTTCTTTTCCCTGCAAAAGCCTGGTTTTATCCCCATTCTTCTTTCTGATTCGTCCCTTCTTCTTCAAACCCTAGGAACTGTACAACAAAGTGATCATCCCCCTCGCTGGTTCCAGTCTTAGTTGCCTAGGCCCAATGGGCAATCCAGACCCCACCTCCATCATCAACGCAGAAATCAACCGGATACCGCTTAGATCTGAGAGCTTCGATCTAGGACTGTGGAAGGATACATTCCGCTCATGGCCTAAGCACACCAAAGGATGGAAAAACTGGTTCTTGAGGTTGGCCAGGTCACAGCAAGTATACTGGCAGGAGCGTGACTTAGATCAATGCATTAGGCTCTCCATTGCCGATGCAGAGAGGAATGAGAACTTGATGATAGCAGCTTCATATTTCTGGTCCGACAGCATGAACGCTTTCCTCTTCAGGCATGGACCGGCTACTCCCACCCTTGCCGATGTCTTCATGCTGACCGGCTTGGATATCACCTCTGTCGATACGCTTAACCTCTTCAACAGAAAAGCTGAGTACAAGGTGAACACCCGTAGTATCGGCGGCTGGACAGGTTACATTCAAGAACACCAGAAAACCGGATCGGTAACCCAACGGGATTATGCCATCTTCTTAAACATGTGGTTGGAAAAGTTTGTCTTCTGCGGCAAAACCATCGGCCCGACCACCATGCACCTCCCCGCGGCTGAACTGCTTGCCAATGGCACAAGGCTCCCTTTAGGCAGGTACCACCTCGGATTAGTTTACCGATTGCTGCATCAAGTATCCAATAAGCTGCTGCTAGGAGAGCCCATCGGCAATCTCGGAGGCCCCTGGTGGTTTGTCAACCTATGGCTGAACGCACATATGCACAAGGCTCTCGGGTTTGACCTATTCGCCCAACAATTCCCGAGGGACATATCAGAAGACTACCGATACGATGATGACGAATTGACAACTCGAGCTCCGCTCAACTTTGGAGAGGCCGTCATAATGCTGCCAGGTACCGATGCCGATGGGGAGCACTTCGGCTATTATTTCCAGAAGTTCTACAACGGACTTCCCTCCTCGGAACGGGCCTGGTGGCCATATCTCGACGAACACAACCAGTTTCCGTTGTTGTTCAACCTGTCTGACATGAGCTTGCCTGAGAACCAAGCAATTATGAGGGCCAGCATCACTCCCCGAGCTCTCCCGGTAAACATCTTTGGATCTGGGAAGAACGCCCCACCGTCGTACGAGTTCTACTATCCATCGGCAGCGGCGAGACAACTAGCGTTTGGCCAACTGCCGATCAAGTTGTGCTACTCCAGGGTAGTAAGACCCAGGCAGGCAATCTCCAGCAATCTGGATTGGAATAAAGTCATCAGCCTCCCTGCCGATGCCGATCTATCGGACCTTGACTTGTCCTCCTGGTCGCCAACCTCCTTCATCACCAACGAATTCAAATCTTGGTGGCAAGAATGGAAGTGCCAATTACTCGCCAAGTCTTCACATTATTATCGGCACCTGATCGACGCCGATTACGTCATCCCCGACGACACAGTAAGTCTGCTATCCGATGCACTTTCATTACTTTATCTGTCATCGGTATCAACACCTAACTCCTTTGCACCTTTGTACCTAGCAGGCCGATGATCCAGTTCCCACAATGAGCAACAGCGGTAGACCCTTTAATCTTCGGATGATGGGTCCTATATCGATCATCGGCAACAAAGCTCCGACATTGGCCGCCTTCACGCGTCAACAGGTACCTTCGCCGATGCCTACAACAGTTCAGGCTACATCGGCTGCCGCTATTGCCTTGACACAAACTTATGCAGTAAACTCATCTTTACCTGTACCGATTACATGCTGTTTCATCGGCAACATTTACCTTGCATAACTCGCTTTGTATTTTCAGGCACTATGGTCATCGGCATCTGCTTCTAGCAGGCAAATACCTTCCAGCCCGGTCGCCGATGCCCCCCGGTCTTCATCCAAACGGATTGCCTCCCCTGCTGCTGCACCGAGAAAGAAGAGGCGCTTGAGGCTGGATTCTCCTCCGCCATCGGCTCCAACTGCACCATCAGCTGTCGATGCGTCGCCAGCAAGACTGCCTCTGGCCCCAGTCGCACCACCTGCCGGCGGGTCATCGGCAGAACCTCCATCGGCTTCTGTGCCTGATCAACCGATGGATGACGCCCCCGGCCAGGAGATAGCAACTGCTGCGACGACCGAAGCGACATCGGCATCGGTACCGGCCACGCTGAATGAAGAAACAGCTCCTTCCGCAGCAGCAGCGACGTCGGCATCGGCACTGTCGACTCACGTCCCCGGCGAAGGAACAACTCAACCTTCCGCAGTAGCAGCGATGTCGGCATCGGCACTGTTGACCCAAGTCCCCGATGTCAGAACGGAACCGTCACAAGAAACTGCCACTACATCGAAGGCGACGCCGGCCACAGCTATACCAACACCAACGGCGTCGGCTGCCTCTCCAACAAGGGCTCAGTCATCGGCATCTGCCGCCGATGTTCAAGATGAAGCCGGACCGTCTAGTATGCCAAGTCCCAGGCAGGAGATCCGCTTCAAGACGGTAAGTAGATTACCTTAAAGCTCATAGTATAGTTTTACAATCGGCATATTTTAACCTTTGTTTTCAGGCCCAAGATTCTCCGGACATCCTCTTCTCCTACAGCCTGAACCCTCAGGACGAAGACGAACGCCAAGGCCGCATCCAGGCAGACAGTCTATTCTCCTTTGCCGTCGACGTTCCCGATGATGATGAAGAGGAAAGCTCCACCCCGGCTCTATCGGCAGAAGTCAAGTCCAAACTTGAAGAATTGCTCTCCCTGCTGCTGCAAGACACCTCTCAACTCGTCCAGGACTCATCGGCGGCAAGGATCATATTCAAAGATATCCAAAGCATCTTTCCGCCGATGCAGCAGAAACCCTCCTTCAGGCAGCTTCTATTGACATCAAACAGATCCAATATCAAAGGCTTACTCGTCGTATTGCCGATAGAGTGGCCCAAGCCAAGAGCGAGGAAGAGAAGCTCAAATTCAAACGCCTTGCCGATGAGAAGCACAGAAGCATTGGTCAAGCCAAAGTTTCCATCGGCAACCTTGACCAGGAAATCTCTCGACTATCGGCAAGGAAGGAGGAGTTGCTGGCGGAGTTGCAAAAGGTTGAAGGGGGTCTGACGGCTGCCAATCAACAAAAGACCCAACTATCCGACTCCATCAGGGCTTTACAGCAAGAAAGGGATCAGTACGCTCGGCAAGCCATCTCGTGGAAGAAGAAAATCAAGCCGGTTGAGGGCTCTGCCGATGCTGACGCCAAGGAGATAGACGAAATAGATCAAATTCGCCTGCGTGCGATAAACGTTATCCACTCCTTATTCTAATGCCTGTTGTATCGGCAAGAATGTAGCCTGATACTTGATCTTGTCTTGTAATAATAACGCTAGTTTGTTTTTACTGATGTTTTCATAACTTTTCTTTTCATCGGTATTCGACTGAACACTATGCATCTACCCATATGCTAGGGTAATATCTCTTTAAGTATTTGTCATTGATCGCTCTGGAAAATGCCACTCCCTCGAGAGTTTCCAAAATGTACGCATTACCAGGAGCAGACTGCTTTATCCGATAAGGACCTTCCCAATTAGGGGACCACTTTCCAAATTTAGAGCTCTTAGTCCCAATCGGTAAAATCAACCTCCAAACCAAATCACCATCGGCAAATTCCTTTACCTTTACTTTCTTGTCATACCATCGGCAACCCTCTTCTTGTTCTCTTCAATACTGATTAATGGCCTTAACCGATGACCTGCCAAATCTTCTAACTCATCCTTCATCAGAGTAATATAATCATCGGTCGTCAACTGATCCTGAAAAGATAATCGCCTAGAACCAGTTTTAATTTCCCAAGGTAGGACAGCATCGTGTCCATAAACCAACTGATACGGCGAGACCTTGGTTGCACCATGACAAGCCATCCGATATGACCATAAAGCTTCGTTTAATACCATGTGCCACCTTCTAGGGTTTTCTTCAATCTTGCGCTTTATAAGCTTAATGACTCCTTTATTAGTCGCTTCGGCTTGACCATTAGCTTGAGCGTAATAAGGAGAAGAATTTAACACCTTGAAACCCATGCTAGCAGCAAAGTCATCAAACTCTCCCGATGTGAACATGGTCCCTTGATCGGTAGTAATGGTCTGAGGAATACCAAATCGGTAAACGATGTACTCCTTAACGAAATCCACCATGTTTGCCGATGTCACCTTCTTCAACGGGATTGCCTCAACCCACTTAGTGAAGTAATCGGTAGCAACAAGTATGAACTTGTGTCCCTTGCTCGATGGCGGATAAATCTGGCCGATGAGATCAATAGCCCATCCTCTGAACGGCCAAGGCTTGATTATAGGATTCATTGCTGACGCAGGCGCCCTTTGCACATTACCAAACTTCTGACAGTCCTGGCACCCTTTGAAATAATTGAAGCAATCCTCCAGGATCGTTGGCCAATAATATCCATTCCACCTAATCATCCACTTCATCTTGAATGCCGATTGATGCGCTCCGCATACACCTTCATGGATTTCACCCATCAACTCTTTTGATTCCTCTTTGCCAAGACATCTAAGCAAAACCCCATCAATTGTCCGATAATACAACTCATTATCAAGGAGCACATACTTAGTGGCTTGGAACCTTAGACGCCTTCCAACTTTCCTGGACGGATCCCTCAGATAATTGGCAATCTCCTTTTTCCAGTCATCGGCAACCGTTACCGATGTCACGATTTCTTGAATCGGCTGATATCCCGAAGCTTTCTGTGCTAACCGATTGGCCTCTTCATTATGCAACCTTGGAATGTGTTCAAGGCGGTATTCTTTGAACTCCTTTAACAACTGCAAACACCGCTCATGGGCTTCAATTAGCACTTCACTTCGGCACTCATATATCTCGATCAACTGATTAATCACCAACATGGAATCACCGAAGATTTCAACAGCATCGGCACGCACCTCCCTGAGTAGTTCCAACCCCTTAAGCAAAGCCTGGTACTCAGCCTGATTGTTTGTCGAAGTAGCAACAATCGGCAATGAAATCTCATACCTCTGTCCTCGGGGTGAAATCAATAGAATACCAATACTTGCGCCATCCTTGCACGTAGACCCATAAAAGAACAGAGCCCAAGGAGCAATTTCAACAAAACTCACCATATTGCAGTACTGAGTGACAAAATCGGCCATCACCTGACCTTTAACAGCCTTTGTCGATTCATACCTTAGGTCAAACTCCGATAGCGCTAGAATCCACTTACCGATTCGTCCACTCAAAATCGGCATTGACAGCATGTACTTGACCACATCATCTTTGCAAACAACAGTGCATTCGGCCAACAGTAAATAGTGTCTTAATTTGATGCAAGAGAAGTATAGACATAAGAACAATCTTTCTATGGCCGAATATCTGGTTTCAGCATCCACCAACCTTCTGCTCAAGTAGTATATTACACGCTCTTTCCCCTCAAACTCTTGAATTAAGGCTGATCCGATAACACCGTCATCGGCAGACAAATATAACCTGAAAGGCCTCCCGTGTTGAGGTGGAACTAAGACTGGAGGATTTACCAAGTATATTTTAATCTCTTCTAAGGCTGACTGCTGCTCTTCTCTCCATACAAACTCTTGATCGGCTTTCAACTTTAACAGAGGACTAAAAGATTTAATCTTACCAGACAGATTGGATATAAATCTTCTAATGAAATTAATCTTGCCGATCAGAGACTGCAACTCAGTCTTGTTTGTGGGAGCAACTACCTTGTTAATTGCATCAATAGATTTTCTGCCGATTTCAATGCCTCTCTGATGCACCATGAAGCCCAGAAACTGCCCTGCCGATACGCCAAACGCACACTTGTTAGGATTCATCTTCAATCCATGATCCCTCGTGCACTCCAATATTTTCCGCAAATCGGCAAGATGCTTTTTGAAGTC
Source organism: Microstegium vimineum (assembly GCA_022036555.1). Classification (NCBI taxonomy): domain Eukaryota; kingdom Viridiplantae; phylum Streptophyta; class Magnoliopsida; order Poales; family Poaceae; genus Microstegium; species Microstegium vimineum. Next base: position 20,915,428 of record CM039136.1, read on the forward strand.
TCCAGACTTAACCACCACGTCATTGATGTAGATTTCAACTATTGTGCCGATATACTTATGGAAGATAAAATTCATTGCCCTCTGATAAGTAGCACCGGCATTCTTCAAGCCAAAAGTCATGACTACCCACTCAAATAAGCCAACGTGACCTGGACATCGGAAAGCAGTCTTGGATATGTCTTCTTCAGCCATGAATATCTGATTATACCCAGCATTACCATCCATAAAGCTAATAATTTGGTGCCCAGCAGCAGCATCGATCAGCAGATCAGCAATGGGCATCGGGTAGCCATCCATCGGCGTAGCCTTGTTTAGATTCCTGAAATCAATGCAAACACGAAGTTTTCCATTCTTTTTATACATAGGAACCACATTAGAAATCCAATCGGCGTATCGGCATTGCCGAATAAATCCAGCCTCGATCAACTTGGTAATCTCAGCCTTAATATCTGGTAAGATAGTAGGATTGCATCGGCGTGCCGGCTGCCGATGTGGCTGAAAACCAGACTTGATGGGTAACCGATGTTCAACTATTGATCGGTCTAAACCAGGCATCTCTGTATAATCCCAAGCAAAACAATCTTTATTCTCTTTTAATAAATCGATTAACTGCTGCTTACATTGGGAATCTAACTTAGCACTAATAAAAGTAGGCCTAGGTTTACTACCATCGCCGATGTCGACCTCGAGCAAGTCATCGGCGGACGTGAAGCCCTGCCCCAATTTTCCGTCATCGGCGAACTGATCCATTAAGACTCCTCCTCAGGACCGACTGCTTGGATCGGCTTGATGCGGTAATCGGCAACTTTGAGGAACTCTTTATCCCAGGCTTCGCCAGATATACACCTGGTCTGCTCATAAGTGTCTAACTCTACCGATGCAACAGTAGATGGGGCTTCACCGCGGACGACCTCAATTCTATCCCCGATCCACTGTACCAGGCTTTGATGCATAGTAGAAGGGATACAGCAATTAGCATGGATCCAGTCCCTTCCGAGGAGCAAGTTGTAGGTGCCTTTGCCGCTGATTACAAAGAACGTTGTCGGCAAAGTCTTACTGCCGATGGTTAAGTCAACACATACGGCTCCCATGGCGGTTGACACATTGCCTTCGAAGTCCTTGAGCTTCATGTCGGTCTCGACCAAATCCTGATCGCCTTTGCCAAGCTTTCTGAATACAACATAGGGCATTATATTGATCGACGCGCCACCATCCACTAGCATTTTGGTCATCGGCTGACCATCTACTTTGCCTTTGACAAACAGAGCCCTTAAGTGTTGCCTCTCATCTTCGGCAGGCTTTTCGAAGATAGCCGCCATCGGGTCCAGCACCAATTGTGCCATATCGGCAACCTCTTCATCATTGCTGACGGGCGCCATGAACTCCATCGGCAACATGACAACCATGTTTATATCTGCCGATGGGCCCCTGTTCTTACGCTTCGGCCTCCATTGCTTCTCTTCCGAGGGTTCTGCATTGTCATACAGGTCGTCACGGCGCTGGCGCTGAATCCTCCTCTTCTGGGTCTTAGTCAAACCCTTAGGGCACCATGGGGGAAGCTTGGTCTTCCAAACGGGCTGGTGCCGCTTTCCCCCGCTTTCATTGGCACTTCTTCCGAAGTTGGGATCTCTGCAGAATATCTCTTCGTTGGGCACTCTAGCGTTGGCCATCTCCTCCAGCTCCCTCTGGTCAACACGCCTGCCAAGACGATCATGGGCACTGAGCTTGCCCCCCAGTCGGTTATGTGCCGATCCTTCCTCTCTGAGCGGCCTGGCGTACCTGGGTACCTGATCATCAAAACAAAGTCGCTTACTTGACCGATCGGCTGTGTAGTACCCATTGCACTCTGGACAGTTATCGGCAGTGGGCAGCTTGATGCCTTCTTCCTAGCAATGAACGAAGAAGGGACACCTCCAGTGGTCCTTATGTCGAAGCCATTCCCGATGCTCCTCCTCTTCTTGCCGATACTGTTCTTCATGTGATTGCCGATGGTATCGCCTCGGCTGTTTGTGAGTAATCACCACTCCAGGAGCCCTGTTGGTGCTGTTACCCTCATCGGCAACCTTCTTACCCCCTCTATCATCGGCAAACCTCCTTGCATCGTGCTTAGGCACTTGGTAGTCAGGGTCTACCGATGAGCTCCTTCTGGCAGCTTCCGATGTCAGCACTTTGGTTTTTTCACTGATCTCCACCATGTTGTTTGGGAACGGGTGCTGATCTATCTTCATCGGTTTATGGACTTTAGAGTTTTCAAACTTGATACGCCCAGACTCGATCTTCGACTGCAACTGCTGCCTGAATACTTTGCAGTCATTGGTACTGTGTGAGGTTGCATTATGCCACTTGCAGTACCTAATCTTCTTGAGCTCTTCGCCCATGGAATCACTTGGTTGGGCGCCAACTTGATTCGCCCCTCTTGCAGCAACAAGTCAAACATCCTATCGGCCTTGGTGATGTCGAAGGTGAACCTCTCAGTCTCTTTTTGACCGAACGGACAAGACACAGGCTTCTTATCCTTCACCCATTCGGCCGCGTCGACATTCATCTCCTCATCCGATCCAGAGTCTTCTTCTTTCCCGATGAAGGTCACCTTCTTGTTCCAAGTCTTCCTGGGCTCAAAGGCTTTGATATCTTGATCGGCAATCCTCTGCACCAGGTGACTTAGGCTCTCAAACTCCTGGGACGCGTACTTGTCCTTGAGGTGTGGTAGTAACCCTTGGAAGGCCAAATCTGCTAGTTGCCGATCATCAAGCACTAGACTGTAGCACTTGTTCTTCACGTCCCGCAGCCTCTGCACAAAACTTTCTACTGATTCGTCGTTGCGTTGCCTCATCTTGACCAAATCGGTAAGCTTATTTTCGTGTATGCCAGCAAAGAAGTACTTGTGAAATTGCCTCTCCAGATCGGCCCATGTAATTATAGAATTCGGAGGCAATGATATGAACCACGTGAATGCCGATCCAGACAATGATGAAGAAAACAGTCTCACCCTTAATTCCTCCCTGCTGGCAGCTTCCCCGCACTGGATAATGAAGCGGTTGATGTGCTCCATTGTTGACGTGTCGTCTTGGCTGGAGAACTTGGTAAAATCGGGCACATTGTACCGATTTGGAAGAGGAATCAAGTCATATGCAGGCGGGTACGGGGTCCGATAGGAGTATGTGTTGACCTTGGGTTTGATACCGAATTGCTCCTTCATGACTTCGGCAATCTTACCGACCTAGTACTCGTCCTGCTCTTGCCGACTCATTGGCTGATTGTCGACTGGTGGAGTCGGCTGACGCGCCCCTTGAAGATGTGCAGTAGTTGCGGGCGCAGCTCCAGTCATCTGCACACTATGCATCGGTTGACTTACCGATGGATAGTTTGGCATGCTTGGCGGAGTCGGCTGATGCGCCTCTTGAAGGCGTGCCGTCGTCGTGGGCGCATCACCAGTCATCTGCATGCTGTGCATCGGTTGACTTACCGATGGATAATTTGGCATACTCGGCGGAGTCGGCTGGACTGTAATATTCATCGGTTGCTATACCGATGATCCGCCCTGAATGTAGGCTGGGCCTCCATAATAATACATCGGCGCGCCAGGCTGCTGAGCTGGTGGTTGATTGACCCATCCATGATTATAAAGCATCGGCATATGACTTGCCGATGGTTGATAGCTGACCGGAGCAGCCAGCTCTTGAATTCTAGAGCAATTGATCACCAGATTACCTTGGGGATACGGAGCTCCAGCTTGAGAGTTTGCCGCCAGAGATTGACTGTCGGTGGTTATAATGTGTTGCATCAGCACAGAGCTTGCCGATGGTGGCATCAGAGGTATCTTGGGGATTACTTGGAGATCATCTGATGGCACTTGTATGGTTGGAGTAGGCGCAGAGTTGTGCATCATATGAGTCATCGGTTGTGGCTGTGCTGCCGATGCCGTAGAGTTCTTCCAGGCTGAACCGTCTCCCTGCACCAGATTAGAGCCAGCATATAGATTCGGAGGCATACTGTATCCCCACCAGTTAGCGGGGGCTGGTCCTGAAGTTGCCGACGCGGCTGGATCTGCGTTGAACTTGGTAGTATCGCCGGCGTTCGGTCTTGGTGATGTAGCCACATCGGCAGACGGTTCCACAGGGGTGGAAGACGCTATCTGGGCCGCCGATGGGCTTGCAGATGCCAATCCAGGTTGATGGTACGCTGGACCGACATATCATGGTGCGTGCCCTTCTTTGAATGTTTGCGCGAAGGCATTGCAGACGGTATTGGACAGCACGCTGGATTGGTTAATCAATGCCTGGTTTACAGCAGTATTAACCATCTCTTGTAGCTTACCAGGATTGGCGTCGAACGTGACCTGCCGTGGCAACGGCGGATCCTGCTTCTGAATTGCTTCGCCGCTCCTGCTGAGGCTGAAGGATTTGAGATACAGTTGTCTGTATTCCTCCATAGCCCGCTCCATGGCCTGCTTCTGATCCTCTTTCAGATCGGCCTCAGACACTTCAATGACATTCCTCTGGTTAACATCGGCGTGATCAGCCATGCCGGATGTGTAGATTTGTATAATCGTGTCCCACCGAGCGTGCCAAAAGAGGTGTTGACACAAAAAGCGTCAGATCTGCGAACACCTCGGGCTATTACCCAAAGCTCGATGTCGAGGGCGTGCCAGTCGATTTGACCAATCAATCGACAAGGATGATAACTATGACAAACTGAACGAGACGACAGCGATGCGCCCGAACGTCAAGGCTCAGATTGATCAAGGATAACTAGAGCAGAGCTAGACGAGGCAAACAGCGATGCGCCCGGATTGCCAAAGCCTAGAGGTACTCCCAAGCGGAACTAGCAAGGATTTGACGGAGATCAAGGTGATGCAGCCCGTCGAAAGCTTGAAGAACTCGTTAAAGCTATAACTAATGCATAAGAAAGGGTAAATTGCGATAAAAGTAGGATAAAAAGTAGAATTGGTTTGTTTTTGAATTGGATTGTATATTTTTTTATAGCCCTCGGGCACAGATTTATACTCTCGCATGGAGAGTTGTACAAAAACACGACACATATCCTTCCTAAAACAAACTCCCTACTTTAAAGGAAACTGACTCGCGCAGGAGCCGGATAACAATATTTATTTCCTAAACAAACACACCTATTTTAAAGGAAAATAAGCAACCCATGCAAGAGTCGGACTCAAACTACTATAATAATACTGGCACAGAACACCAGTTTCCTTACACTTCTTCTCGATGGAAACTTTCCATTGGCAGATCCCTTTAATCCGCACCTTCCTTCTTTGGCCACTTGTAACCCTCCGGTACTGCCAAGTGCTAAGTCACGCCCATCGGCATCGGCAATATTTTCCCGATCAGCAATCGGCAGCATCTCTTCGTCGGCAATCGGCAATGAGCCTTATCGGTAATCGGCAACCATCTTTCATCGGCAATCGGCAACAAGCCTTTATCGGCAATTGGCAAGGCCCCTTTATCGGCAATCGGAAATAGCAGCTCATCGGCAATCGGCAAGACCACCAATTAACCTTTGTTGGCAAAGATCACCCAGCCTCCATCGGCAACACATTTGGCCTTTTGCAGCATCCTTCCATCGGCAATATTGGCTCATACTTTACCGATGCCGATGGAGAACGGTCATTGACCAGTCAAGCTTCAACCCATTTGACACGTGTCGAAAAACGGTGTCAACAGCAACAAACCGTAGCTTCTTCACCTGTTTCGCTGTAAGATTCCTCAGATCGAGGTGAACTGAAGCTGAAGCTGCTGTGGGAGCTGCTGACTGAGGTGACTGAGTTGACTGGGAGCGGTTGGAATGCCCCCAGGAACTGGGTGCCAACGGTGTCCCCAGAGCTTCAGTGACAAGCTCTGGCTCCTCTGGAGTATCCTCTGTATGTGACCCAGCTGGAGGAGTAGAGGGTAGATCCCGCGGAGGGGTGCCAAGTCTGACTGTCCCTCGGCGACCGCCTCGCTTTGCGCGGTCTGCTACATCGGCCACTGCTTCGGCTTTCTCAGCCTCTGTGAGCTTACGCTTCTTCTTCTTTTCTTTCTCTACAACTGGCTTCTTGCCCTTGTCTCTGGAAGGACGTGGAGGAGGCGGAGTATCATCACCTGACCCAGCGTCGCGAGCACGAGTACTGCGAGTCATCTCTGAATCAATCAAAGAAACACTGCTCACTGTCAAACACTAGAGTCACTGCCAACTGTCAGAACCACTGCCACAAGAACCACTAAGAGCTGTAAGAACCACTGCCCACTGATCAAATAAAAACACCACTGACAGAGGGGCCTCCAAGCCACTGGACTGAACCTCTGAGGCTTTGCCTCAATCTGTACTCGCGAGCTTTGCCCCGAGTTGAAACTGCCACTGACTGCTGAGGTAAGAAAGCGCGTCTAATCAGAGCAATGTCAAGTACCAAAGCACACTCCGAACGAGATTTACCAGCCTAGAGACGAAGAGGCGAAGTCGACGGCGACGGAACGAAATCGGTCGTGGACGAAGACGTCGAAGACGATGACGACGAAGGAGTTCGGTCGAGGACGAATGCGTCGAAACCCTCCTAGGGTTAGGGCAACCCTAGCTCCTTTGATTTTTGCAGTGGTAATGGAAGGAGGGGGGGTGTAAACCTAGGAGCTTGCTCAGGCTGGCAGGGAGGTGGTGCTTGGACGGAGAGCTGAGCTGTTCGCCGGCGGTGAGGTCGGTGACACGGTGGATGGTGGCGGTGATGGAGGGTGGCCCTGCTGCACTGCACGGCAAGGAGAAAAGGCGGCGACGCACGGGGGGAAGCTCACCGGCGGCGGCTTTGGTGGTGCAGGGGAGCAGGCGTGGTGGATGAGTGGCGGCGGAGCTGTGGCGGCGATAGAACGGCGGCGTACGGTCGACAGAGGTGAGACACACTGCCGAAATAGACGCGCACGCGGGGGGTTATCCGCAAAATTTCGAATCGTCGGACCACTCCGCTTAGTCCGGAGGCTGGTCCGACGGGTGGTCCGACGGTACCAGAGGGGGAAACACAGTGAGCACCCGACCACCGGACCAGGGCGTCGGACGACGCACCGGACTGGTCCGACGATGCACCGGACTGGTCCGACGGCGCAGAGATAGGATTGACAGAGGCACCGGACAACTTGCCATTGGTCCGGTGGAGCGTCGGACACTGGTCCGACGGATTTTGTGGCTGGAAAAGATTTATGCAGTGAGGGACATGGCGTCGGACCACTGCGTCGGACCATTGCAGAGTGGTCCGGAGGTTGGTCCGGTGCTTAAAATTGCTCTGAATTTTCCTATTTTTCTCTCCAATCTTTTCTCTTAGCCAAGTACCAACACGAAAGAGCAAACAGGAACACTTGTTGGACTTAACCTAAGAACCATCTCTCAAGCTCTCAATTTTAGAAATAAATTGCCATAGGCTAGGATTAGTTTTCTTAAGAAAATAGTTCAATAAAGCTCCAAGAGTCACCATAGGGACACAAGAGGGGTATTAGCTGAAGCTAGAGCGTTGAATTGCTCCCCCTAAGTGTTGAACCTAATGATGACCAAAAAACTTAACCAAAAAGAAACGGATAAGCAACACTCATGCATATGCAATGCAAAACGGAATTTGAATCTAGGTTTCTTGCAAGTTTAAACCGCGGTTAAGCTTTGTCACACGCTTTGAGGGCGGTTATCTTAACCGTGTTAGCCAAGCCTATATGCATTACCAAATTAAACATGTTATATAACAAAAGAATGCATGGTTCACACAAGCTCATCTTTTAGTGAAATTAGAGTGATCAAGCACATTCAACTCGCTTCTCAACCTACAAAAGGTTGTTTCATCGAGTGGTTTAGTGAAGATATCCGCCAATTGATCTTCGCTCTTCACTCCAACTAGTGTGATGTCTTTCCTAGCCACATGATCTCTAAGAAAGTGATGGCGAATATCAATGTGCTTGGTGCGAGAGTGTTGAACCGGGTTGTTAGCAAGCTTTACGGCGCTTTCATTATCACACAACAGTGGAACTTCTTTTAAAAACACGCCGTAATCAAAGAGTGTTTGGGTCATGTATAAGATTTGTGCACAACTTGCTCCCATGACAATGTATTCCGCCTCGGTGGTTGACAATGCCACACTGTTTTGCTTCTTTGAGGACCAAGAAACAAGTGATCTTCCTAGCATGTGGCACCCGCCGGAGGTACTCTTCCTATCAACCTTACACCCGGCATAGTCCGAATCGGAATAGCCAACTAGTTGGAAGGGAGCTCCTTTGGGATACCAGAGACCCATGCTAGGGGTGTGCCTTATGTACCTAAGGATTCTTTTAACCGCACAAAGATGCGACTCCTTAGGGTTTGCTTGAAACCTAGCACACATACACACACTAAACATGATATCCGGCCTAGATGCGGTGAGGTAAAGTAAACTACCGATCATAGAGCGATAAAGAGTTTGGTCAATCAGTTTACCTCCCTCATCGAGATCGAGATGCCCATTAGTTGGCATTGGGGTCTTGATTGGCTTGCAATCCTCCATCTTGAACTTCTTAAGTAGATCATAAGTGTACTTTTCTTGAGATATGAAGGTCCCTTCTCTCATTTGCTTCACTTGAAAGCCACGGAAGAAGGTTAGCTCGCCAATCATTGACATCTCGAACTCCTTGGACATCAAGTCACCAAACTCCTTCAATGGTCTTGGTTCGTTGACCCAAATATAATGTCATCGACATATACTCGGCAAACGAAGATCTCTCCATTAAGCTTCTTGGTGAATAGTGTAGTGTCGACGATCCTGATCTTGAAGCCCTTCTTGATTATGAAGTCCCTTAGCCTCTCATACCAAGCTCTTGGAGCTTGCTTCAAGCCATAGAGTGCCTTGGACAACCTATACACATGATTAGGCAAGTTTGGGTCTTAAAACCCGGGAGGTTGTGAGACATAGACAAGTTCATTTATGAAACCATTTAAGAAGGCGCTCTTCACATCCATTTGAAAGAGTTTCATTTTGTGATGTGAAGCATACGCCAAAAGGATACGAATGGCTTCAAGTCTTGCAACCAGAGCAAAGGTCTCTCCAAAATCGAGTCCTTCTACTTGAGAGAACCCCTTTGCCACCAATCTTGCTTTGTTCCTCACAACCACGCCTTGATCATCTTGCTTGTTCCTAAACACCCACTTGGTGCCAATGATTCTTGCATCCTTTGGCTTCTCTTCAAGTGTCCACACTTGGTTCCGGGTGAAGTTGTTGAGTTCTTCATGCATGGCATTCACCCAATCCGGATCCGCAAATGCTTCTTCTACACTAGTAGGCTCAACAAAGGAAACAAACGAGTGATGTTCAACATAAGATGCAAGTCTAGAGCGAGTCATTACTCCCTTTGATGGACTCCCTATGATTTGATCATGGGGGTGAGCTTGAAGGATGGATGTTGATTTTATATTTGTCTCTTGAGGAGGAGGATGCGGTGCTTCAACATTGCTTGCTTCGGCCTCGGCTTGATCTTGAGGAATGTGAGTGTCTTCTTGAGCTTCTCTCACTTGATCTCCTTCATCAACTTGAGGCGTGTGGGGTGGAGAAGGATCTTGATTTGCTTCATCTTCAACTTCTTCCACCTCTTGTGGGTTGATAGCACCAATTGGCATATTCTTCATTGCCTCCCTCAAGGGTTCATCACCTACATCAATATCCTCAAGCGCTCCTTGGGAGCCATTAGTTTCATCAAACTCCAAGTCATACGTTTCTTCAACTAAGCCGGTGGCTTTGTTAAATACACGGTATGCCTTGGATTTAAGTGAATAACCAACAAGGAAACCAATGTCACACCGCCGTTGGAATTTACCCAAGTGTTGGCGCTTCTTGTAGATGTACATCTTGCAACCAAACACCCGGAAGAATGAAATATCCGGCTTCTTCCCATTGACAAGCTCATAGGGGGTCTTCTTTAATAGCCTTTGGACGAAGAGACGGTTTGCCGCATATCACGCGGTGTTGATTGCCTCCGCCCAAAACTTCTCGGGAGTGTTGTACTCATCAAGCATAGACCTTGCTAGAGTTATGAGTGTCCGGTTCTTCTTCTCTACGACACCATTTTGTTGTGGAGTATATGTGGCGGACACTTCATGCTTGATCCCAACTTTATCACAATAATCTTCAATCTTTGTGTTCACAAATTCGGTGCCATTGTCACTTCTAATCTTCTTGATCTTCACATCAAATTCATTTTGTGCTCTTGTAGCAAACTTCTTGAAGATGCCTTGTGTCTCTCCCTTGTCTTGAAGAAAGAACACCCAAGTGTACCGAGAGTAGTCATCCATTACCACTAAGCAATAGAGATTTCCTCCAAGACTAGCATAGGTGGTAGGGCCAAATAGATCCATGTGTAGCAACTCTAGGACTCTTGATGTTGACATAAAAGCTTTGGTTGGATGAGTGTTTGCCACTTGCTTGCCGGCTTGACATGCACTACAAAGTTTGTCCTTCTCAAACACCACATCCTTGATTCCTCTAACCATTTCCTTCTTGACAAGCTTCTTCAAGGTTGACATGCCCACATGAGCTAATCTTCTATGCCATAGCCAACCCAAAGAATTCTTGGAGAATAGACAAGCTTGCAAGTTTGCTTCATTTGAAGTGAAGTCCACTAAGTAGAGGTTGTTGTGCCAGAACCCTTTGAATATTATTGATGAATCTTCAATCTTGGTCACAATCACCTCATTTGGAGTGAAGAGACAATGAAACCCGAGATCACAAAGTTGACCAACCGATAGCAAGTTTAAGCTCAATGATTGTACTAGCAAGACATTTGAAATTGATTGATCTTGGGAGATAGACACTTTGCCTAAGCCTTGAACTTTGCCCTTTGAATTATCCCCAAAAGTGATCTTGTCTTGATTTGCACAATCCTCATCAAGTGTGGTGAACATCCGGGGGTCGCCGGTCATGTGTTGAGTGCAACCACTATCAATTACCCAATGGCTCCCACTGGTCTTGTAGTTCACCTACACACAAGCAACTTGGAGTTAAGCTTGTTGTTTGGGAACCCCCTTAGTGCGGGGCCCCATTGCCTTGTCAACCAACTCCTTAGCAACCCAAAGAACCCTAGGCTTGTTCTTCATTGGTGGTCCAAGAAACACCACAAGTGGTCTACCCTTGGAATCTTTGTTGATGACACAGTGAGCATCATGAGCAAATGGCCTAGTGTGCTTGGGCAAGGTCTTGAGAAGTGGGGTCTTGCATTGAAATGATAGATGACCAATTTGTCCACATCCAAAACACCTCTTAGGCTTGGGCTTTGGCTTCTCTTGATTGTAGCCATTGTACTTGTTCTTGTAGTAGCTCTTGGCTTCAATATTGACCTTGGCCTTCATCACTTGGTTTTCTTTGTACCCAATACCGGTCTTGTCATTCTTCATGACGGTGCTCATTAGAAGCTCACTTTGGAGATTATGGCCTTTGGTGAACTTTTCAAGGCCACTTGTAAGCTTGGTCTTGTCATTCTTGAGCTTGGCTATTTCTTCTCGAAGAGAGTTGATCAAAGTGATAGCATCTTTGTCTTCTTCTTGAGCCGGCTTGATGGTGAAGGGCTTGTTTGCCTTGAGGTTGATTAGCTCTTCCTTGAGCTTTGAGTTCTCTTCACTCATCTTCACATAATCATCATACTTGTCGGCTTCTACAACTCTCTTGCCCTTGCACTTGGCACTTTGCTCAAGAGCCACATCATCAAGCTCGATATCACAAGAGGTAGCACTTGCACACTTAGCACATGGGTTAGTAGCAACATGTGTAAGATCTTGAGTAAGTAATTCATTTGCTACCACTAGTGTGCCATGATCACTTTTCACTTGGTTGTAGTCATCTTTTAGCAAGTTAAACCTTGTGAGGAGCTCTTGGGATGACCTCTCAATCTTATCATGTTTCTCATTGGCTTGCTTAAGAGAGGCTTTGAGCTCCCTAGTGCTAGATGTGAGAGAGTTAATCTCAAGCTTCAAATCATCATTAGCACTAGACAAGTTATCAAGCTTATCATGCAAGTTTTCTTTGATTTCAAGAAGTTTGTCATTTTTACTCTTGTACTTCCTTATGATGCTAGCATACTTGTTGCAAATTTTAATTAGCTCATCATAGGAAGGTGCTTCTTCATCATCACTATCATCACTAGAGAGGTCATCACCATCATCCTCTTTTTGTACCTTCTTGTCACCTTTAGCCATAAGGCATAGGTGTGTAGAGGATGAGCCCGGCGATGAAGGAGGAGGTGGCGGTGGAATAGAAGAACCAATCACCAAAGCGGCCACCTTCTCTTCTTCACTCTCATCATCGGAGGAGTCACTTGAATCATCAATATCGGTGAGCCAATCACCCACAATGTAAGCCTTGCCATCCTTCTTCTTGTTGTGGAAGTTGAAGTTCTTCTTCTTCTTGTATGGCTTGTCTTGCTTCTTGTCATCATCACTTGAGTCATCATTGCCGCCCTTGTTCTTCTTGAAGTTCTTGAACTTGTTGTTCTTGAACTTGTCTTTCTTCTCTTCGGGACATGCATGGGCTAGATGACCAACAGTGTCGCAATTGTAGCACTTCATTTGGGAGATTGGCTTCCTTGAAGAGCTTGTGAAGAATTTCTTCTTCTTTGAGTCAAACTTGACTCCGTTCTTGTTTAGCCTCTTCAACATCTTGGCGGTCTTCTTCACCATGAGAGTGATGTTGTTTTCATCATCATCATCACTTGTACTCTCAACGACATATTGAATCTTGCACTTCTCCTTGGAAGATGCCTTGAGAGCCAAGTCCTTCTTCTCCTCCTTCTCTTTCTTCTTGGAGGATGATGAAGTTCCATCATTGATCTTCATGTACATCTCATGAGCATTGATCTTGCCCAACACTTGCGTTGGTGTAGTTGCCGAGAGATCGCCTTGATGAAGAACCGTGACGATGTGGCTATACTTGTCTATTGGGAGGACACAAAGTATCTTGCGCACCACATCGGCCGGTGTCATTTGAGAGAGCCCAAGGCCATTCAACTCCTCTACAAGCACATTCAAGCGAGAATACATTTCATTATCATTTTCATGAGATAGCATAGTGAAAGCATTTAACTTAGCAATGATGAGGTGATAACGCTCTTCTCTTTCACATTTAGTGCCCTCGTGAAGAGCACAAATGTTTGTCCAAATCTCATACGCGGTTTTGCAATTCCACACACGGTTGAACACATCCTTGCAAATGCCACGGAAAAGAATGTTCTTTGCCTTAGCATTGTTCTTCTCAAAGTATGGATCCTCGGCGAACACTGATCCACCTTGGGTGGCGGCTTTGTGAACGCCAACGTCCACGGCCTCAAGGTAGGCCTCCATCCGCACTTTCCAATACGGAAAGTCATCCCCATCGAACATGGGTGGAGGTCCATCCCCATGGGACATCTTGCTCTAGGCGGTGAAGCCTAATTTAGAGCAACAAGGCTCCGATACCAATTGAAAGGATCAAGATGCCCAAGAGGGGGGTGAATTGGGCTTGTTTTAAATTTCTAAAGCATATATGAAAACCTATCAAATGCCAATCACCCCCTAGTACCTACGATCCGTGTGTCCTAACTAGAAAGCGGTAGCGGTTCATAGGAATTAAAAGCAACCTAAGCAATTCTAGTAGATAATAAAAAAACAAGACGGAAAGTAATGCGGAAATGTAAAGAGCTAGGGAAAAGAAATTCTCAGTGACGCAGCGATTTTTTCCCGAGGTATCGAGGTGTCGACACACCCCCCTAGTCCTCGTTGGAGCACCTCGCATGGTATCGCTCCCCCTCTACCCGCGCAAGGGTAAAGTGCTCTCTACGGGCTAATTCTTTGCCACTCCGGCTCGGTGAATCGCCCACAACCGATCACAAGAGCTTGGAGAAGAGCCGCCAACAATCTCCCGGTGGTCACTTCCTCCGAACACCACCAAACCGTCTAGGTGCTGTCAAACACCAAGAGTAACAAGCACAAGACCTTCACTTGACCCACTCAAGGCTAGGAAGGTGGATGGATGCACACAAGTCACTCTTAATCACTCTAGGAGGGAAGAACAAGATGAACTCTCTCTAATCTCTCCCTCACTAGCCTCTTGGCTCTCCAAAGGATTTCTCAAGGTGTCACCAGTTGAAACAATGGCCAAGAGTTCCTCTAAGGACGAAGGGGGCAACTATAAATAGTCCCCACCTCCAAAACTAGCTGTTTTTTACTTTTTCTTCTCTCTGCGAAGCCACCGGACCATGCACACTGGTCCGGAGCTCACTCTCGATTCAAACTCAGGCACTGTCGGACTACTCTGCTTGGTCCGACGCACTGGTCCGAAGCCTTGGTTCTCTCTGAGTGAAAACTTTTCTCTCTTTTACGAACCACCGGACCACTCTCCTTGGTCCGGTGCCCTGGTCCAACGCTCTGGTCCGGAGCCAGGGAGCTCTCTGCATGAACTCAAACTCCTGTCTTGAGGCGTCCGACTAGCCGTCGGACTAACCGTCGGACTAGTCCAGAGCCTTCTCTGTCTCTGAACGAAGCCACCGAACCACTCTCCTATGGTCCGACGCTTTCCAGACAGGTGGTCCGGAGCTCCTCGAGCTGGAATTCTGCCTAAGTCAGGGACCATCGGACCACTCTCCTATGGTCCGACGCCCACTTAGCAGAGTGGTCCGGAGCCTCTTTCTCCCTCTATAACAACTTTTTTCGCTGAGGTTTCTCATGGGATATTGCTCCTACCATTTCTAGGGTTTATCAAGGGCTGAAAGCAAGGTCTCTAGGACTAGTTGTGACAAGTGTGCATATACCCACTTTCCTAAACTTTCCTAGGTCAAGCTACTAACCTCATACCCCCCTTATATAGTACGGTCAAAGGAAAAACAAAAGCCCTAGCTATACTTAGTGCCCTTCTCAACCTTATGGCACTAGGAACTAGCCTAGTCTTCGACGTGTATCATCATCCTTTGCAACCGAAACGATTTCCATCTTGGGGGCATGAATATCCATTAAGCCCATTCAAATTGCATCACTAATGACCTAACATAAATGACTTTGCCTCTGCAAAACACACGTTAGTCATAGTGATCTAGTATTGTCGTTAATCGCCTAAACACAAGGGTCCATGATTCTATAGTTGTGATTTCCATCATGTGCCAAGGGGTATGGCGGTTGGAGGGGGCCAACCGACCTATAGAGACGGTCGGCTGACCGCCCTATGGTAGGTGGGGCCCCTTTTGGCCTACTGGAAGTGGCCCTACTGGTCAAGGGCCAAGTGGGGGCCTTGTGGGCCCAAGTGGGGGTCGGCCGATCCCCCCTGGGGGTTCTAGCCCACCTCTGTTGTCCTGATGCTGGCCCCACTTGTCATTGATACTAATTGCTGATTCTGAGGTGGTTGTCACATTTATCTCCTTGGTGTGGACCCATGGATCCATGTGCTATGCATGTGAGCCGTTGAGAGAAAGCACAGAGTGATCCAATGGTTGGAAATCACTCTGGAGTGCTTCTCTTGGATCATGAACGAGAGGGGAGAGCTGGTGGGCCCATAGGGTGGTCGGCCGACCCCTATGTGGGCCCAACTGGCTCTCCTTTGCTCCATTTCTTCATTCCTGCATTCAAACACTCATGGACATGTGGAACTAGTTATTTGATAAATTATGCTCATGATGTGTTTGTTTATCCTTGATCCTGAGTTTGTTGGCAACATTTTAGCTATGTAAAAGTGGTCCTTAATTTGTGCCAACAAATATCTCTTGAGTTTCTCCCTTGTCTTGAAGAAATAACACCCAAGTGTACCGCGAGTAGTCATCCACTATCACCAAGAAAAAGAGATTGCCTCCAAGACTTGCATAGGTTGTAGGTCCAAATTGATCCATATGTAGCAATTCTAGAACTCTTGAGGTTGACATGAAAGCTTTGGTTCGTTGAGTGTTTTCCACTTGCTTGCCGGCTTGACAAGCACTACAAAGTTTGTCCTTCTCAAACACAACATCCTTGATTCCCCTAACCATTTCTTTCTTGACAAGCTTCTTCAAGGTTGACATGCCCACATGTGCTAGTCTTCTATGCCACAGCCAACCCAAGGAGTTTTTGGAGAATAGTCAAGTTTGCAAGCTAGCCTCATTTGAAGTGAAATCCACTAGGTACAAGTTGTTGTGCCGGAAGCCCTTGAATATCAATGATAAATCATCCACCTTGGTCACAACAACCTCACTAGGAGTAAAGAGGCATTGGAAGCCTAGATCACAAAGTTGCCCAACGGATAGCAAATTGAAACTCAAGGATTGCACAAGCAAGACATTGGAAATAGATTGCTCTTGGGAGATAGCCACTTTGCCTAAGCCTTGAACTTTGCCCTTAGAATTATCCCCGAATGTGATCTTGTCTTTATTGGCACAATCCTCATCAAGTGTGGTGAACATCCGGGAGTCACCGGTCATCTGTTGAGTGCAACCACTATCGATCACCCAATGACTTCCACCGGTCTTGTAGTTCACCTACACACAAGCAAATTTGAGTTAAGCTTACTGTTTGGGAACCCACTCAAAGCGGGGGCCCATTGCCTTCTTGACCAACTCCTTAGCAACCCAAAGA
Source organism: Microstegium vimineum (assembly GCA_022036555.1). Lineage (NCBI taxonomy): Eukaryota > Viridiplantae > Streptophyta > Magnoliopsida > Poales > Poaceae > Microstegium > Microstegium vimineum. Next base: position 20,931,970 of record CM039136.1, read on the forward strand.
ACTCTAGGCTTGTTCTTCATTGGTGGACCAAGAAACACCACAAGTGGTCTACCCTTGGAATCTTTGTTGATGACATAGTGAGCATCATGAGAAAATGGCCTAGTGTGCTTGGGCAAGGTCTTGGGAAATGGAGTCTTGAAATCATAAGCAAAATGACCAACTTGCCCACACTCATAGCATCTCCTTGGCTTGGGCTTTGGCTTCTCTTGATTGTAGCCATTGGACTTGTTCTTGTAATAGTTCTTGGCTCCAATATTGACCTTGAACTTCATCACTTGATTTTCCTTGAACCCAATACCGGTCTTGTCATTCTTCATGACGGTGCTCATCAAGAGTTCACTTTGAAGGTTGTGACCCTTGGTGAACTTCTCAAATCCACTAGCAAGCTTGGTCTTGTCATTCTTGAGCTTGACAAATTATTCTCTAAGAGAGTTGATCAAAGTGATAGCATCTTTGTCTTCTTTTTCATCCTTGGTTGACTTGATGGTGAAGGGCTTGTTAGCCTTGAGGTTGATTAGCTCTTCCTTGAGCTTTGAGTTCTCATCTCGCATCTTCACATAATCATCATACTTGTCGGCCTCAACAACTCTCTTGCCCTTGCACTTGGCACTTTGCTCAAGAGTCACATCATCAATCAAGATATCACAAGAGATAGCACTTGCACACTTAGCACATGGGTTAGTAGCAACATGTGTAGCAAGATCTTGATTAAGCAATTCATTTTCTACCACTAGCATGCCGTGCTCTTGCTTGACATTGGTGTAGTCATTTTTTAGCAAGTTATACCTTGTGTGGAGCTCTTGTGATGACCTCTCAAGCTTATCATGTTTCTCATTAGCTTACTTGAGTGAGGCTTTGAGCTCCCTAGTGCTAGATGTGAGAGAATTGTTCTCAAGATTCAAATCATCATTAGCACTAGTCAAGGCATCAAGCTTAGCATGGAGATTCTCTTACACTTCACTTAGTGTGGCAATTTTAGCTTTGCACCTTATGATGATTTTAGAGTATTTGTTGAAAATTTTTATCATTTCATCATAGGAGGGTGATTCAAATTCATCATCACTACCACTTGAGCTACCACTATCATCATCGCTCTCCTCTTTCTTTACCTTCTTGTCACCTTTAGCCATGAGGCATAGGTGTGTAGAGGATGAGCCCGAAGATGGTGGAGGTGGTGGTGGATATGAAGAGCCAATCACCAAAGCGGCCACTTTCTCATCTTCACTCTCTTCATCGGAGGAGTCATCATCATCTTCAATGTCGGAGAGCCACTCTCCCACAATGTAAGCTTTGCCATCTTTCTTCATCTTGTGGAAGTTGAAGTTTTTCTTCTTCTTGTATGGCTTGTCTTGCTTCTTCTTCTCATCATCACTTGAATCATCATTGCCACCTTTGTTGTTCTTGAACTTGTTCTTGTTCTTGTAGTTCTTGAACTTGTCCTTCTTCTCTTCGGGACAATGGTGAGCAAAGTAACCAAGAATGCCACAATTGAAGCACTTCATTTGAGAGATTGGCTTCTTTGAAGAGCTTGTGAAGAATTTCTTCTTCTTTGAGTCAAAGTTGACTCCATTCTTGTTTAGCCTCTTCAACATCTTGGTGGTCTTCCTCACCATAAGAGCGATGTTGTCATCATCATCATCATCATCATCACTTGACTCATCAACCACCAATTGGTACTTGACCTTCTCTTGGGTGGAAGCTTTGAGAGCCAAGTCCTTCTCTCTTTCCTTCTTGGCGGAGGATGAAGATTCACCATCACCAATCTTCATATACATCTCATGAGCATTGATCAACACTTGTGTTGGTGTAGATGTTGAGAGATATCCTTGGTGAAGCACGGTGACGATGTGGCCATACTTGTCAATTGGCAAGGCACAAAGAATCTTGCGCACCACGTTCGGCGGAGAAATTTGAGTGAGCTCAAGTCCATTCAATTCCTCTACAAGAATGTTAAGACGTGAATACATCTCATTAGCATTTTCATTTGCAAGCATAGTAAAGGAATTCAACTTAGCCATTACCAAGTGGTAGCGCTCCTCACGCTCACACTTGGTCCCCTCGTGTAGTGCACAAACGTTTGTCCAAACATCATGTATGGTTTTGCAATTCCGCACACGGTTGAACACATCCTTGCAAATGCCTCGGAAAAGAATGTTCTTCGCCTTAGTATTGTTCTTCTCAAAGAAGGGATCCTCGGCGAACATCGATCCGCCTTTGGTGGCGGCTTTGTGAACGCCGACATCCACGGCCTCAAGGTAGGCTTCCATCCGCACTTTCCAATAAGGAAAGTCATCCCCATCGAACATGGGTGGCGGTCCATCCCCATGGAACATCTTGCTCTAGGCGGTGAAGCCTAATTTAGAGCAACCTTGCTCTGATACCAATTGAAAGGATCAAGATGCCCAAGAGGGGGGTGAATTGGGCTTGTTTTAAATTTCTAAAGCAATATTAAAACCTATCAAATGCCAATCACCCCCTAGTGCCTACCGATCGTGTGTCCTAGCTAGAAAGCGCTAGCAGTTCATAGAATTGAAAAACAACTTAAGCAATTCTAGAGGAAAGGTGAGAACTCAATGGAAAGTAAATGCAGAAAGTAAAGATGCTCAGGAAGGAAATCCTGGACACGATGATGTTTTCCCGAGGTATCGAGGTGTCGACACACCCCCTAGTCCTCATTGGAGCACCTCGCAAGGTATATCTCCCCCTCAATCCCGCGCAAGGGATGAGTGCTCTCTACGGGCTGATTCTTCGCCACTCCGGCTCGGTGAATTGCCCACAACCGATCACAGAAGCTTGGAGAAGGGCCGCCAACAATCTTCCGGCGATCACCTTCCTCCGATCACCACCAAACCGTCTAGGTGCTGTCGAACACCAAGAGTAACAAGCACAAGACCTTCACTTGACCAACTCAAAGCTAGGAAGGTGGATGGATGCACACTTGTCACTCCTAATCACTCTAGGAGGGAAGAACAAGATGGATTCTCTCAAATCTCTCCCTCACTAGGCACTTGGCTCTCCAAGAACTCTCTCAAGGTTCCTCCAGGTGTAACAAAGGCCAAGAGAGCTGGTTTGGACGAAATGAGCAACTATAAATATTCTCCACCTCCAAAACTAGTTGTTTCTTGCTTTTTCCCTTTTCTGCGAAGCCACCGGACTAGTCCGGAGCTCACACCACCAGACCATGCCGCCTAGTCCGGAGCTCACTCTCAGTTCAAAACCTTGCTTGAGCCAGGGACCACCGGACTACTCTGCATAGTCCGGTGCCTAGTCCGGAGCCTCTGGTCCGGAGCCTAGGAGCTCACTACATAGAAATTTGCCTCTGCTGAGCACTGGAGGACTAGCCGTAGGACTAGTCCGGAGCCTCTTCTCTGGCTCACTTAGAAAACCAGGGCAACCGGACCAATGTCCATTAGTTCGGTGCCCTCCAGACAGGTGGTCCGGAGCCTCTTCCACAGGGCTCTGCCTAAGGCAGGACCACCGGACCACTTGCAATGATCCGGAGCCTCCTAGGCAAACTGGTCCGGAGCCTATTACACCCCCTTCTTCACTTCTTCTCACCAAGTCTCTTGAAGGGGTTTTGCTCCTACCCACTTAAGGTATACCAAGGGCTGATAGCAGGGTCTCTAGGACTAGTTGTGACAAATGTGCATACACAAACATTCCCAACCTCTCCTAGGTCAAGCTACTAACCTCATACCCCCCTTAATAGTACGGTCAAAGGAAAAACAAAGCCCTAGTCTATACTTAGTGCCCTTCTCACACCTTGTGGCACTAAGACCTAGCCTAGTCTTCACCTTGTAGCTCCATCCTTTGAAACCGAAATCGAATTCCATCTTGGGGGCATGAATACCATTGAGCCCATTTACTTGCATCACTTATGACCTAACTAAATCACTTTTGCCTCTGCAAAACACACGTTAGTCATAGTGATCTAGCATTGTCGTTAAATCGCCTAAACCAATGGGGCCTAGATGCTTCACTATGGAGCTTTTGGTGGGATGGAGCGACTTTTGTAGACGACGCTAGTACACTATCTGTTGTACCAAAGCCAGTCTTCTGACCGTTTAGCTGTTGAGGCTGGTTGGATGCCGTTGCGCCCCCTTGTGAAGAGTCACCAGCATTAATAGAAATGTTGAAGTATACTGGTCCCATCTTCTGGAGTAAAATTCCACTGAATATCGGTAGCAATATGTTCCAGAATGTGTTTATGAACATAGTGTTGTGACAACTTATTGCTTGATGAGATGCTTCATATGTTCACTCATAAATGAAATGCTTCTCCTCATCCGCAAGCAAATCTCTTTGCCCATGCATGAGTACTCTAGGCAAGGGGAACTTTTTGAAAACTTCGCCATCGTGAATCTTGGAGTATGACTATAGACAAGTGTCTATGTACTCGGATGCAACATTGTTAATGGTTGTAGCATCTGATTTAGGCAGGTCTTCGATCTTCAACTTGAGAACATTGTCGTCTCCCATGATGAATCAACAAATCATGTCCCACCGGGCGTGCCAAAAAGTGTGTTGCCGCCAACACACTAGCAAGCCGGACGATCTGGTTGCAAGAGCAAGAGTCTTGCAGATCCGTGTAGCTTCAAACACCCGAAGCTATATGTACTAGTAAATCCGAGACGTGATAGTTAATTTGACCTACAAAAGAAAGTAATTAGTAACATCAGGTGGAACTTGTCGGTGTTTCTCCAAACAGTTCTAGATATTCAGCTTTCAAAGATAAATGTTTGAGGCTATTGACTAAAGAGTCGATATTCATATACATGAATGGGTTCTCATAATAACTACGTGTTTTAATTCCTTTTCTTGTTTATCCGATCCAAATGTCTAGAATAATCATAGTCTATATTAATTAATCTTTAAACGTGAGTAACTTTGCAAATAAGATCATATATTAGTCTACCAAATCCTTCAGTGAGGGTCGAGCAGATCGATACAGCTATGACACACGTAACAGATCATGATGCAATCGGCTATAGAGCATGCATGAACAAAGACCATATTTAATACAGGTTACATAAGTGAGGCAATTAACGAGATCGACTAAAAGGTTGATTCTTTATATAGGCAACAGACGAGGTAAATAACCAAAGAATACTTTGATCCTCTGATCAACTAACTTAATCCTTTGTTCATGCTAGTGAGGCTTGAGCGGATCAATGCAGCTATGGCATAAACTGGGACTAGATTAGCTTGATCATTAGATCTAAATAAAGTTTGAGTTAAATCCACGAGTGCAACCTATACACAACCAAGATAAGATTCAATCGACTAATGAGATAAATTCTATCTTTTGATGTTTCGACATATAATGTGATTATTAAACATTCATCAAACAAACAAATGTGTAAAATTTAAAGGCTGATTATTAAACATTCATCAAACAAATAAGTGTATAAAATTTAAAGCCGATCATATTAAATCTTGATTGGGCAAATTGATGTTTACTTAAAATAAAATAAGCAATAAACCCTAAGCAACATCGGTAACTTAATGAATCTAACTAAAGAGCCAATTTAGTTAGAGCGGGTAACTAATCTTTAATCTAATCCATGCAGTGGGCTAGGAGACAGAATCACGCAGGCCAGACTCAAACTAAACAAGAATCGATAACTAACTTGATCTACTGAGCAAGTGGGGTGCGAGGCAGCGTACAAGATAAATTCAAGTCATGACCGTACTCACGAGCAAACTGGAGGTCAACCAGATGATACAACCCTGCTTGTCGAAGAAAACTCGTTGAATCTACTGTACTCCTACCTAAAAATGGTTTGGCTACGAAGCCGGTTTGTGTTTGTATTGATTGATTGGATGTCTTTTACAATGGCTGGGGTCTAATATTTATACCCGGTAGCCCAAAGAGTTTTATACGGATACAAACTCTTAACAAAAAATAAGGAAACAAAACAAGATTTCCCAACTTAAAGATAACTTGAAGCCCAATCTTTCCTTTCCTCCATGGACTCCAATCATGCTTGCTGTCTTGCCATCTTTGGACGCACCCTACTGACATCATTTAGATTAGTCGATCCATCTGCATAACTGTCCCTCCCTGTTTTCGATGACCAACTTTTTCCGCCACGTCTTCAATATTCCCGAGTACTTTATTCCTGAGTATTATCTGTCCAAATTTTGGTGTAAACAATATCATGTCATGGGTCGTACCGGTACGAGTTGTGCCTAAGCCAATGCCTCATCACATGGCGTCCCCAACATGACCTATTTAACTTTCGTGCGCCAATAGAACATGTCGAGCTGACTATTTGGACACAACTAATCACATCTCAAGCAGGATGATTGCATTTGAGAAATTTTCTAAATCCACTCTTCCAATATCTAGAGCAATTTTATCCTATGAGACTATGAGAGTCATAATGAAAACCATGAAAATTTAGGATGTGCCAACCAAACAAGCTAGAACATCCAGCAGCACCTCATGAACTCAATTATGCACCAAATGGTGTTGTTTCACATTTCTGTACAATAAAACAAAGATTGTCGGCTCCTTATTACACCAAATCGACAATACACACACAAATAAAAGAATCAGCAAACCTTGCAGTAGTGCATCTTGCATTCTGTCTCTCTAAATTGCAAAATCATGAAAATTAATGGTGGTATAAAATGCTACTTCAGCTATGTAGATTGAAGCTACACACATAATTGCAAACATTTTCCAGGAGAGCTGGCCACTTGTAACAGCCCGGTAGGCACCTGAGCTGTCGCTATTCACTGGAGAAGGGCATCCTCCTGGGGGGCTATCCAAAACAAATAACCAACAGAGTGAACAACTTAGAATCTCATATATACACACATATAAAGCAGAGATTTGGTTATCAAATCAAATCACCAATTGAGCGATGACGCACTAGTTGGCTGCAGAAGGCACTTGTCAGGCTGTCGTACAATGTAGATCTGATCACCCACACTGTTCTCTCCATATGTGTCCTGGTTACGGTGCCATGTCCATAAGGCATATGTTGAGTTCAGGACCTGAATTCATGCACATACACACATAAGTACATATGAGAAGTAAAAACTAGATTTAAATCACCCACAAATACTGGACACAAGTTTCTGCATTATGCACATTAACTCATGATGTGTAATGCAAGATGTAGCATGACTGAACTCTGATGTTGGATGATTATAAGAAATGAAATCACTCAAGTGAAGTAACCTCTAGGATCCCATGACCAAAACTGCTCTCTCTGTATGCACTCCATTCCGGCTGTTGGTCCCAGCAGAATTTGCCCTTGGCAGGGCCAGAAGTGAAGTTCACATGACAGAGCCCACCAAATTCAGGGTGGTTATCACCTGGTGAGGGACACTTTCCAGGGTCATCAGCATGATCAATGTCAATTTTTTCAATATTCCCGCCATCTCCAATGCCAATGTAAACCGGGCCAGAGGGGTCCAACGTGTAGTTAAATACTCGGTTCATCCTTTCGTATGCATGTACCTTTAGTATCCAAATATCAAACAACAGATATCAGTTACCAAATTCAAGACATTGATAATGTATATAGGAAATATTCTCTCCAAGTCCTAAAGGAAGTCATTTTGGACATTGACACGATCTCCGAAAACAACTTTGACCGCTACTTTTTGCTATAAATATTTATAAAATATAGTCAATATATACTTTTATGAAACTACATTTCGAGATGAATCTACTTACATCACTTCTGTATTTTCAAACTCGACAAAAAAGAATTTATTTGTAGTTAAAGTTTAAAATGTTTAACTTAAGACAACCTTAAAATGACTTCGTGTATGGTCGAGAGAGAAGATATTAAAACTAATTATAATGCAACTATTCACCAAGAGCATCTCGCTATCTACACAAATGAAGTAATTAGTAACTTTGCCACAATGCATATTCTATTGGAGCTCAGTTATGCCACATGAACCCAAACATAAATGATGAATTGCTACTCTCCGTTCCAAATTATAAGTCGCTTTGACTTTTTCGGTACATCGAATTTGCTATGTATCTAGACAAAAGTTATGCCTAGATATGTAGCAAATTTAATGTACCAAAAAAGTCAAAACGACTTATAATTTGAAACGGAGGGAGTAAATTTTAAGTTCCAGTTATATAGTAGTACTAAGTTGCAGCAGGTCTTAACTTAAGCGGTGCAATGAAATTGGAATCAAGCCTTCACCAGATGTGTAAGCTTACATGTCCTGAGAAAACAATGTCAACCCGATATTCATATAAAAGCTCTTCCATTTCTTGCCTCATGCATTCGAATTCCTGGTAGTGCGAGGAATAGCTGTTATACCAAGGTGGGTGCAAAGCAGCCACGACCCAAGGGGTGACTCGTCGATCAACCCTCTGCAAATCCTTCTCCAACCACGAGTACTGAACTCCTGCACTACCAAAATGCTATATTTTGACAGCTCTAGAGAAAATGGGAACTTACTCTCTACAAGGTCCAAATGATAGCAGTACTACATTGCTTATCATATTCAAGTGTATTAATAATCGACGATAAAGAGCGAAAGTTTACACAATTTGAATAAATGATTACCTGTGCGGCTGTAGTCGACGTAGGCACCGAGCATGATAAAATGAATGCCACCGGCATTGAAGGAGTAGTAGAATTTGGTGTTGGATCCAGACTCCTTGGATGGAACAGCGAACCGTGCCAGGTAAGATGCGAAGGTCAGCTCTCCACCGTGACCCTGCGGTTCAATCTCATGATTTCCCTCTATCACCATCATCGGAATCCTCGATGTAATCGGCTCCATGAATCTAAATCCATGTAAAACACAACCCATGTGTATATATAACCATAAAAAAAGACCACATTGAGCTGGTACTCTACATTCTAGGACATACTTAAGTATAGAACGAAAAGAAAGGCATCCTAGTAGTAAACTAGTAATTCATTAGCAGAGTTGGTCCAAGAATCGAAGTAGCTCTAGGATTTGGTACTAGTCCGTACCAATTTGGAGATGGAGTTGATTTATTATATTAGATGAAGTGCTACCGCCTACCTTCCCCATCCATCCCATCTTGGCTGGTAGGACTCCCGAATCGGAGCATTGGGAAAGGAGCAGGAGAAGCAGGGGACTCCCTTGCCGCCTGTGGTGAGGTACTGGTTCGCGTAGGTCATGTCCCCAACCATGAGGACCAGGGAGGGGTCGTTCTGGGCGAGGTGGTCGACGGTGGCGGTTGAGTTCCCCGTTAGGCCAAGGTCACCGACCACAGCGACGCGGTGCGGGTAGCATCCGGCGCCGGCGGCGGGCAGCGTGGCGAAGGAGCGCTCGTCGCTGAGGCCGCCAGGGAGGCTGCTGTCGCCGCAGCGATAGTAGTAGCGGGTGGCCGGGCGCAGGCCGCGGAGGCGGACGTGATGGATGGCGCCGGAGGTGTAGTTGAGCAGGCCCGGGTACGGGTACAGCTGGCTGTACACCTCGGCGGACCCTGTGGCCACGTGCGGGTAGGAACCGGCGTCGGCGGCGCTGCGCTCGCCGTACCAGACTTGGCTGCCGACGGCGGCGGGGTCGAGCTGCGCGAGGTTGGAGCCCACCTGCGCGTGGCCCGTGACCCAGGAGACCCAGAGTGAGTCGGCGGAGGCGGAGGCGGCGAGCGCGATCTGCTCGGGCGCCGGGGGCTGCACGCGGGGTGCGAGGCGTGGGTCCGTGAGCGGGACGTCTTCGCTGCCCTGCCGCAGCGCACGGTCGAACGCGTGCGTGGCCGGCGGGAACGGCCCGTCCAGCGTCGTGGGGATGCCGCTCTCAACCAGAAGCGCGAAGCATGGTACTAGCAACAGCAGTGGGAGAACTTGGATGCAATGCCAATGCCTGTTGCCGCCGCTGGTGGGCGTCGCCATGGCCGCGGCCAGCACCGGCACGCGTGTGTACCTGCTAGACTAGTGCCTGCTGCTGGTGGGAAAGTAGGAAGGATCATTCAGAGCGGATATTTCAGTGGATATTCTCCGTCGGAGTCATTTGTTCCTTTTCTTCTACGATAAAAAAAGAAATGGCGAAACTGGACCAAACGAAACTACCAGCCGTGGTTAGGACGTTGGATGATTATCACGAGTGAGTCCAGAAAACGTACGTAACGGTATCACTCATCATGTGATGTGCATAGGTTCCTCTACATTTGTCCTTTTCAGATAATTGTACGTGGTACATACCTTGTGGCAGTTGACAGCTTATATATGTTGTCAGGTATACTTCATATATGCTAAAATATAAGTCATTCTTAGTTTTTGACAAGTCAATTTTTTAAAACTTTAGCCCATCTCTATAACTAAAATATACGGAAAGTTAGCATCCACGTCAGAACATCGTCCTACCAACGCTCGGCTTCAACCAGGCTACCACCCACATGGCCCCGCGCACCACTCCTGCCGCCTCGGCTCCGCATTCGCCAGATAGTAATTGTCCATCGGCTGTACATCGTCTGCCTCCACTCCGCATTGCCTAGACGCCTTAGCACGAAACCGTCAACGCCCCGCCCACCGCATCACCGAGCCGCTGAGCCGCCGCCGCTGCAGACCTGCCGAGCCGCGACGGCAAGAACTCGCCCCACCCGGCGGCCGTCCACGCCCCTGCAACTCGTCACCACAGGGTCTGCCACGGCCGCGCCCATGCCGCAGGGCAGGGGCGCCGCAACGAGGTGCGTGGTAGGGGTAAGATGGGGAGGCCAGAGGGGGAGGATGCAGTGACAGAGTCTTGTCGGGCATTGGGCCCCCTTCCTCTGACGAAATACTGTGAACAAGCATACAATCTCTCAAGAAGAAAAGACAGATAGATGGATAGAGTGAAAGGAGAAAAGATAGGACTTAGATGCAACGACAAAGGAGAAAAGGCTAGGTATACCTGTATCTGCCGACTACTACAACAGGGTGTGACATTCCCGTTGAGTCCTCTGTAGTCCACTTCCCAAATATAGGACTTGACAGACGTTATAGTTACGGGAGAAAGATTGCTCTGTTCTTGATTTCCCTGAGTAATCGTCCTTATGAATGGATGAAGTATTATTTATGCTATAGAAGATAATGTATATACAAGGATAAATCTAAGACTTAGTAATTATGAAATTACTTAGGAATCTAATCTCTTAATTTATCTCTTGTTTTAGCTCTACTTGAAATTACAAAGTCTCTCTCTATCTCTGGAAATTTTCATTTTTATCTTAATTATATATATATATATATATCCTTTGTCTTACCCCTGCCAAGATAAGTGAGGTTTGAAAGGATCAAGATGTCCAAGAGGGAGGTGAATTGGGCTTATTTTAAATTTCTAAAGCAAATATGAAATCCTAAACAAATGTCAATCACCCCGTGCCTAGCGCTTGTGTGCCTTACACTATGAAAGCAGTAACAAGTCAAGGAAAGCGAAAACACCCTACACAATTCTAGTATGAGTTGAAGAACAAGTGCGGAATGTAATGCGGTATGAAAGAGCTAGAGATAGAGATTCTTGACACGACAACGTTTTGCCGAGGTATCGAAGAGTCGACACTCCCCCTAGTCCTCGTTGGAGCACCTCGCAAGGTATTGCTCCCCCTCAATCCCGCGCAAGAGATGAGTGCTCTCTACGGACTGGTTCTTCGCCACTCCGGCTCGGTGAACCGCCCACAACCGATCACAAGTCGATGAAGAAGGGTCGCCGACAATCTCCCCTACGATCACCTTCCTCCAAGCACCACCGGACCGTCTAGGTGATGTCGATCACCAAGAGTAACAAGCCATGATCTTCACTTGACTCAATCAAGCCTCACAACTAGAGTGGATGCACACTTGATCTCTTGGATGAACTAGAGAAGAGGATGGATGGATGGATTCTCAAATCACTCTCTCTCTCTTTCTAGGGCTCTTGCTCTCTTCCCAACCTTCTCAAGCAACTCATCAACTGAAATGAGCAAAGTGTAACACCCTAAATTTTGCTTTCTGGAAAATAGGTTTGAAATGATTTATTTATGAATCTTGTGTCCATGAAAATTGTAGGGGATGAAAAACTTTTTATCAATTTAAAATTTATTACTAGAGAGCTAGCAACTTGTTTGTGCATTCATGCCTTTGCATGTGTTTCCGTTGTTTTGAGTGGGCTTTCAAAATTCAACTAGAATAAAATGCTTTTGGAGAAGGTTTTAAAAAAAGGTATTTGAAAATGTTTTGAAAAAGGTTTTGGAGAAAGGAATAGAAAAAGAAAAATAAAAAGAAAAGTTTTTGAAAAGGAAAATCCTCCTCTCCTCCATCTGGCTCAAAGGCCCAACTCGCTCTTTCTCTCTCTCTCTCTCGCAGGCCTGCTCTCTCCTTCCCCTCTTTTTCTCCCGCAGCCCAGCACCCTTCTTCTCCGTTGGGCCAAGCCCAGTTCGCACCAGGCCAGCTCAGCCGAGCAGCTGTGCCTCGCCTCCCCACTCTCTTTCGCTGACATCTCGGCTGTAACACCCTGGTGTTAATCACTTAACTAAAACTTGATCATGCCATCATATGCATTAACCATCATTCAACTGATTGAGAACCTGGCTATGCATTGAACTAAAATGAGTTTACTTGATTGTGTTTGATCAATTGTTTGAATGTTGGTCATCTTTTCAAATTCTAATGCAAACCCTAATTCCCGATGGGTTAAATCAAACCCTAAACATGATTTTAAAAATCTAAAAAGAATTTGCATATGGTTGGTTAAGAAAAGTTGTACAGCTCTGTTTGAATTGCATTTGTTGTGTTTACAGCTTTTCAAGTGTTATTCAAGTTTTTGGAGTCATTGAAAAGGGGGTAAATCTCTTTAAAAGGGTTTTCAAATTTCAAAAATGCATTTTCATTTCTAGGCCGAATTTGAAAAAGTGCATGTTGTCAAAGCTGTAGATCATGAAATTTTGAGCAACTTTGGTATTCAAAGTTTTTCATGAAAACCCCTGAAAGTTTGAGCAATTTTGCAAAATCAGTCGAAGGGCAGTTTGGGCATTTCCTCGAACAGTTGCATGGCAACGAGGAACTCGACGACGACACCTGGCCGGCCAGCTGCCGACGCCACCGCGCGACTCCTGGCCTCGACGCACGTCCTATCTTGTGTGTGGCAACGTCGCACACACCCTGCTCCCTTCAAAACGGGACGGCGTCCATCCCTTGCCCTCTTTCCACGTCGTGCAACTGTGCTGCTCTGCTCCGCCGAGTGCGCCACCATCGTCGACGAGCTCGTCCGAGCTCGTTAGCCACTGCCAGTCCACCCAACCACTGCCATTGTCTTCGCCTTGATCTCGCACATCGCCTGGGTCGCTTGGTTGAAGCAGACGAACGCTAGTTTGCCCGGCGCGACGTCTTCTTCCTCGACTCCGGCGAGAGCGCCGCCGCTCTCGTTCAGTGTCGTCTTGGCTATCCAGGAGCCGCATTGATCTTTTGTCTGTTGTTTCTTGTTCCTTGTTCATCGCTGATCCTCGTCGGGTCCGCCGTTTCTTCTTTGGTGAACCATAGCCTCGGGAACGTCGTCGTTGCCGCTCGGCTCCAGTCTCCGCCGGCACGGTCTCCGTCGCCAGCATCTTCCTCTTCATCTCCGGCCGAGTTAGCGAGCGCCTCCCAACCAGGGTGAGATTCTGATGCTCGTAGGGTAGATGGTTGTAGCCAATTTTGGCCGGTTGGTTGTGTTCGTTTGCTCCGGCGTGTTTTGCGCCGCCACGTCAGTGCTCACCGCCGTGAGAGCTCGGTGACCGATCTTTTCTTCAATTGGTTGTTGCGCTAGCTTCGCCTAATCTTTCTGTGGGTCGCATGGGGGTTGGTTGTTCGAGCACATGCGAGTTTTGGCCGGCGCATGTTGCGCAGATCTCCGCCGCACGCCATGGTCGACGGCGAGGTCTCTAGAGTAGGTTTTAGCCTCGTTTTCTTTGAGCTTCTTGTTCGCATGGGCTTCCTGAGTCGTTTGCGATGTTTGGTTAAGCCGTTCGTGGCTTATACTCGCCGACGTGTGTGCGGCCACACGCGGGGTGCCGCCATCGTCGCCGGTGAGGTCGTTGCGAGGGATGGTTCGTGTCGTGTCGCACCTTGTTGCGTTCGGGGTGAAGTGTTGGGTCCAACGCAAGTGTTGGTTGAAGCGTTTGGTTGTCGGCGGCGACGCGCCACCGTGTTTTTTGGTCGCCGGTGCTGCGGCGTCGTTTGGGTGGCGGCTGACAGGTGGACCCCACCTGTCGGTCTCTATTAGTTAGGGTTTTTCTTTTTCTTGTTTTGAACAGTAGTGATTTTTGTTATTTTTGTATCTTTACATCTGTGCATGTTTAAATTCTGTAAAAATTTGTGTATGCTCTTTGTGATGTGTAATATTTAAGAAAAATATAACATGTCCATGTTCAGTACATTTTTAATCCTGTAAAAATACTCAAAGTAATTAATAAATGGCTTTTTCATGATTTTTCACGCTCTATATATTGCTCCAAAAATTCTGGGAATTTTTGTGTAACCTTTATACACTAATACCTTGTTGTACAAAAAGTTTGGGAATTTTTGGATGCTCTGTTATACATGGCTATTTGTATAATTAATAATAAAATGATTAGTAACCCTAATTACTTTAGGTTTTGTGTGATTTTGGGTTGATTGATGTTAATGGTCATTAGTCCAGTGACAACCACAAGTTGGACATGTTTGATGAAATGTTGTTTGCTCAGTTCTTTTGGATATAATTATTAACTTAGATAATCAACTTAATTAGGGTTTAGTTAAAATGCTTTATGATCTAGTTTTACTTTCATTCATGAAGGGAAGTTGTATTCAAGGTGTTTAATCTGTTTTAATCATCTCCTAAGTACAAGTTTGTGTGTTGCAAAGCATCATGTCTATCTTTGTAAGCATCATCTAAGCATAGCACTTTATCGTGTAGATATCTCGTTGGTTGGTTTTGGATAACCACCCTGGTGAAGGGGGTTTCTCTATGATTGAATCTGAGCCCGAGATCGTTTACCCCTCCAACCAAGGCAAGCCCCGGTGCATTCAAACCTTCCCTTGTATTTAAAAATGTTTGCTTTAAATACACTTATGGTTATACTATTGCATTATGATACCTTATTAAATTCCTACTTGATGCATAGCTTTATCCTTGTATTAATTGTACTCTATACCTTGACACATGTTTAAAGACGCAAAGTTTTGCTAAAATGCTTAGATGCTTAGAACTTTTATAGTGGGTGATTTCCAGTCACCTACGAATAACGGATTGCTTTGGCAAATAGTTATGTTCTTTTGAGAAAGGGATGTTGTTGGAAGTAATAATCGGGACCGGGCGGACACGGTGTTTGGGAGCCACCAGCGGTGACTGGTGAGCAGGTTCTTTCCACCTGTGTCATTAGGGCCTTGCTGTTGTTAAAGTCTGAGGGTTGTGACTTTGGAGTACTTATCATATACCTTTGGGGGAAGCTGGACTCTGGCAAATCCAGTCTAAAGGACGGTTAACCCGCACTGGGAGTGGAGAGATGGCGAGAGTAGTGTGTACCCTCCAAGTTCAAGGAACTGGATGGAGGCGTACTATGCTCTCTGGTGGCGGGCCCCCATAGTCATATGTGTGCTTTAGTGTTGTATATGTCGTGTGATAGGGAAGTCCCAGCTGGGTTTAACCGGTTCGAATCGTCGTGTTCCTCGGATATGGAAACATAACCCTGTTTTTATCAACGTAGTTAATGAAACTTAAATTGGATACTTGATGGGTTCCTCTAATGGATGGTTTATTACTTTGTTAACGATCATATATCTAGATCGGTAACTGAGTAATCTTATGAACGAAATAAATTAATTTCAATTTTTGTACAAATGCTCATTTATGCAAAATACTTGATTCTTGCAAACCATACCTTGAATCCTATGACTTACATACTGTTTTGTCCACCAAATATTTTATTTATCAACGTAGTTAATGAAACTTAAATTGGATACTTGATGGGTTCCTCTAATGGATGGTTTATTACTTTGTTAACGATCATACATCTAGATCGGTAACTGAGTAATCTTATGAACGAAATAAATTAATTTCAATTTTTGTACAAATGCTCATTTATGCAAAATACTTGATTCTTGCAAACCATACCTTGAATCCTATGACTTACATACTGTTTTGTCCACCAAATATTTTATTTGACGGATAAGTCTTGTTGAGTACTCCCGTACTCAGGGTTTGTTAACCCCTATTGCAGATAAGGGCCACGGCCCGGTCTGTGTGGCTTCTTGCTGCATGACCGTGGTAACTGTGGATGAAGATGAAGAATAATCTGTCTTTGCTTGACTCTTGGGCAAGAGTAACTCGGTTGTTTTGTTAAAACTCTATCAGTAGCTTGATGTAATCGTTTGACACTATGTTATGTTTCAAAAACCTATGGTTTGTAATATGACTTTAAAATTTCCGCTACTTTGATGTAAATTAAATTATTGTATTACTTCTGCAATGTTTGTGATGAGGATGATCCTGTTCGGATAGAGGTGGATGACCTGCTGCAAAGTGGCGACACCTGACGGACTAATTAAGATATGAATCATTTGTTTGGGATTAATTCATTAATCCTGGCAAGTGGGCCCTATCTTAAGAGGTTCTGTCACAGTTGGTATCAAAGCATCCCTCATTACAATCTTGCAGTCGTAAAAGTTTTTAAAATATTTTTTGATCTTAAATTAAAATTTGATTTGAGTCTAAAAATTTCTTTAACTCATCTTTTCTCTCTTTCAAAAGTTAGGAGAGTAGTCTTTAGAATATCAAGTTGATGATATGAATATGAATATGGTTATATATATATGCCCTATATATATGTTGTGTAAATATTATCGTATTCGTAGGGACGTTTCATGCATCATATCATACAACTTGGGATGGGTTTAAAATTTTGTTCTTAATCTACTAAAATTTGACATGTTATTTACTTGCCTCTTTTGAAATCTTGTCTATAGGATGGCCAGGACTAAGCGCATGGCTCGCAAGTTCTTCGGGCCTCTGGGTGTTCCTCGCTACAGGCTGGCGTCACGTGGAGACTGTGGCGAGAGCAGCCAGCAGGGTGCTAGTTGTTGTGCTCGTCACAAGGCGAAGATCGAGCACTTGGAGATCGAGCTGGGCCGGATGGAGGCCGAGCTGCAGGAGGGTCAGGAGCAGCTGGCAGGGAAGGATGCACAACTAATAGAGAAGGAGGAGCAACTGGCACAGAAGGAGACAGAGGTGGCCTATGCTGAGGGTCACATGTACCAGTACCTGGGGGAAAGGAATGAAGCCTGGGATCGAGAGCACCTTCTGTCCAACGTGTACCTCAACCTGCAGCACTATGCGGGTAACCTCGAGTTCTACAACGGTGTTCTTCATGAAGAAGTTCATCACCTCTTCAACATGATGAACCCAGAGTACCAGCAGCAGGCCATGGCAGAGGACCTTGGGGAGCTTGTTCAGGCAGACCTGTCCTTTGCAGACCAGTTCTTTGCACCTACACCTGAGGGTCAGGGTGGAGTTGGGCTAGCACCTGAGCTGATCGTCGAGGACGAGTTCATGCCAGAGCCAGTGGTGGACGTCGAGGACGAGCCGGGGGTGGAGGTTGTGGTCCTTAGTGACGACGAGTAGATAATGTTTAGCCTAGCTATCTAGTTCGAGTGCGAGTAGTGGATGTGTAATATAATCTATCTTTATTGCTTTCAGAACTCTTTAGTTTCAGCACTTTGATGTTATGATGGTCATGTAATATATGTGTGCACCTTGGTACTTTTATGCTTGTGTTTCAATGAAAGTATGTTTGTGCAAACAGATGGGTGAACATAACAATGCTGGGGCTCATGATGGGGAAATTCCTGATCCACCACCAGCACCACCTACTTTAGCAGCATTGATCAATGTTTCAGCAGATAATGCTCGCCTCTTGAATGAGCTAGCTCAACATCACCAGCAAGGTGGCAATGAACGTCGTGGTCGCAATAATCAGGAGACGACTTATGTCGATTTCACCGACACGCGCCCTCCGGTGTTCACTAAGGCAGATGAGCCATTGGAAGTTGATGATTGGCTCCGCACCATGGAGGAGCAGAAGTTCGAGCTGATTAATTTCACAAAGGTGCAGAAGCTCGTCTTCGCAGCACAGCAGCTCCGTGGGGCAGCAGGAGCGTGGTGGTCGACCTTTACAGCTATGCAGCCTGCAGGTCATCGTGCCACCTAGAAGGAGTTTCGCGAAGCTTTCCGTGCGCACTATATTCCTGATGGTGTTATGGAGTCTAAGTTGGAGGAGTTCCTAAGCTTGAAGCAAGGGGATTCCACAGTTATGCAGTACGTGGGCAAGTTCAATCATCTTTCGTAGTATGCTGTGGAACATGTCAGTACTGATGCTAAGAAGAAGAGGTGGTTTCTTAGGGGGATCTCCACTAAGCTGCACTGTCACACCCGGTTTTAAGAACAAAACCAGATATACACCATATGTGAGCCCAGGAAGTCAAATCTCACATATAGCCACAAATTAAGGTAGTATCAAAAGTCAATACTTAACTATATAACATATAAGGTCAAAGGATAACCTTAGCACAGCAAAAAGCGGAAAGACGACTCCGAACTTCGGGTGAAGACTCCACTTCCACAGGGACCAACTGACTGGTTGACCACAAGCCTATCTCTTCCAACTCTTGCAAACTGGTACCCATCCGGGATTTTTATCCAAGTATTGAACATAAAGCAAGCGTAAGTACATGTCGTACTCAACAAGATAACATGGGGTTCATGAGGCTCAAAAAGGATAGACACGGGTTTAACTGCATCAGCTTTTAATAAGTCATAATTTTAGCAGAGGAGTAGCATCAAGCTCAACATAAGCCCAAATAACCACATGATCCGGTGCACAAGATATAATGCTTATATGAACAAGTCACAATAATCAATAACAAATAACAACTGATGAGCCATGACATAAGGACATCACACAGTAAGGAGCCCAAGCCACTCGTAACCGTGAGCATGGCTATCATGATAGTTTTTAACTCTGCGCAGAGGTGTACATCTTTACCCATAAGTCGTGAATTGCCCTTTCGCCCGAGGACGCGACCCTCTTAACCCATTTCCAAGGTAGGCCGGCAGGGTTCACTACGAGACCGTTCACAGATTCCACTAATAGGTAACAACCCACTACAAGTTCCCTTTAACGAGATCGTAAGAACTCCCCTCCCAGAAGTCACCGCAGCGCACCTTCTGGCAGACCAAGTCCACACTTTCTCAGAGCCCTTCTTGTGCCCTCTCAGGTAAGTTGCCACAAACTAGCAAAAGTCTAATACTGAGTCAAGCCAGAGCCCATTAGCTTATGGTAGTACTGTTTTCTCGGGGTAATCTCTTACAGAAATATCCCTATGAGTGAGAACACAGGTGTGAGTTCCTGATGTTCCACCTATAGTCCACGTTGCTAAAAAGTCATCTTTTATCGTTATTGCATATATCATTAGTCAAGTTACAAGATCATGGTTATTCTTTATGAGCACTAGCACAAACTACCCATATGCAAACCCTCAAAGGTGACAAGGTACATGATATCAAATCTAGGTAATCCTCACGGGAATCAAGGTAGACACATGCATATGAATTAAGTATTTAAGGTGAATAGGACAACAAGGGAGATCCCATGCTATACTTCCCTTAAACGCTTAGATCCTTTCTTCAACTGATTCTCAAACTTCTGATGGCTTCTTCTTGATCTCCACGTAATCTCAGCGATTGGACAAGATGGTAAGCACCACACAAGCAGCTGAACAAACATGCATGACATACAATGGATCTATTTAGAGCAATACACCAATCAATGAAAAGAGCTTTAAAAGAAATCTACGGATCTCTACGATCACACAGACGCGAGAAACACGCTAATCGGATCTATAACGGAAAAGAAACGACTACCGAAAGATTAGCTTTAAAAAGAAAACTAGGCTTCATTTATTTTATCTATATAAAAAGCATGTATTGGATACTTCAGAGAAATACCCAAACTGAATTAATTCACATTATATTTTCTTGGAAAACAAGATTAAACGGAGGTCGAGGATGCACGGTGGCGGCAGCCACAGAGACAGCGCGGCGGCGCCATCGCCGGACCGAGCGGGAGCTCACGATTAAGGTGCTATGGGGCACGATTGCGCAAGGAGAACAGATGGGGAGCAAGAGGGAACTAGGGCGAGTGCTCCAGGTGTATCGGTTGAAACTGCGGTGGCTCGGTGGGAGTGGTCCACACGCGCTGGCGTCTCGGGTCGCGTCGGTGACGCTCCGATGAGCGTAGGTAAGCGAAGACGAAGGGAGAGAGAAGAAAGGAGGGTACAGGAGATTGCTCACCACGATGCGAAGACCGGTGGCGGTTCGGAGAAGGCGGAGATGCGGTAGGTGGTGCCAATGGCAACGGCGGCGCACTGCAGGCTCTGGAGACGGCGCGGCACCGCTAGGGCAGGGCGATGATGGCGCTGGGATTGCGGGTGGCGGTGCGGGGTCTCATCTGCTATTTAAAGGGCCGGGAGGAGAAGGAGTCCCTGCGTGGCCCGCACGCCAAGGCGACGTTGGAGCTGGAACGGACTCTGCTTCGGTAGAGTACCGGTTGGGGACGACTGAGGGAAGGGGATGACAAGCGGGGTCGGGCTGTCATAGAGAAGAGAGGGGAAAGGAAGGTGACAGGCAGGCCCGAGCTGTCGGTTGCAGAGAGGAGAGGAAGGGCGACACTGACGTGTGGGCCATGGCTGTCAGCGAGAAGGGAAGGAAGGGAGAAGGGGGGGCATTCCTACGGCTGGGTCGTCCTAGTGCGGCCCAAGGAGAGGGGAGAGAGCGCGTGGGCTGGGGCACTGGGCTAGGAGAGAAGAAAGGAGGGAGGAGAAGCTAGGCCTTCGGCCGATCGGGCCCAAGAGGGAAAAGGGAGAGGAGGAACTCCTTTTCTTTTTCTGAAAACATTTTCTAAATCCATTTTCAAAAGCATTTTGAAAATCCTTTTCTTTCTTTGTTTAAACCATTCCACACAAAAGTCTTATGCAGAGGCATGAATGCTCAACCACTTTGCTAAACCCTAGGTTACTTTTAATATTCCAAAAAGTTTTTATTTTACTATATTTCATGAGCACAAAATTCAAATTAAATCAATTTCGATCTATTTTCAAAATTCAAAATTTTCGGGTGTTACATGCACACCATGCTCAATCACAATCCTAATGCTACCTATCATTAGGTTGTGAGCATGGCTATCTCTGCTGAGAATTCCTTGCGCATCCATAGGGAGGCAAAGAAAAAGAAATCGGTTGCTGGGTCTTCTAGTGGTAATCAGAAGAGGTAGAAGATTATCTACCACCCTCAGAACCACAACCGTTTTCAGTATCGTCCTCCTCAGTAGCAGCAGTCTGGGCAGCAGTTCTCTGGAGGTTCTCAGTATCCTAGGCAGAACGCTGGTCCAAATAATCAAGTGGCTGCCAAGCAAACCAGTAATGTCTGTTTCAACTGTGGAAAGGTGGGGCATTATTCTAATGCGTGTCCTCTTCCGAAGCAGTACAATCAGAAGTTTGCTGGGAATCAGCAGCAGCAGAAGCAGAGTGGCAGTTCTGGGAATCAGAAGAGTAAGAATGAGCAGAAGACTAGGCGGGTGTTTCATGCCCAGGGTGAAGGGATGCCAGAAGGAGAACCAGTGTTGTAGGGTATGTTTCCTATCAACGATCATCCTGCAGTTATTCTATTTGATTCTGGTGCATCACATTCCTTCATTGATAAGTCATTTGTGCTCAAGCATAGCATTCCTTTGTCTAAGTTAAAAATGGACTTTCATGTGCAAACACTGGGTGGTCGTATCTCAACTAGAGAGTTGGTATATCGAGTATCTTTGAGTCTGGGTGGGCATATCTTTCCTAAAACCATGGTAGTGCTTCCAAACCAGGGGTTAGATGTGATCCTGGGGATGAATTGGTTGCAGCAGCACAAAGCTGTGATCGATGTTTTGAATAGAACTATCAAGGTAGATGTGCCAAACAGTAAATCTCAACTCTTGATTCAGCTTTTTGTGCCAAAAAGGGAAGTAGAAAGAGTCTGTGCTATAGTTGCAGCTGGGGTACATGATATTCCTGTAGTGCGCGAGTTTCCAGATGTATTTCCTGATGACTTACCTGGTTTACCTCCCGATAGAGATGTTGAGTTTTCTATAGAGTTAAAGTCTGGCACTGCACCTATCTCTAGAAGGGCCTATCGAATGCCTCCCAAAGAGCTAGCAGAGTTGAAGACTCAATTCAATGAGTTGCTCGATAAAGGTTTCATTCGACCCAGTTCATCGCCATGGGGTTGTCCTGCCATTTTCGTAAAGAAGGATCATACCCTCCGTATGTGCATGGATTATCGTCCCTTGAACGAAGTGACCATCAAGAACAAGTACCCGTTGCCGCGGATTGATCTTCTTTTCGATCAGCTCGCTGGAGCTACAGTGTTCTCCAAGATTGACTTGCGGTCAGGATACCACCAGATCAAGATCCGTCCCGAAGATATCCCCAAGACGGCTTTTACCACTAGATATGGGCTTTCTGAATATCTGGTAATGTCGTTTGGTTTGACTAATGCCCCGGCATACTTCATGTATTTAATGAACTCAGTGTTCATGCCGGAGCTGGACAAGTTCGTTGTGGTCTTCATTGATGATATTCTTATCTATTCCAAGAATGAAAAAGAGCATGAATGTCATCTTAGAATCGTCTTAACTCGATTGCAAGAGCATCAGCTTTATGCTAAGTTCAGCAAGTGAGTTTTGGTTGAAAGAAGTACAATTCCTTGGACATGTTTTGTCCAATGGAGGAGTGACAGTTGATCCTAGCAAGGTGAAGGACATTCTGGATTGGAAGCCACCAGCGACAGTCCATCAAGTTTGAAGTTTCCTAGGTATGGCTGGTTATTATCGTCGGTTTATTCCAGGCTTTTCTCGAGTCTCGAAGCCCATTACCAGTCTACCGAAGAACCAGACCAAGTTCGTGTGGTCTGATGAATGTGAAGAAGCTTTTCATACCTTGAAGAAGTTGATGACTACAACTCCCATATTAGCTCAACCTAATATTGAAAAGGCCTTCGATATATATTGCGATGCGTCCGGTATCGGTATCAGGTGTGTCTTAATGCAAGAAGGAAGAGTCATTGCTTATGCTTCTAGGCAGTTAAAGAAACACGAAGAGAACTATCCAACTCATGATCTGGAATTAGCGGCAGTTGTCCACGCTTTGAAGATTTGGCGACATTATCTTCTGGGCAACCTTTGTCATATCTATACTGATCATAAGAGTTTGAAGTATATATTCACTCAATCTGAGTTGAATATGAGGCAAAGAAGATGGTTGGAACTCATTAAAGATTATGATCTTGAAGTACATTACCATCCAGGCAAAGCCAATGTTGTAGCTGATGACTTAAGCCGTAAGGGCAGTTGCAACTGTCTGAGCTTAAAAGCGGTGAATTCCACTCTTTGTTATGAGTTGGAGAAGTTAGACATATCTATGGTCCAGCATGGCAGTCTAGCTAACATCTCGGTGGAACTTAGCATTCGGGATCAAATTATCGAAGAACAGAAAACCAATAAAGGCATCGCTCATATTAAAGCAAAGGTGAAATCTGGAACACCTACTTGTTTTAAATTAGATGAATCTGACGTGCTTTGGTTCAAAGATCGTCTTGTGGTGCCCAAAGTTTCCGAGTTACGGCAAGCCATTCTTGATGAAGCTCATACTTCTTGTTTGTCCATTCACCCTGGAAGCAACAAAATGTACCAGGATTTGAGGAGGAAGTTTTGGTGGACAAAGATGAAGATTGAAATAGCAAGCTATGTGGCCAAGTGTGATACTTGTTAGAAAGTGAAAGCAGTACGTTTGAAACCAGGAGGTCAGCTTCAACCCTTGCCTCTTCCAACATGGAAATGGGAGGATATTAGCATGGACTTTATCATAGGTCTACCTAAGACCGCTAAAGGCCGCGATTCTATCTGGGTAATTGTTGACCGTTTAACCAAGTCTGCTCACTTTATAGCCGTCAAAACCACCAACACTGTGGCAGCATATGCTGGTATTTACTTATCAAGAATAGTAAGTCTTCATGGTATTCCTAAAACCATAGTATCAGATCGTGGAACTCAGTTTGTCTCGGCTTTCTGGAGGCATCTTCATGAGTCACTTGGTACTAAACTTCTGTATAGCACAACTTATCATCCGCAAACTGATGGTCAGACTGAACGGGTGAATCAGATTCTTGAAGACTTGTTACGATGTTGCGTGCTCAACTTTGCCGAGAAGTGGGACGAATGCTTACCTTTGGCGGAGTTCTCTTATAACAATAGTTACCAGCAGAGCATAAAAATGTCGCCATTCGAAGCTTTGTATGGTCGTGGTTGCAGAACTCCTCTTAGTTGGTCGGAACCTGGAGAACGTGAGTTCTTTGGTGTCGACGTAGTTAAGGAAGCCGAAGATAGAGTTAAACAGATCCGTATCAATCTTGAAATCGCCCAATCTAGGCAAAAGAGTTATGCCGATAAAAGGAGGGGTCCTTTACAGTTTGAGCCTGGTAATCATGTTTATCTGAAGGTCTCACCTATGAAAGGAGTCTCTCGTTTTGGAGTAAAAGGCAAGTTAGCGCCTCGTTATGTCGGTCCTTTTCCAGTTCTGGAAAGTTTTGGCAAGGTGGCTTATCATTTGAAGTTGCCTCACATTCTATCCGCCGTTCATGATGTGTTTCATGTATCCTATAAAAGTTCTTGATCGAAAGGATCGAGTTACTTGTCGCAATACCATCAAGTTCTATAAAGTTCAGTGGAACCAGCACTCAGAAGAAGAAGCTACTTGGGAATCTGAAGATTATATTTTAGAGAATTTCCCAGAGTTTTATGCTTCTATAGTTTGAGCTGTTTTGTAAGACCTGGTCATAGTTGTAACTTGAGAAATGAAAAAGAGAAGGTGCTTGACACATTTCCTTTTCCATTACTTTGTTTCACTCCTAAATCTCGGGACGAGATTTCTTTAAGGGGGAAGGGTTGTAACACCCTAGTGTTAATCGCTTAATTAAAACTTGATCATGCCATCATATGCATTAAGCATCATTCAATTGATTGAGAACCTGGCTATGCATTGAACTAAAATGAGTTTACTTGATTGTGTTTGATCAATTGTTTGAATGCTGGTCATCTTTTAAAATTCAAAATTTCAAATTCTAATGCAAACCCTAATTCACAGAGGGGTTAAATCAAACCCTAAACATGATTTTAAAACTCTATAAAGAATTTGCATATGGTTGTTTAAGCAAAGTTGTAGAGATCTGTTTGAATTGCATTTGTTGTGTTTACAACTTTTCAAGTGTTATTCAAGTTTTTGGAGTAATTGAAAAGGGGGTAAATCTCTTTAAAAGGGTTTTCAAATTTCAAAAATGCATTTTCATTTCTAGGCCGAATTTGAAAAAGTGCATGTTGTCAAAGTTGTAGATCATGAACTTTTGAGCAACTTTGGTATTCAAAGTTTTTCATGAAAACCCGTGGAAGTTTGAGCAATTTTGCAAAATCAGTCGCAGGGCAGTTTGGGCATTTCCTCGAACAGTTGCATGGCAACGAGGAACTCGACGCCGACACCTGGCCGGCCAGCTGCCGATGCCACCACGTGACTCCTGGCCTCGACGCACGTCCTATCTTGTGCGTGGCATCGTCGCGCACACCCTGCTCCCTTCAAAACGGGACGACGTCCATCCCTTGCCCTCTTTCCACGCCGTGCAACCGCGCTGCTCTACTCCGCCGAGTGCGCCACCATCGTCGACGAGCTCGTCCGAGCTCATTAGCCACTGTCAGTCCACCCAACCACTGCCATTGTCTTCGCCTTGATCTCGCACATCGCTTGGGTCGCTTGGTTGAAGGAGACGAACGCTGGTTTGCCCGGCGCGACGTCTTCTTCCTCGACTCCGGCGAGAGCGCCGCCGCTCTGGTTCAATGTCGTCTCGGCTATCCAGGAGCCGCATTGATCTTTTGTCTTTTGTTTCTTGTTCCTTGTTCATCGCTGATCCTCGTCGGCTCCGCCGTTTCTTCTTTGGTGAACCACAGCCTCTGGAACGTCGTCGTTGCCGCTCGGCTCTAGTCTCCGTCGCCAGCATCTTCCTCTTCATCTCCGGCCGAGTTAGCGAGTGCCTCGCAACCAGGGTGAGCTTCTGATGCTCGTAGGGTAGATGGTTGTAGCCAATTTTGGCCGGTTGGTTGTGTTCGTTTGCTCCGGCGTGTTTTGCGCCGCCATGTCGGTGCTCACCGCCGTGAGAGCTCGGTGACCGATCTTTTCTTCAATTGGTTGTTGCGCTAGCTTCGCCTAGTCTTGCTGTGTGTCGCATGGGGGTTGGTTGTTCGAGCGCATGCGAGTTTTGGCCGGCGCATGTTGCGCAGATCTCCGCCGCACGCCATGGTTGACGGTGAGGTCTCTACAGTAGGTTTTAGCCTCGTTTTCTTTGAGCTTCTTGTTCGCGTGGGCTTCCTGAGTCGTTTGCGATGTTTGGTTAAGCCGTTCGTGGCTTATACTCGCCGGCGTGTGTGCGGCCGCGCCCAGGGTTCCACCATCGTCGCCGGTGAGGTCGTTGCGAGGGATGGTTCGTGTCGTGTCGCACCTCGTTGCGTTCGGGGTGAAGTGCTGAGTCCAGTGCACGTGTTGGTTGAAGCGTTTGGTCGTCGGCAGCGACGCACCGCCGTGTTTTGTGGTCGCCGGCGCTGCGGCGTCGTTTGGGTGGCGGCTGACAAGCCGACCCCACCTGTCGGTCTCTGTTAGTTCGGGTTTTTCTTTTTCTTGTTTTGAACAGTAGTGATTTTTGTTATTTTTGTATGTTTAAATCTATGCATGTTTAAATTCTTCAAAAATTTATGTATGCTCTCTGTGATGTGTAGTGTTTAAGGAAAATATAACATGTCCATGTTCAGTACATTTTTAATCCTGTAAAAATGCTCAAAGTAATTAATAATGGTTTTTCTTGATTTTTCACGCTCTGTATATTGCTCCAAAAATTCTGGAAATTTTTGTGTAACCTTTATACACTAATACCTTGTTGTACAAAAAGTTTGGGAATTTTTGGATGCTCTGTTATACATGGCTATTTGTATAATTAATAATAAAATGATTAATAACCCTAATTACTTTAGGTTTTATGTGATTTTGGGTTGATTGATGTTAATGTCATTAGTCCAGTGACTACCACAAGTTGGACATGTTTGATGAAATGTTGTTTGCTCAGTTCTTTTGGATATAATTATTAACTTAGATAATCAAGTTAATTAGGGTTTAGTTAAAATGCTTTATGATCTAGTTTTACTTTCATTCATGAAGGGAAGTTGTACTCAAGGTGTTTAATCTGTTTTAATCATCTCTTAAGTACAAGTTTGTGTGTTGCAAAGCATCATGTCTATCTTTGTAAGCATCATCTAAGCATAGCACTTTATCGTGTAGATATCTCGTTGGTTGGTTTGGATAACCACCCTGGTGAAGGGGGTTTCTCTGTGATTGAATCTAAGCCTGAGATCGTTTACCCCTCCAACCAAGGCAAGCCCCTGTGCATTCAAACCTTCCCTTGTATTTAAAAATGTTTGCTTTAAATACACTTATGGTTATACTATTGCATTATGATACCTTATTAAATTCCTACTTGATGCATAGCTTTATCCTTGTATTAATTGTACTCTATACCTTGAACATGTTTAAAGACGCAAAGTTTTGCTAAAATGCTTAGCTATTTAGAACTTTTATAGTGGGTGATTTCCAGTCACCTACACATAGCGGATTACTTCGGCAAATGGTTATGTTCTTATGAGAAAGGGATGCTGTTGGAAGTAATAATCGGGACCGGGCGGACATGGTGTTTGGGAGCCACCAGCGATGACTGGTGAGCGGGTTCTTTCCGCCTGTGTCATTAGGGCCTTGTCGTTGTTAAAGTCTGAGGGTTGTGACTTTGGAGTACTTATCATATACCTTTGGGGGAAGCTGGACTCTGGCAAATCCAGTCTAAAGGACGGTTAACCCGCACTGGGAGTGGAGAGATGGCGAGAGTAGTGTGTACCCTCCAAGTTCGAGGAATTGGATGGAGGCGTACTATGCTCTCGGGTGGCGGGACCCCGTTCTCGGATGGAGGATCCAGGGAAAAGTAGTCATATGCGTGCTTTAGTGTTGTATATGTCGTGTGATAGGGAAGTCCCAGCTGGGTTTAACCGGTTTGAATCGTCGTGTTCCTCGGATATGGAAACATAACCCTGTTTTTATCAACGTAGTTAATGAAACTTAAATTGGATAGTTGATAGGTTCCTCTAATGGATGGTTTATTACTTTGTTAACGATCATACATCTAGATCAGTAACTGAGTAATCTTATGAACGACATAAATGAATTTCAATTTTTGTACAAATGCTCATTTATGCAAAATACTTGATTCTTGCAAACCATACCTTGAATCCTATGACTTGCATACTGTTTTGTCCACCAAATATTTTATTTGACGGATAAGTCATGTTGAGTACTCCCGTACTCAGGGTTTGTTAACCCCTGTTGCAGATGAGGGCCACAGCCCGGTCTGTGTGGCTTCTTGCTGCATGACCGTGGTAACTGTGGATGAAGATGAAGAATAATCTGTCTTTGCTTGACTCTTGGGCAAGAGTAACTCGGTTGTTTTGTTAAAACTCTATCAGTAGCTTGATGTAATCGTTTGACACTATGTTATGATTCAAAAACCTATGGTTTGTAATATGACTTTAAAATTTCCGCTACTTTGATGTAAATTAAATTATTGTATTACTTCTGCAATGTTTGTGATGAGGATGATCCTGTTCGGATAGAGGTGGATGATCTGTTGCAAAGTGGCGACACCTGACGGACTAATTAAGATATGAATCATTTGTTTGGGATTAAGTCATTAATCCTGGCAAGTGGGCCCTATCTTAAGCGGGGCCGTCCATTCAAAATTGCGAAGATATTTTTCGGAGCTTGGACTTCAATGCTTAGGCTAGGTAGTTCACTCGGTGTATCTAAGGGGGTCTCTGGGAAATAGCCAAAGCCCGATAAGTAGGGGGTGAAGGGGTATCCCTCATCCCACCTCTTGAACCCTAATCTTTTTGCACCACCTCTCTCTCTCTCTCTACCCTCTCTCTAGTTCATGAGGCCCCTAGGTTGATCTCTCCAACCTTTGTAAGAACTTGCAAATCTTTTGGTGGGAATTGGAGGCCTTACCCTCTGTAAGCCATTGCGGCTTTGATTTCTTGATCGTGTCCCAAGTTGTGCTTGTGTTCTTCGCGATTTGCTTTTTGGCCCTCTTGATTCCGAGTTGAGATCTCTTTGTAGAGAGTAGTTCATGCAAATTTGTTTGAACCAAGTTGTTCGTACTTGAGAGGAGCATCTTTGCACCGAAGGATCCATCCTCAAACCTCTTGAGCACGTAGATCGGGCGAAATCTTTGCAGTGTTCTTCGTTCTTAAGTTTCTCCCCCAAATCCTTTGTTTCCCTTCAATCCAAACCAAATCGAGCGATGATTTGTTCGGGATAGCTCCTCCATAGCACTAGAAACATGCCTACCAAGTTAGGTTGCTAGTGGAGATCATTTGGTTAGGATTTGGGAAGATTTGGCGGAGAGAAAAACGAGTTTCGCTTTTCCTGCGCTCTGCTCGGGGGCGTCGGATGCTCCGTCGAGAGGCGCCAGACGCTAGGTCGTGCTGACATCAGCGTCCGTCGCTTGCTCTGTTTCCGCGGCTCAAGTTCGCGTCGGACGCTCCCCATCGTCCGTCGCCTGCCCGCCAGAGCGTCCATCGGTTTTTAAGTTTGACATGCTCTCTGTGTGATTGTGCCGGACGCTCGCCAGCGTCCGTCGAGGTACCGCCGGACGCGTCCGTCGCCTGGAGGTCCTCTCGGGTTCGACTCTGTGTTGGCGTCAGACGCTAAGCGCAGCGTCCGTCGCTTCTGTCCCAGCGTCCGACGATCATCGTCCGTCGCATGTCTTCTCAGCGTCCGTCACCTGTCTGTTCTGTCTGTTTTGCCTAGGTTCTTGCCTCTTTTCCCTAGGGGTTGAGAACCTACGTTTTCGGGTTTCCAGTAAGTTTCTCTCCACTGTCGGTGAGCTCTCAATTGTTCGATTTCATCTGAATCCCCGCTTGCGTTGCTCGGGGGAGGTTGAGCACCCAATAACTGGGTTTGGTTTTTGGGAAGAGTGGCCCGAATATTCAGAGAGAAATTTGAGGCTCCCATTCACCCCCCCCCCCCCCCCCCCCCGCCACCTCTGATCGCCGTTCTCGGTCCTTCAGAGCTTCCCTGTCACCTCGCGAGCTCTCCACCTCCTTCGGATCGAGGTTCGCACCCCACTGAGGTTCTCTCCCGCTCGGTTGTTCTTGTCCTTGCTCTTACCGCCTCGCCACCATTCGCAGGGGACAGAGCCCGCATCGCCGAGCCACCAGCCGCTTCTGCTGATCGACCATCCTCGCAAAACCCCTCGGTGATCTCGCGTTTGCCCACTCTCTCTCCCGAGCCCTTCGTCTTTTCGTATGGTGCCCTAGGGCCTTAAACCTCTTGCACCACCGAGCTCCACAGCTCCGGCAATGGAGGATTGCCGCACTAGAGTTCCTATGCCGGCGCCCAAACTTCCCCCAACCGCCCTAGACCATCCGTCCGTTCATCAACGGCTCAGATTAGAACGCCTTAAACCCATACCCCTTCGGTCCACGGTAGACCCGTAGACTCAGCACTCAAGTCCACGTCAGCCAGTTCACCACCATGGACCAACCGGAGCCAGCCACGTGGTCTCCACGTGGGCAGCAACTAGGTCAAACCGTCGTCCCTTGGCGTATTCCTGATTCCCGTTTCCTCTGCTGCAAAACGTAATTCGTTTCGGATCTGTTTATTTCAACTAAAAATGAAAATACAGTATTTAACAAATTGCCATCACTTTCGAAAGCTTCTAACTTAGTCATTTTAACTCTGTTTTGAACCAAACAAATTGCATCAGATTTATAGCGGAGTATCTACGTAATCAAACAATAATCAACTCTGTTTTGAAACTTTGAAAAATATTTATTTATTTAATGCCTTTTTAAATTCCAAGTTTAATATACAAAACCTATTTAAATCATATCTACTTCGTTTTAAGTTCGAATCAACTTGTTCAAGTTGCGTTGGTTTCGTAAAATCATAAAATACAGTTTAGTAGTAATTAATGTCATGTTAATAGCTTTGTATTTTCTTTGTTAACTTTTAACCTGATTTAAGACTATGCAATTGGCTTTATAAATAAAATATGAGTAGCTTTCTACTTTAGTTTCAATTTAGTTTTCAAATCCAAATATAAGTTTGACTTAATATAACTTAGGTATTTCTCAGAAGTACCTTACCCATCCTTTTGCATAGCTAAAAGTAATAAAGCTCATCGTTCTCTTTTTAACGCAAATCTTCCGTTAGTCGTGTCTCGATCATCGTAGCTCCGATTAACGTGATCATCGCGACTTTTTGATTGTAGAGATGCATAGTTTTCTTTTTAAATCCTTTTTCATTGATTGGTGTATTGTTCTAAATAGATATGTTTGTATGCAATGTATGTTTGATCAGGTGTTTGTGTGGTGTTTGTGATCTTGTCCAATCGGTGAGTGTTACATTGGAGATCAAGAAGAAGTGGTGTTTCGGAAGATCTTTTCGAGATTTGAACTTGAAGAAGGATCTGAGTTAAGGCAAGTATAGCATGGGATCTTCCTTGTTGTCCTATTCACCTTAAATACTTAATTCATATGCATGTGTCTACCTTGTTAGCCATAAGGATTTACTAGATATTTGTTATCTTGTGCCTTGACACCGTGGGAAGATTGCATTGGGTAGATCAAAGCTAGTGCTCATAATTAATAACCATGATCTTGTAACTTGACTAATGATATATGCAATAACGATAAAAGATGACTTTTTAGCAACGTGGACTATAGGTGGAAGATCAGAAACTCACACCTATGTTCTTACTCATAAGGAAATTTCTATAAGTGGATTACCCCGAGAAAATAGTACTACCATAAGCTAATGGGCTCTGGCTTGACTCAATATTAGACTTCTACTAGTTTGTGGTAGCTTACCCGAAAGGGTGTAAGAGGGGCTCTGAGATAGTGAGGCTTGGTCTGCCGTGAAGGTGCCCTATGTTATTGGGATGTCTCCTCTGGGAGGGGAGTTCTTACATCTCATTGAGGAAACTTGTAGTGGGTTGCTACTTATTAGTGGAAATCTATGAACGGTTTTGTAGTGAACCCTGCCGACCTTCCTTGGTAGTGGGTTAAGAGGCTGATCCCCTCGGGCGAAAGGGCAATTCACGACTTGTGGGTAAAGATGTACACCTCTGCACAGACTTAAAAACTATTATAATAGTCGTGCTCACGGTCATGAGCGGCTTGGGCTCCTTACTTTGTGATGTCCTTATGTCATAGCTTATCAGTTGTTATTTGTCTTGAGTTATTGTTACTTGTTCATATAGGCATTATATCTTGTTCACTTGATCATGTGGTTATTTGGGCTTATGTTGAACTGGATGCTACTCAACTGCTAAAACTATGACTTATTAAAAGTTGATGCAGTTAAACCGTGTCTATCCTTTTGAGCCTCATGAAACCCCATGTTATAATTGCTGAGTACGACATGTACTTACACTTGTTTATTTTCAATACTTTGGATAAAAATCCCGGATGGGAAACAGATTGCAAGAGTTGGATCAGTTTGGCTTGTGGTCAACCAGTCAGTTGGTCCCTGTGGAGTTGGAGTCTTCACTCGAAACTCGGAGTTGTCGTCCCGCTGTTTGTTGCGTAAAGGTTATCCTTTGACCTTATATGTTATATATTTAAGTATTGTCTTTTGATATTACCTTGTTCTGTGACTATATGTGAGATTTGACTTCCTGGGCTCACATATGGTGTATATCTGGTTTTGTCCTTAAAACCGGGTGTGACAGATTGGTATCAAAGAAATACTGACTGTAGGACGTAAGCCTAGTTAGATACTGACCATCTTATGGTTTAGAAGTTGATACAGAAATCCGTGTTCTATAAACCTTGATATTTTGCTCTATAGAAAATTCTCATCCTTGCGATTTGCCTCCACCTTGTTGCTTAGCTTAAACCTTTCCTCATCCTCACTTCTTGATCTTCTCTCACCACTTCCTTGTGTCATTTGAAAGAAGAGTTTTAGGATCTCTACCCTTAATATAAAGAGAACGATAATATCGCAAGTTGAGTCAATGATTGAAGTGTGAATCTTTAATGCCTTGTTGAATCTTCATGATGCATATGCTTGTGTTGGATCTTTGTAATGAGTGCAATGATCTTGTGGGATTTCTCCATAATTTCATTTAGTTTATAGACCTAAGTTTGTAAATAGTTGGGTTCTCTTGTCTGCTGCCTTCCCTATCCTGTCTCAATCTATCATTATCATCTTATCTTCTGTGTTTCTTTATCCAGTCTTTCTGCAGTCAGTAATGCTTCTATCATATCTCCAAATCTGGTCATCCAATGTTCATGAAATTTTTCTGAGAACAACTAGACTCACCCTTGTTTCATATCCAACTGGAATCACCTTCATAGCTATTTTCTTTTGGGATATATGTCTATTCTAAGTCGAAGTTTCTGTGCAGTCTGGAATTTGGAATAGATTCTGTTGTCTGTTGTTTCTGACAAATTTAAAGTCTGAACCTTGGGTTGCTGTCTAAACCAGAGTTGTAGAGAATTTCGAGATCTTTCCAGAAAGTCCAGAACCAAATTATTTGGATGTCTAAAACTTGAGATATGATTATTTTACTGCAGTGCTATTTGAGAACTTCGTCCAGGAAAATTTCAGATTCATTGATAATATGATTTTGATGACATATTAGTGATCTCTAAAGCTGAGGAAGAAACTTCTGAACAAAAGTAGACTTCCTTATCTTCCTCTGACCGTAAGAATCACCTTCATATCTATTTTGGTTTGTGAATTACAAAAATCACAAGGAGACAAACATATGTTGTCTAGGACCTGAAACAGTTTTGGTTATGACTATTTTCGACTATCTTAAAGACAGAATCTGGAGAAGCGTGCTATAATAAAGTTGTAGACAATTTCATAATCTTTCCAACGGTTTAAAATTCAGCCCTATTGGATTAACATAACTCTAGTTATGGTTGTTTTACTAAGCTGCTGTTTTGCAACTAGCGAGGAAAATTTTGGATTAGTTCCACTTCACATACACACAAGTTTACAAAAGTATCAGAAAGACATAATGATGATAAAATTCACCGAAAAGAAGATGCAAGTTTGTCGACGAAATATGTGTCGCAGTCTACCTAGGGGGTACCCTACGGTAGTAGATTGTAGGCGGAGGTGTGGTGACGGCGATCAAGCGTAACACAGAGAGCGTAGACACCGCGATTTAGACAGGTTCGGGCCGGCAAATCACCATAATACCCTATGTTCTGTGTTTTTGGTGGCTGGATTGATCTGAGTATTAGGTTACAAGATCTGTAGATGATCTGACCGAGAGTTTCGGAGGGGGTCCCTGCTCGCCTTATATAGCCGGGGAGCAGGGTTACAATTTCCATATCCTAACAGATTGCGATCGGTCCCTTTAGGCAAGGGATCCGAGTCTATCTACTAGGATCTTCCTTGGCGAGCAAGGCTTCTTCGGAGTCCTTGGCGAGCATGACGGGCTGGTCGCGTGTCGCAAGGCCTCGCGGGCTGGGCCGTCGTCTGGTCGATAGGCCCATAAGGTCCCTGGGGATATGCCAAGGTAATATCCCCAACAAGCCCCCGAGCATGTTGCATTCTTCCAGCGAGCCCGCAGCGGTGTCCTTGGAGGTGTTCGGCTGGTCACCATCATACGCAGTGGTCGTCGTGAAGCCCCAACCAGACTGCCTAGTCGAGGTGCTGCTCGGAGAAGCCTCCCGGCCAGGTCGGGCTGGTCGAGAGCGTCATGGCTTGATGTGCGAGCAGGTCGCCTCTTCGGATGCTGCGACTGCTTGTTAGAAGGATGTGACATGCTGAAGAAGAAAAACTTTTGAAAAGTCCTTTCCTGGTGAAGTGTACACACTTAGGTTCTACAAAAACAATATAGAAACAGCAGAGCGTTGTCGAGAAGAAAATCAGTACATTCGCTGCAAGGTGAAGTGTGCCCACTTAGTCCCCGAGCATGGTAGTAGGTGAAATATGCACGTGGTGCCATGCTTTATAATAAAATGCATAAGGTATGTGACTGAAGATTGGAGCATGAGTTTTGTAAAAAATGACTGCGAATACCCGCAGTCCCTGAGCCTGATGTAAGAAACTGGAAGTTTCTTGTATCGGGATCACACATTTTGAAATTGAAAGACTGAAATAAGACTTTAGTAAGAAACGACTGTGAATACCCATAGTCCTCGAGCCTGATGTAAGAGACTGGAAGTTTCTTGTATCAGGATCATGTTGTTCGATTCGCAGTCCTGGGGCGTTAGTCCCCGGGTATTGTCCTTCCGTGCCCTGGCCGCAGTCCCCGAGCCTTGCTCGGTGTGAAGTTGGACGAAGTCCCCGAGCCTGGTTGGGAATGCGACCAGATAGTCGGGCCATGGTTGCTGTCGACGGAATCCCCGAGTGTGGCTATACCGCAAACTTTGTAAGTTTTACCGACCAGGCTACTGTAGCCATGTTACTTTAGCTGCACAAAATTAGGTTATAAAAAGGCTGCACGTCCAGTCCCCAGGACTGTAGCGTTGTAGAAATCATGAGTCGTAAACTGGGGAAATTAAATAAGAAATGAGAACTAAATGTGAGTAAATGGGTCGTATTTATCTGTGTAGTTATCGACCCGTTTTTGAGGTGCAGGAAGTAGGCGGCGTGGCGGTTCTGCATTTGATCATTGCGGTTTCCCAAAAACCCTTGAAGACGAAGCGCCGCGCCGCTTGGTATAAAAGGGTACTCTGATGGTTGACGGAATGGGAAGGGTCGCGTTTCTTTGCCTTACTTAGTGTGGCTAGGATTCGGAGAGCCGGCGATTCGTTACCATATATTCTGGTGAACTGAGGGGGATTCTCGTCCGTCTTGTTTAGTAATCTCCACGCTTGCTGTCCACTAAGCTTAGGAAAAGAGCCAGGGGGGATTCGTCGGTGCTAGGGTTTGGTTGGCGGAGATGGAAGATGGCGGTGTGTGCCTTGCGGTGGCTTTCGCCGCCTTGCTGGCTCTACCGAAGGACCTGATCTTCTGGATCCTTCTTCGCATGATTGATGATGGCGACAATGTGCGTGAGTATGTGAAGATTCGCCCGGTCTATCGTCTCTTCCGCGACTTTTGCGACGATGCTTCGATGATTCGGCTCTTGTCTCTTCGGCGTGTCCAGGACTATTGTTGGCCCTACTTCCCTTTTCTAGAGACTGCCTTCGATCAGTGCTTTCTTGATGTCGACCACCGAGAGGCCTTGTTCTTTCGTGGTCTGGAACGGTTCATGTTGCAGGGGAGGGATCCTGTTGGGCAGATGCTTATCGGCAGGGCGTGGTGGCGGCTGGAGATGACGTCGCGATGTATTTCAGGATCATGATGTTGTATTACGTTGATTCAGCGAATCTGGAGACGCTTGCTATCATTGATTGCCTCAGCAGAGATGCCCTTCCAGATGGTCGGTTTTGTGATCGAAGTTTGCGTCGTCTTCGGGAGCGCTCTCGTGACGATCTTCACATCATCTGGCGTGGTGGTGGATTCGTGCCCCGAAGGATGTGCCGGATTTAGTCGTCGTCGTTGGTAGAGATGCGTAGTTTTCTTTTTAAATCCTTTTTTCATTGATTGGTGTATTGTTCTAAATAGATATGTTTGTATGCAATGTATATTTGATCAGGTGTTTGTGATCTTGTCCAATCGGTGAGTGTTACATTGGAGATCAAGAAGAAGTGGTGTTTCGGAAGATCTTTTGGAGTTTTGATCTTGAAGAAGGATCTAAGTTAAGGCAAGTATAGCATGGGATCTTCCTTGTTGTCCTATTCACCTTAAATACTTAATTCATATACATGTGTCTACCTTGTTACCCGTAAGGATTTACTAGATATTTGTTATCTTGTGCCTTGACACCGTGGGAAGATTGCATTGGGTAGATCAAAGCTAGTGCTCATAATTAATAACCATGATCTTGTAACTTGACTAATGATATATGCAATAGTGATAAAAGATGACTTTTTAGCAACGTGGACTATAGGTGGAACATCAGGAACTCACACCTGTGTTCTTACTCATAGGGATATTTCTGTAAGTGGATTACCCAAGAAAACAGTACTACCATAAGCTAATGGGCTCTGGCTTGACTCAGTATTAGACTTCTACTAGTTTGTGGCAGCTTACCCGAAAGAGCGCAAGAGGCGCTCTGAGATAGTGAGGCTTGGTCTGCCGCGAAGGTGCCCTATGTTATTGGGATGTCCCCTCTGGGAGGGGAGTTCTTACATCTCGTTGAGGAAACTTGTAGCGGGTTGCTACTTATTAGTGGAAATCTGTGAACGGTCTCGTAGTGAACCCTGCTGACCTTCCTTGGTAGTGGGTTAAGAGGCTGATCTCCTCGGGCGAAAGGGCAATGCACGACTTGTGGGTAAAGATGTACACCTCTGCGCAGAGTTAAAAACTACTCCCTCCATCCCAAATTGTAAGTCATTCCAAGAATTTTGGAGAGTCAAAGTTTCTCAAGTTTGACCAAACTTATATAACAATATAATAATATTTATAATGGCAAATAAGTATCATTAGATTCGTTATCAATTATATTTTCATAGTATACCTATTTGATGTTATAAATCTTTATAGTTTTGTCTATAATTTTTGGTCAAACTTGAGATGTTTTGACTCTCCAAGATTCTTGGAATGACTTACAATTTGGGATGGAGGGAGTATTATAATAGCCGTGCTCACGGTCACGAGCGGCTTGGGCTCCTTACTGTGTGATGTCCTTATGTCATAGCTCATCAGTTGTTATTTGTATTGAGTTATTGTTACTTGTTCATATAAGCATTATATCTTGTTCACTTGATCATGTGGTTATTTGAGCTTATGTTGAACTTGATGCTACTCAACTGCTAAAAACTATGACTTATTAAAAGTTGATGCAGTTAAACCGTGTCTATCCTTTTGAGCCTCATGAAACCCCATGTTATAATTGCTGAGTACGACATGTACTTACACTTGTTTATTTTCAATACTTTGGATAAAAATCCCGGATGGGAACCAGATTGCAAGAGTTGGATCAGTTTGGCTTGTGGTCAATCAGTCAGTTGGTCCCTGTGGAGTTGGAGTCTTCACTCGAAGCTCGGAGTTGTCGTCCCGCTGTTTGTTGCGTAAAGGTTATCCTTTGACCTTATATGTTATATATTTAAGTATTGTCTTTTGATATTACCTTGTTCTGTGACTATATGTGAGATTTGACTTCCTGGGCTCACATATGGTGTATATCTGGTTTTGTCCTTAAAACCGGGTGTGACACAAAGGCAAGGTGGGAAGGCAAGGGGTGGGCTATAAATGGCCCGCCACAAAACTACCTCGGGCTGAAGAAAACAGACAGTTTAAGTTGGCGACGGACGCTCTGTCGCCCTACCCAACGGCTAGTTTCTGTTCATTCGAACAGACAACGGATGCTCCATCGCAGGGGCGACGGACGCTACGTTCCAGCATCCGACGCCTCTGGCTGAACTCTGCT
This sequence comes from Microstegium vimineum, assembly GCA_022036555.1. Classification (NCBI taxonomy): domain Eukaryota; kingdom Viridiplantae; phylum Streptophyta; class Magnoliopsida; order Poales; family Poaceae; genus Microstegium; species Microstegium vimineum. The sequence continues at coordinate 20,970,571 of CM039136.1, forward strand.
GAAAACAGCCCTCTCTGGAAGGCCGATAGACGCTCTCCCCAGCGTCTGACGCCAACCTGACGAACAGAAACATGCTCTCGGGTAGGCCGACGGACGCTCGGGGGCTGACACCCTAGCGTCTGTCGCCTCTGTCTAGCGCGACAGACAGCGTCCCACGCCACTGTCTCCATCGTTCCTAGCCCAGAACTGGCCTCTGTCAACTTCGTTTTTCCTCGCGATGAAAACGGAAGTTGTTATAGGCTATCTTAAGGTCACCATAGGCTTGCTTAGAGCTAAGGAAGTCAAGTGTGCACCACACCTAAGTCATGAAGCTTTTCTAAGTCAAGCTACTCATCTAGACCCCCCTTGACAGTACGGTCAAAGATCAAATAAAGCCGTATCTATTTCTAAGTGCCCTTCATCTCCTTATGGCACCTAGACCTATCATTCTAGGGTCTTCTTCACTTCGTCTTTGAAATCCGAAACGATATCCATCTTGGGGGCTAAGTGATAACCGATGATGCTCATTCTCATTGATCATTATGGCTAAGCTACGCATAGCCTCTGCAAAACACACGTTAGCTATAATAATCTTCAATTGTCGTAAATCACCGAAACCAATAGGGTCATGATTCTTCAATCTCCCCCTTTTTGGTGATTGACGACAATAATCCTCAAGTATAAGATATAAGAGATTAAGGTTAGGATTTCAAGTGACTTAGTTGGATTGAGCAAGGGTTAGTGAATAAGAGTGAACAATACTTGCTCATCCAAGCCAAGCCACACACATGGTACTCAAGAATATGAAATAGAATTGGAGTACCTCATGATATTCTCAAGTATATAAATCGGAGTATGTCACAGAAGCACAAATACCATTAGATCATCGAGACATGTCATGAACCAAGTGACAACTCACAAGATATATTAGTGAATAATCAAGAGTATATCACACACAAACACAAGTATCTCTCAAGTATCAACCATCACACATATATATAATGCAAAATATAGACATGATGCATGAGTACGGGGAAAATAAATCACACAAAGAAGAAAATCCCCTATCTCACTACACTCCCCTATCTCTAATACTCGACCCTCTCCCCCTTTGGCGTCTAGCACCAAAAACTAAACATCTGGAGCATCTAGAGCTGAAGCATCGGGCTGTCAAGCACGGAGGTCAACCCGTGAGCAGTCAGGGCTCGAGTCACTGTCATCGTCTGCTGCCTAACCCTCTGAAGCTGGAGCTGTCTGAGAAGCGGTCTGGATAGGCTGAGCTGACTCGGAAGCAACTGACTGTCTCAACTCCCCCTGAGGCTCTGAAGGTATATCATCCTGAGCTGGAGCCTCAGACGGTCCTGCCTCTGCGGTAGCGAGCACAGAAGACCGACGAGAGTAAACTCGAGGCGGAGGAGAAGGGGTGACAGCGAGCTCTGCAAGTGTGACTGCTGCTGCTACCTCTGCTGGCTCACCCTCTGACTGAGCCGGTATCTCGGACTCCTCTGCCTCTGCTGCAACTGATGTAGCATCTGTCGTAACTGCAACAAGAGGAGGTGTGGTCACTGTTTGGGCTGAGCAGTCCGGTGCAACCTCCGACGAGGCAACTGAGGACAAGTTGGTGCCCGTCGCCGAAGGGGGAACCTCTGCAGGTTGTGTCTCTGGAGAAGCTACGACAGGTGAATCCTCTCTAGTGATCTCGCGATAAGACGCAGTAAGGTCCCGTGTAGCATCTGCAAGGGTGGCCCCCCGGGTAGGTGTGAAGCCAGTCTAAAACTCACCAGGGGAAGCCAACCATGATGACACCTGGGTCATCGGCGTACGAAACACAGGCGAAGCTGGTGCTTGACTCTGAAGCCCGCTGGGTTGTAACGTGGGAGTCAGCATCACCACTGGGGGTGTTTGAGCCTGAGACGTGTAGTGCTGCTGCTGGGAGGTCACCGGTAGTGCAAGCTGTGGCGTAAGTGACGGGCCAGAGCTAGAACCGAGGAGCCGACTGAGTAGCTCTGTCTGCTGTCGCTGAACCTCAGCCTACTACCTCTGGAAGGCCAGGAACTGCATCTGGAACTCGTCCTGCCGAGCCTGTACCTATGCCTGAGCTGCTAGCTGCTGGGCTGTGAGTCTCCGGACCTCCTCGGCCTGCCTCCTCTAGCTGTTGGGTCTGCTCCTGCATCCTCGAAAGGATGGTGAGTATAGTAGCCTCTGACGAACCTGAGGCTGGAGCTAGAGCTGCACCTGATCCACAGGCCTCGTGGTCGTGAGACTGGGGTACGTACTCTGGGATCGGCCTGTAGTCATCGTTCGAGCTGTCTGAGGCCAGGTCCTCTCTGTAGGTGGCATCCGCGGCTGCATCAATCTAAGCATCGAGATCTGATAGCTCTGCCTGTGCAATCCGCTCAACTGTAGCATCCGTCTGCTCCTCAGACTATGGTGGTATGCCCGTCTGGCGGGTGTCTGGTCTGTAAGCGCGACTGGGGAGAGGGAGGTTACCATGGATGACCAACTGGCTCATCTGGTACTCAGGGAACACGGTAGCTGACCGCGTGAGGGTAGTGAGCAGTAAGGGTGACCCGGCTCTAGAAAACATCAAATATGAGATCCAATGTGCGTACTGTAACTGCCAGTGTCCCCTGAATCCGGCGGCTATGATGTTCTCCATCTCACTGACAATCAGATCCCAAAGGTCGAACTTCTCCTTCCTCATCACATGAGCTAGGAGCCACAGCTGCAGACGGGTAAGAGTATCCCGGGCTCCCACTCTCGGCAAGATAGTGCACCTCAGCGTCTCGTGAAGTTTCCGAGCAAGTGGTGTGAGGTTGTGCAGTGTACGACTAGAGCCCTCTCCAAACGGCTGCAGGAAACAGGGTCGTACGTAGTCTGTAGACGGCACTATCCTGTCGTGAGATCGACGAGGTGCCTCCTGGAAACCGTAGCACAAGCTGTGAATCCTTGTCTCTGAGGCCTCTAGGTGAAAGATCTCCCTGAACCTGGCAGCTGTGACCCTGTAGTCACGACCTTAGAACCCGTAGTGGATGAACTCGTGGTCGGGTGAGATCCATAGAGAAGCATAGAACTGACGCACCTAGTCCTCCTGGTAGTTGCCGACATGGCAAAGCAATCTCTGGACCACCGACACTCTCAATCCACTGAAGGGGACACACACGGTGTGCACGAAGCGGAGCATCGGTCTCGACATAACTTCGATAGAAATCCTCGTGCACCGTGGTGTATAAGTCTCGACCGGCACGAGGGTCTCGCTGAGCTGGGAACCAGGTCTGGAAGTTGACGGACCGAAGTGTCTGAATCTGCTTTGCTGAAAAACCTCTGACCTGGTGTCTCACAACGTTTGGCAGGGGGGTCCAGGTGGACTGACGGGCTCCCCTGACCCACGAGAACGTGTGACTCGCCTGGCCATCAACTCCTGCACTGAAGAATGACCCGTGGTGTCTGGCTGCTCGGTCTTTGTAGTCTGCTCAGCCTCCTCTGTAGCCTTTGTGGGCTCTATCTCTGGATGCAAGGGGGACTCACGAAGCGCTCCACAGCGAGGAGAGGAACTGATCCTCAAGCCGGTGCGACATCCACCTCGCTCCTCTATCTCTGCTGCCTCTGCCACTGCTATGGCTGCCACGGAATCTGGATCCATGAGTGGCCTCTTCCTTTTCTTGGACACGTGCTTCTGTTTGCCCTTCCCCCGATCAGTGGGTGGACGCAATGGAGGTGGAGGGTCACCACCACTACCGGGAACAGGGCTGGTGTTCTTCATTCGTGCCATTGGCGGGCACAAGAAGAACCAACTAGCGCGGAAAGATCAACTGTCACTGAATGAATACCCAAGCAATCACTGACACTGATCAACCTGCAATCAACCCTCTAACAAACCCCAAACTCTACAAGAGTGGCTCTGGAAGCCCTAGACTGACACTCTCGAGGCTTTGCCTCATTTCGTACTCGCGGGCTTTGCCCCGAGTTCACTATCACTGCCTCTGTCACACCACTGCCCCTGCTCTATCACTGTGACCAAGCAAAATAGAAGGGGTAAGAGTCCTCAATTGATCAACCAATCAATCCATAACCTGCTGAACTGAGGAGTAAGGAGATCCTCTGCAGGGATGAAGCTCACCACACCTGCAGCACCCAGGGCAGCGGTAAAGGCCCTCTGCATGGCCGAAACGCACGCGTCGAGAGGGAGAGCGGAGAGCACAGGGCACTGGGGAAGAACCGTGGCAGAGAAGGGGAGGATCCACGGGCGGTGAGGACCTCCGGCGACCAGCGAGGACGCACTGGCGAAGTCGGCGCGAGCAAGGATGAGCGGAAGCACGAGCACAGGGGCAGAGCTAGGGCACGGCGGCGGTTAGGGCTTGGAACATCAACGGCGGCGTACGGACTGATTGAAACCGACCAAGGAAGAAAGAGTTTTTCAAAACGATATATCGCCTGTAAGTCCGCGATGGACGCTCCGGATCCGAGCGACGGACGCTCCGTCGGAGGGCGACGGATGCTAGGCAGCGTCCGATGGCCAGCGTCCGTCGGGCTTACCGAAAGGGTGTTGAAGCGCCTCGACATCATCTCGCGTTGGACGCTCCACGACAGACACTGGGGATCGTCCGTCGCCCCTCAGATGGGCGACTTTTCTATGCGGACGGTCACGACGGACGCTGAGGCAAAGGTGGCCGAGCGTCCGATGCCTCTTTTCAAAGAAATTTTTGAAATCTGATTTTTGCATCTTTCTCCCAACCAAGTGCCTATCCCAAGAAGATCCAAATAACACCTGATTGGACTTGATATGAGAACCATCTCTCAAACTCTCATTTTCAAATAGTTTTCTATAGGCTTAGATTTAGTTTTTAGCTCAAAATATTTGAATGGAAACTCCAAGGAGACATCATAGAGCCACAAGAGGGGTATAGAAACATCTTGAGCTTGGAATGCTCCCCCTAAGTGGAGAACCTAGCGGATGCTCAAAATTCACCGAAAAGAAAGCAACAACTAACACACATGCATATGCAAAGCATTACTTGAATTTGAATCTAGGTTGCTTGCAAGTTTAAACCGCGGTTAAGCTTTTTCACATGCTTTGAGGGAGGTTATCTCAACCACGTTAGCCAAGCCTATGTGCATTAATAAATTAACATGTTATATTACATATGAATGCATGGTTGGTTCACTCAAGATCATCTTTTAGTGAAGTTAGAGTGATCAAGCACATTTAACTCGCTTCACAACCTACAAAAGGTTGTTTCATCGAGTGGTTTTGTGAAGATATCCGCCAATTTCTCTTCGCTCCTAACTCCAACTAGTGAGATATCTTTCTTAGCCACATGATATCTAAGAAAGTGATGGCGAATATCAATGTGCTTAGTGCGAGAGTGTTAAATCGGGTTGTTAGCAAGCTTTACGGCACTTTCATTATCACACAAGAGTGGAACGTCTTTTAAAACCATGTCGTAATCAAGAAGTGTTTGGGTCATGTATAAGATTTGTGCACAACATGCTCCTGTGGCTATGTATTCCGCCTCGGCGGTAGACAAAGCCACACTATTTTGCTTCTTAGAGGACCAAGAAATAAGTGATCTTCCTAGCATATGGCACCCTCCGGATGTACTCTTCCTATCAACCTTACACCTGGCATAATCCGAATCGGAATAGCCCACAAGTTGGAAGGGAGCTCCTTTGGGATACCAAAGGCCAATGCTAGGGGTGTGCCTTATGTACCTAAGGATTCTTTTAACCGCACATAGATGCGACTCCTTAGGGTTTGCTTGAAACCTAGCACACATACACACACTAAACATGATATCCGGCCTAGATGCGGTGAGGTAAAGTAAACTACCGATCATCGAGCGATAGAGAGTTTGATCAACCGGTTTACCTCCCTCATCAAGGTCGAGATGTCCATTAGTAGGCATTGGGGTCTTGATTGGCTTGCAATCCTTCATCTTGAATTTCTTGAGTACATCATGAGTGTACTTCTCTTGAGATATGAACGTGCCCTCCCTCAATTGCTTCACTTGGAAGCCAAGGAAGAAAGTGAGCTCGCCAATCATCAACATCTCGAACTCTTTGGACATCAATGCACCAAACTCCTTGCAATGATCTTGGTTTGTTGACCCAAATATAATGTCATCGACATATACTTAGCAAACAAAGATTTCTCCATCAAGCTTCTTGGTGAATAGTGTGGTATCCACTTTCCCGATCTTGAAGCCCTTCTTGAGTAGGAAGTCCCTTAGCCTCTCATACCAAGCCCTTGGAGCTTGCTTCAATCCATAGAGTACCTTGGACAACCTATACACATGATTAGGACAATTTGGGTCTTCAAACCCGGGAGGTTGTGAGACAAAAACAAGTTCATTAATGAAACCATTTAAGAAGGCGCTCTTCACATCCATTTGAAAGAGTTTCATCTTGTGATGTGAAGCATACGCCAAAAGGATATGAATGGCTTCTAGTCTTGCAACCGGGGCAAAAGTCTCCCCAAAATCCAAGTCTTCAACTTGGGAGAACCCCTTTGCCACTAATCTTGCCTTGTTCCTCACAACCATGCCTTGACCATCTTGCTTGTTCCGAAACACCCACTTGGTGCCAATGATTCTTGCTCCTTTAGGCTTCTCCACTAGTGTCCACACTTCATTCTGGGTGAAGTTGTTCAGTTCTTCATGCATGGAGTTCACCGAATCCGGATCCGCAAGTGCTTCCTCCACACTAGTAGGCTCAACAAAGGAAACAAAGGAGTGATGCTCAACATAAGAAGCAAGTCTAGATCGAGTTGTTACCCTCCTTGATGGAATCCCTATGATGAGTTCTTGTGGATGAGCTTGAAGAATAGGTGTAGATCTTCTTGTAGTCTCTTGAGGAGGGGGATGTGGTGCTTCAACATTTTGAGTTTTCGCCTCAGCTTGATCTTGAGGGATGAAGGTATCTTCATGTGCTTCCCTCACTTGTTCTTCATCAACTTCAGGCGTGCGAGGTGGAGAAGGCTCTTGATTTGCATCATCTTCTCCTTCTTCCACCTCTTGTGGGTTGATAGCACCAACGGGCATATTCTTCATAGCCTCCCTCAAGGGCTCATCACCTACATCATCAAGATTCTCAAGCGCTCCTTGAGAGCCATTAGTTTCATACGTTTGTTCAATTAAGCCGGTGGCTTTGTTAAATACATGGTATGTCTTGGATTTAAGCAAATAACCAACAAGGAAACCAATGTCACAATGCCTTTGAAACTTCCCCAAGTGTTGACGCTTCTTGTAGATGTAGACTTTGCACCCCAAACACCCAGAAGAATGAAATATCCGGTTTCTTCCCATTCACAAGCTCATAGGGGGTCTTCTTGAGAAGCCTTTGGACAAATAGCCGGTTGGACGCATAACATGCGGTGTTGATTGCTTCGGCCCAAAACTTCTCGGGGGTGTTGTACTCATCAAGCATGGATCTAGCAAGTGTAATCAAAGTTCGGTTCTTCCTCTCAACTACACCATTTTGTTGTGGAGTGTATGTGGCGGACACTTAATGATTGATGCCAACTTTATCACAATAGTCTTCGATCTTGGTGTTTATAAACTCGGTGCCATTGTCACTTCTTATCTTCTTGATCTTCACATCAAACTCATTTTGTGCTCTAGTTGCAAACTTCTTGAATATGCCTTGTGTCTCACTCTTGTCTTGAAGAAAGAACACCCAAGTGTATCTAGAGTAGTCATCAACTACCACCAAGCAAAAGAGATTGCCACCGAGGCTAGCATAAGTGGTAGGTCCAAATAGATCCATGTGGAGGAGCTCTAGAACTCTTGAGGTTGACATGAAAGCTTTGGTTGGATTAGTGTTTGCCACTTGTTTGTCGGTTGCCGGCTTGACATGCACTACAAAGTTTGTCCTTCTCAAACACCACATCCTTAACCCCTCTAACCAATTCCTTCTTGACAATCTTCTTCAAGGTTGACATACCCACATGTGCTAGTATTCTATGCCATAGCCAACCCAAAGAACTTTTGGAGAAAAGACATGTTTGCAAACTAGCTTCATTTGAGGTGAAATCCACTAGATAGAGATTATTGTGTCGAAACCCCTTGAATATCAATGATGAATATTCAATTTTTGTCACAACTACCTCATTTGGAGTGAAGAGACATTGGAAGCCAAGATCACATAGTTGTCCAACCGATAGCAAGTTGAAGCTTAGAGATTGCACTAGCAAGACATTTGATATAGATTGATCATTGGAGATTGCCACTTTGCCAAGCCCTTGTACTTTGCCTTTTGAATTGTCCCCAAAGGTAATCTTGTCTTGCCCTTCACAATCTTCATCAAGTGTGGTGAACATCCGGGGGTCACCGGTCATATGTTGAGTGCAACCACTATCAATCACCCAATGACTTCCACCGGTCTTGTAGTTTACCTACACACAAGCAACTTGGAGTCAATCTTGTTGTTTAGGAACCCACACTCAGCGGGGACCCATAGCCTTGTCAACCAACTCCTTAGCAACCCATAGCACTCTAGGCTTGTTCTTCATTTTGGGACCGAGGAACACTACTAGAGGTCTACCCTTGGAGTCCTTGTTGATGACAAAGTGTGCATCATGAGCAAATGACTTGTGTGCTTGGGCAAGGTCTTGGGAGGTGGAGTCTTGCAATCATAAGAAAAGTGACCAACTTGACCACACTCAAAGCATCTTCTAGGCTTGGGCTTTGGCTTGTCATAGTTGTTGTTCATGGCCTTATTCTCGTAGTAGTTCTTTGCTTCCATCTTGACTTTGGCCTTCATAACTTGGTTCTCCTTGAACCCAACATCCATCTTGTCATTCTTCATGATGGTGTTCATCAAGAGCTCACTTTGAAGGTTGTGGCCCTTGGTGAATTTCTCCATGCCATTTGCAAGCTTGATCTTGTCATTCTTGAGCTTTGCATTCTCTTCTCTAAGTGAGTTGATTAAGGTAATAGCATCCTTGTCATCTTCCTTGGCCGACTTGATAGTGAAGGACTTGTTTGCCCTGAGGTTGATTAGCTCTTCCTTGAGCTTTGAGTTCTCTTCCCTCATCTTCACATAGTCATCATACTTGTCGGCTTCAACTATCTTCTTGCCCTTGCACTTAGCTTTTTGCTCACTAGCAACTTCATCAAGCAAGTCCTCACAAGAAGTAGCACTATCACACTTAACAACCGGGTTAATAGCAACATGTGTAGCAAGATCATTAGTAAGCAATTCATTAGCTACCACAAGTGTGCCATGTTCGTTTTTCACTTGGTTGTAGTCATCTTTTAGCAAGTTGTACCTTGTGTGGAGCTCTTGTGTTGACCTCTCAAGCTTATTATGTTTCTCATTACCTTGCTTGAGTGAGACTTTGAGCTCCCTATTGCTAGATGTGAGATTTTTGTTCTCAAGCTTCAAATCATCATTAGCACTAGACAAGGTATCAAGCTTAGTATGCAAGTTCTCTTGCACCTCAAGGAGTTTGACATTTTTAGCTTTATACTTCTTTATGATGTCCGAGTATTTGTTGCAAATTTTAATTAGTTCATCATAGGAAGATGCTTCTTCATCATCACTCTCATCACTAGAGGAGTCATCACCATCATTCTCTTTTTGTACCTTCTTGTCATCTTTAGCCATGAGGCATAGGTGTGTAGAGGATGAGCCCGGTGATGGAGGATGTGGCAGTGGAGTAGAAGAACCAATCACCAATGTGGCCACCTTCTCATCTTCACTCTCACTATCGGAGGGCTCACTTGAATATTCAATGTCGGTGAGCCAATCTCCAACAATATAAACCTTGCCATCCTTCTTCTTCTTCTTGTAAGGCTTGTCTTGCTTCTTGTCATCATCGCTTGAATCATCTTGTGCACACTTCTTGTTCTTATAGTTCTTGAACTTCTTGTTCATGAACTTGTCTTTCTTCTCTTCGGTGCATGTATGAGCTAGATGACCAAGAATCCCACAATTGTATCACTTTATTTGTGAGATGGGCTTCCTTAAAGAGCTTGTGAAGAATTTCTTCTTCTTTGAGTCAAACTTGACTCCATTCTTTTTTAGCCTCTTCAACATCTTGGTGGTCTTCTTCACCATGAGAGCGATGTTGTCTTCATCATCTTCATCGCTTGAGTCCTCAACCACCAATTGGATCTTGCACTTCTCTTTGGTGGAAGCTTTGAGGGCAAGTCTTTCTTCTCCTCTTTCTCTTTATCTTTCTTCTTGGAGGAGGATGAAGAGCCATCATTGATCTTAATGTACATCTCATGAGCATTGATTTTGCCCAACACTTGTGTTTGTGTAGAAGCGAAGAGATCTCCTTGGTGGAGCACGGTTACTATGTGCCCATATTTGTCAATGGGGAGCACACATAGTATCTTCCTCACCACATCCGCCGGAGCCATTTAGTTGAGGCCAAGTCCATTCAATTCCTCTACAAGAATGTTAAGACGTGAATACATCTCATTTGCATTTTCATTAGCAAGCATAGTAAAGGAATTTAACTTTGCCATGACCAAATGATAGCGCTCCTCGCGCTCACTCTTTGTGCCTTCATAAAGCGCACAAATAGTGGTCCACAACTCATGTGCGTCTTTGGCATTACACACACGGTTGAAGACATCCTTGCATATGTCGCGAAAGAGTATATTCTTCGCCTTCGCATTATGCTTCTCAAAGTAGGGGTCCTCCACGAAGTAGGAACCTCCCTTAGTGGCGGCTTTGAGAACTCCAATGCCCACGGCCTCTAGATAGGCTTCCATTTGGACTTTCCAATAAGGAAAATCCTCACCATCAAACATAGGTGGTGGACCATCCTCATGGGACATCTTGCTCTAGGCGGTGAAGCCTAATTTAAGAGCAACAAGGCTCCGATACCAATTGAAAGGATCAAGATGCCCAAGAGGGGGGTTAATTGGGCTTATTTCAAATTTCTAAAGCAAATATGAAATCCTAAACAAATGTCAATCACCCTGTGCCTAGCGCTTGTGTGCCTTAGACTATGAAAGCGGTAGCAAGTCAAGGAAAGCGAAAACACCCTACACAATTCTAGTTAGAATTGAAGAATAAGTGCGGAATGTACTGTGGTATGAAAGAGCTAGAGATAGAGATTCTTGACACAATGACGTTTTGCCGAGGTATCGAGGAGTCGACACTCCCCCCTAGTCCTCGTTGGAGCACCTCGCAAGGTATTGCTCCCCCTCAATCCCGCGCAAGGGATGAGTGCTCTCTACGGACTGGTTCTTCGCCACTCCAGCTCGGTGAACCGCCCACAACCGACCACAAGTCGATGAAGAAGGGCCGCCGACAATCTCCCCGGCGATCACCTTCCTCCAAGCACCACCGAACCATCTAGGTGATGTCGATCACCAAGAGTAACAAGCCATGATCTTCATTTGACTCAATCAAGTCTCACAACTAGAGTGGATGCACACTTGATCTCTTGGATGAACTAGAGAAGAGGATGGATGAATGGATTATCAAATCACTCTCTCTCTCTAGAGCTCTTGCTCTCTTCCCAACCTTCTCAAGCAACTCAACAACTGAAATGAGCAAAGGCAAGGTGGGAAGGCAAGGGGTGGGCTATAAATAACCCCCCACAAAACTGCCTCGGGCTAAAGAAAATAGACAGTTTAAGTTGGCGACGGACGCTCCATCGCCTAGGCGACGGACGCTCCATCGCCTAGGCGACGGACGCACCATCGCCTAGGCGACGGACGCTCCGTCGCCCTGTCCAACGGCTAGTTTCTATTCATTCAAACAGACGACGGACGCTCCGTTGCAGGGGCGACGGACGCTCCATCGCAGGGGCGACGGACGCTACGCTCCAGCGTCCGACGCCTCTGGCTGAACTCTGCTGAAAACAACCCTCTCTGAAAGGCCGACGGACGCTCTCCCCAGCGTCCAACTCTAACCCGACGGACAACGTCTGTCGGCCACTTTAATCACACAGCCAGAAACATGCTCTCAGGTAGGCCGACGGACGCTCGGGGGCTGACACCCCAGCGTCTGTCGCCTCTGTCTGGCGCGACGGACAGCGTCCCACGCCACTGTCTCCAGCGTCTGTCGCCCAGAACTGGCCTCTCTCAACTTCGTTTTTCGTCGCGATGAAAACGGAAATTGTTCTAGGCTATCTTACGGTCACCATAGGCTTGCTTAGACCTAAGGAAGTCAAGTGTGCACCATACCTAAGTCATGAAGCTTTCCTAAGTCAAGCTACTCATCTACACCCCCTTGATAGTACGGTCAAAGATCAAATAAAGCCCTATCTATTTCTATGTGCCCTTCATCTTCTTATGGCATCTAGACCTATCATTCTAGGGTCTTCTTCACTTCGTCTTTAAAATCCGAAACAATATCCATCTTGGGGGCTAAATGATAACCGATGATGTCCATTCTCATTGATCACTATGGCTAAGCTACGCATAGCCTCTGCAAAACATACGTTAGCCATAATAATCTTCAATTGTCGTAAATCACCGAAACCAATAGGGTCATGATTCTTCAATCTCCCCCTTTTTGGTGATTAACGACAATAATCCTCGAGTATAAGATATAAGAGATGAAGGTTAGGATTTCAAGTGACTTAGTTGGATTGAGCAAGAGTTAGTGAGTAAGAGTGAACAATACTTGCTCATCCAAGCCAAGCCACACACATGTTACTCAAGAATATGAAATAGAGTTGGAGTACCTCATGATATTCTCGCGAGGTGGTTAGATTAGGGAGATTGTGTGCGGCACGATGAACTCGAGCATGGCGTTGCGGCAACGCTTGGTGGCGATTGGAGACGCTGGATCAATGTGGATGCTGGTGGCATGGAAGCTGCGTGTGCACGTAAGGCCTCAGAGCCAGCTTTTATAGGGGTCAAGAGTAGGAATGAAAACGGTCGGAAACGGTCGGCCAAATCACTTTCATTGTCATATTTTTTTTCTCGAAAATGAAATCGATACGATATTGTCGGAAACGAATACGACACCGGTATTTCGGTAATTTCGAAAACGATATAGTCGATCGAAAAACACAACGATAATGGTCGAAATCGATGAGAACGATATCCTAGAAACGATAAACATGTCAAACTGCCTGAGAAGAGTCAATAAGCCATATAACTTGGCATATCTCACATGACAATAACAAATAAAACCACAATTAACAAGATCATAAGCTAAATCATATATTTCGCACTAATCTTAATCTGAAACAGTGATAAACCACACAAGAACATGCAGATAAACATTAAAGATAGTTGACTTGACAAATCTTAGTGATAAAAACATGAATTGCTAGAGTCTCTTCTCCGATACATCCAAAGTATACTAGGATTCAAGGCCTTTAATTTGAATCGGTAATTACCATCGGTAAATTACCGATTAAATACGGGAATCTTCGAAGTCAGTTGGAAGAGAGCAAAATTGTTTCCACTTTCGTTTCCGTTTGTTTTTACCATTATCATTTTCATTTTTTCGATTAACGCTACCATTTCCGTTTAGGGCTGAAAATTGGAAAAAAAAACTCGGAAACAATTTTCAAAAATCGCAGATTATCATTTTCGCTTTCATCCCTAGTCGAGAGGGAGCAGATGGTAGGGCTGGGCCATTAGTGGAGATAATGCCATTAAAAGCCCGAGGAGTGAAGATAGGGATTTAAGAGAAGTAACAGAGGGGACTGATGGAGACCGTTATTGCTAGTGGCTTGATGGAGCATTTCAATGGCATTATGTAGAGCAGCCATGCATGGCCAGTCGTGAGCTCATGGCTCAGCTTCTGTAGTCAGCGACAGAGAGGAAGGCAAGAATCTAGAGGTGGGGGATGACGTGTGGGGCCATGTTGGAAGTGAGAGGGATCAAGAAGGTCTCGTCTGCTGACATGCTGCGGTGGTTTGCTGATTAAAGAAAATGAATATACGAAAGGCACAGTTTTTGCCAACTTGCTTAGTTATGTTGTAATGTTTTTTTGAATGAGCACTCAGTTTATAAAAAAAAGATTTTAAAATAATAAAACATCACCCACAAATGCTAAATATATCAAAATAGGTAACATAAAACATTCAAAGAGTATAAATAGTCTTTCCCATTGAAACCTCTCATTTTTGGAGCTGGAGTCTCAAACAAGTCTATTTATCTATGAACTTTAGAGTGAAGCTTTTCTACAGTAGAGTTGGTAAGTCTCTTTATCTACGAACGTTAAAGTGAATTTTTTTTACGGTGGAGTTGGTATTGAGTTGAAAAAAATTAGAGGAGAGCCGTCGTAAGTAGACCCTGATCTACGGCGAAGAGAGAGAAGAGCGAGTGTTTTTTTTTTGGGGGGGGGGGGGGGGGGGGCAGCGCTTTTGACCGTTCGGTCCTCGACGGTGACCCGTCGATAAGTAATGGCCATTGCCATTCCGTCCGTGCCCGTCCCCGTGGTAAGCGTAACGTCCGTCACTCGTCCGTCCTCCCGTTCTCTTCTCGTTCCGTTTTCCTTCTCCCACTCCCACTCCCACTCCCACTCCGGTACTCCACCCACGGCTTTTACTACTACTCTCTGCTGCGGTCAATGTCAGTCAAAAGCTCCCCTTCCTCTTTCCCTTCCCCTTCTCACCAGCTCTCGAACCCTCAGGCCCTACAAACCCTAGCTTTCCCCTCCATGGCGGACGGCGATCCGGCGCCGGCGCCGGAACCGTCCAACGAGAAGCTTACTGCCCCGGCGGCGGCCGAAGTGGATGAGACGCGCCGGCCGCCACCGCTAGAGCCCTCCGGGGGTCCGGACGGAGAGAGGCGCCCGCCCGAAGAGGTGGAGGCGGAGGTGGAAACGCATCCGCCGCGGGAACCAACCGGGGCGCCGCCCTTAGATCGCTCGGGGATGGAGGTGGTGGCGGAGGCCGAGGCGGACATGAACGCGAACGAAGTGGAGAAGGAAAGAGGGGATCGGGCGAAGGAGAAGCGGGAGAAGGATAAGGGTGAGGGAAAAGAGGAGAAGGAGAAGGTGGAGGAAGAGGCGAAGGGGAAAGTGACTGCGGTGGTGAAGGTGGAGGGGAAGGAGATGGAGGTCAAGGCGACCCGGCGGCCTGCTGGGGCCACCGCGGAGACGCCCATCCTAGCTGTGCCGGTGGTAGCCGTGCCTTGCTTCATCGCGCCTCCAGGGTTTGCAGTGAGTCTGCCAATCCTCTCTGTCACTCTCTCCCTCTCTCTCACTAAATATACTAGTGTATTGCCTGTGCTAATGCTAGGGTGTCATCTTGAACACAAATCAACCAATAAAAAACATAATAATTCAGATAACAGAATACAGTGGTATGTTGTTCCTATTTAATGGTCATTACGATGACACATGCATTTCAAAGTATTTCTTTTTTATCATTCAGCATTGGACAAATATAAGCTCTGCGCTCTTTGATACATCAATTTATATTTTTTTCACGAGAAAAGCTGAGATTTATTAAACAGGAAGGGGTTACGTCGTTTGCCAATAAAGTTACAGCAAAATCAGGTACATGTCGCAGCCATAATGCTGGAGATAAGTCTTTACAAGCATGTTTTGCTAAAAGATCAGCAACCCTATTCTGTTCTCTCTTTGTTAGAACAAACTCAGCCTCCTGGAGCTCATCTGCGAGCGCTCGAGTTTCCTTTACTTGTAGGGCTTGCCGGAGACCTATTATCACTTAGAGAGTTCAAAGCCTGAAAAACGGTATAACAGTCAGTTTCAGCAGTGACCGGCTCAGGTATCGATTGTATGGCTAGGAGAAGAGCCTCCCTGTCCCCTGCAAGCAAGTAATTCAGCTTCCTCAGCATCAAAACAATCAAAATGAACTTTTGACAAAGTTAGAATCACAATTCCCTTATCATCCCTCACTATGATCTCATGGCCTGCTATATTGACAAATTTGAATGTGGTAGCAGACTAATATTTATTCACAAATGGATTGCAGAACTGAGACAAATGGAACTTGTAAGGACCAGCATGTGCAATTTCTTTTAGATACATTTTGAGCATATTAGATACATGAGTCAATGTGCACGGAGTGATGAGATCTTTCTATTTCTCTATTGTATCAACTTGCCTATTTGCAGATGGGTAATAGTGATTGGTTGCGGCTACAAAATCATTGCCACAATAACAGGGAGCTGTAGATCCTACCTGTGCAGTTGATCTCTCGATGAAAATACAGCAGGAGAATTACTCAACCAATAGCAGTACAATTAGAACCTGTATTAAGGTTCAATCCTCACATCTGCTCAGTCAAAAATAACCAAAATGTCATGGCAAGAATTATAGCAGTATTAATTTCTCTGCCCAAAAATTTAGTAGACCTTTTTTTTTTATTTATTTTAGTTGCTTGCTGCAATAACAGCTGGTCGTGAACTGCCTTAAATTTCAGAAAAGATTGTCCTATTGCAGGATATCACAATCCTCGTAGTGCATCTAAGATTCTACTGGGAAAAATGAATATCCAGAGCTGTTCTTGTAGAAAGATAATTTCTATACCTCCAAAAGTTCAATTATGCTAAGCTAACCTGCAAACTCCAAACGCATGAAAATTGGAACATGGTCAATTACCCAACAACAATTATATATGATAGCATACATAGAGTTGTCTATATTTTGTGCATAGCCAAGCGTTCTAAGAAAGTGAACAAAGGGAATTTCAGAACAAACCTATATACCACTGATCATTGCTCTTTTCTGATGAATCAAATGAGAAAAGGATCAGTGCCTTTACTAAGCTGATCTACATCTGTACTATGGGGGATTAACAAGTACAAAGTACAAACATAGATTATAATAAGGGGAAAAAGTGATACTTGCCACTTCTTGACTGTTGCTTTCTTCTTCCTTTTTGAGTTGCTTGTTGCTTCTGTTTGGTCAGGGACAATGCATTCCTAAGATAAGATGTTAATCTATGAAATTCTTTATTTTTTGAGAACAGGGAAGCATGGAACTTAGTAATTTATACAAAGAAAAGCATAATGGATACATGCATAATAGGATAAAGCAGCTGCATCTTTGACGGACTGCTTCGACTATGCACATGTGAATACAAGCATGCAAAGGAAAGGATGGGATCATGTCCCTCCGCATGAGGCTGGAGCACACCTCGTCGGCGATCTCGGAGAAGTTGCTGTCGCCGCTGTAGGAGTTTTTGGGCATCCCCCACGATCCGTCGCTCTCGTCCCCGCCGTCCTCCCACTTGTCGGAGTCTGCGGCCGAAAGCCTAGAGGCTGTGAGCCTGGCCGCGCCTCCGGCTGGAGCGGCATCGCCGGCCATGCCCTGGCAGGAGGCTGCTCCACCGGCCGCACCCTGGCTGGCCCGTGGGGGAGAGATCCAGGAGTTGCGCGTGTGGGAGGCGGCGTAGGTGGGGAGGGAGAGTCGCGCGCGGGGTGGGGGTGGGCGCAGATGAGTGATGAGGTTTGATCCAAACAACTTGGGCCTTTGGATCTGAGTGAGTAAGATGAAGCAGAGTCAAGAGTGTATTTGACGCATCGTTTCAAAGGTGTGCTTTTTTGGGTGCAGTATTTTTGGTGCATCTAGGAGAATTCTTGATTGTGGGGTACATTGGTTGGTGTAGCTGTAGGGAAGTTTACAACTGCTTTTTTTATTGGTAGAGATTGATGAGCCCTGGATGAGGTTTTGAGCCACCCATTTCTGAGTTGATTCATTCCTGAACAAAGTGATAATTTCTTACCCTAGTCAGCCGATCATAGACAATGCTAACTTGTATGATATCACCTTTGATGGCCGATTGGCCAGTGCTAGAAATGTCGCCTGAGTTTTTGGGTCGCATTTGTGCACGCCATGATATTTTGCTTGATTAGAATGGGAATTACAAATTTTTGTAGCATACAGTCTAGAGGATTGACATTCCATCACTCATTTTAATTGCAGCTGCATATTGAAATTTGGCCCCCCTGTGATTAATTCACGTGTGACTGATGTAACTCGTTTCTGTTCTAGACTTTGTACTGAATCAGAATTATAATAAATTAGAACGCACTGACCTGTATATTATAAAATATAGCAATCAAAGTTCCATAATATTCTTAGGTTTGTGCGCGTACCGTTATTAAGGCTGGCCTTGAAATTTTGTTGCAGTTCCATAGTTGATAGTTTATTGCTGGAGATGAGTGGTCCACTTGCAGCATATTCAGTCTTCTGTATAACATGAATTCAAAATGTTCTTTTTTGGGGTGGGTTTTATCAGTAGCTCCATTAAGATGACACACATGATAGCCGGATATGCTGCAGGAATGCAGGATAACCACTCCTTAACTATCAGCAATGCATTATTAACTCAGGAGGCAGTTGCTTGAAACATGTTACTCCCTGTTTTTGAACAAGAGTAACATTTGCAAAGCAACCCCTCTAATTTGAATTTTATTACATTATGTCATGTTTACACATAAAAGCATTGAGAGAAGTAACACATGATGTTGACTAAATAATTACAACAATTTCCATTGGAGTTGTTAATAGTGTAACATAGCAGCAATCCAGGCAGTGTCTCAAAAACGGGTGCACTCTGCTATACAAAGGATGGGTGCTAATTTGAACCATAAAATCATAATCTAGGCCAGATTATTCCCTTATTATACCATGTAATCACAACTAGATTGGGTGGGTTGTCCTATCACGGTTACCAAACTTTAGAACCTGTCTCCAGGCACTAATTTTGTGAATATGAGCATGCAATGTGATATTGTGATGACATTCAAAGTTCTAATGCAATGTAAGTGTATCTGTGTTATGTTATAATGCAACCTGCAGATTCTAATCTTAGTGGTCCTTGTTAAACATGGACCACTGTTGTATTTCATATATATTAAAGGGCTGGATTGATCTCATTCAACATATTACAGTATCTTGGATCTCATGGTTTTTTCTTTTGGTATTATTTCACCTGAATTTGAGATTGACAGATATCTGTCATTTATTTCTACTAGTTAATGGCCTGTGCGTTGCTACGGGCACAAACAAAATAACAATTATTCTAAAAACAATATCATACAAAATAGGCAAAAGCAAGATAGTGGCCAATAAATCAAAATCACACGAGAAAAATACAATCTAACTCATGCAAGATCAAGATGTACTTTCAAAGAAAACTATCAAGTGATGTGAGATTGGAATCAAAATTAAAGAGGCATTTGCACATTATATACAAGACAACTATATAACAGAGTGTTGATGATTCCTCGTTGCTCCTTTTAGTAGTAGAAATAGGTTATGAAGCTTTCTTATGTATAACTTGCCACATACACCCTCTGTTCTTTTGTATATGACATTATTTAGTTCAATTTTGAACTAGCCAGCATCATATATGAAAAAATGGAAGGAGTAGGATCTTACTGTAAATACACTTTATGCATTGTTTTCATGTGTTGTATGGTCTATCATATCTTCGTCAGTTCTATATAGTGGATTCTTTTAATGGATTACTTAGATCTGTAAAAATCTTTTTTCTTGAATATTAGGGCCAGTTTGCAATGACTCATCAAGCAGCTTTGGCGAGTGTTACAGCACAGGCACAAATGCACTTGCAGTCACCAACTTCATCTGCATGTTCGGAAGTGCCATCAAGTCCATTTTATCTGACACCAAGATCACTAATGCCACTGCAGCAATCACCATCAGTAACTGAAGGGAATCATTGTAAACCAATTGCTGACAAGTCATTTTCATCTGATTCAAAATCACACCATGTTGTTGTAAATATGGTAGCTGATGGCTTCAACTGGAGGAAATATGGTCAGAAGCAAGTGAAAAGCAGTGATAATTCCAGGAGCTACTATAGATGCACAAACTCAGGTTGTCTGGCTAAAAAGAAGGTTGAGCATTTCCCTGATGGCCGTGTTGTGGAAATCATTTATAGAGGAGCTCATAATCATGAGCCACCACAAAAGACCAGATTTGCAAAAGAAAGAGTGACTCCTATTGGTGTTCCCTCTGGAGGCGAAACCTTGAGACTTGTGAACACTGAAATTGTAGAATCCAGTACGCCTACTTGTAAATTGGAACAGAGTGCCATCTCAGAAACTTCTGAGCAGCATCTCTTTTGCTCAAGTGACTGCGAAGGGGATGCTGGTAACAAATCTGAAGATGAACATCCTAGTGCAGAACCCCTGCCAAAGCGAAGGTACGCCTACTTGTACTGTTGGACTACTTGATTCATTCATGTCTATCTTGATTTGTTGTTCTTACCTTTTGTATCCTCTATTGTTGTTCTTTGAACAGAACACTTGAGACCACAGCGCCTAACTTAACACCAGTTCTCAGAACTGTTAGAGAGCAAAAGATTATTGTGCAGGCTGGAAAGATGAGTGATGGATACAGATGGCGCAAGTATGGGCAGAAAATCGTGAAGGGAAATCCAAACCCCAGGTGGGAAGCCGCTCACTTTGTTGCCCGTACATGACAATCACAGAGCAATTTTACACTAAATAAGAATATTGTCTGCTGTTATATCTGATCCTCAAAGAGGCTTATTATCTCCTCTTATGGCTCATTATTATTTTCATTCAACCTAGCAATACTAAGTGGTTGGTTGTTGTTCTAATCTCAACATCTGGGTTATGTATTTGTCCAGTAGGCTTGTGGTTAGTAGGGTGGTTTTGTACATTAGGTGAGTTTTTTGTCCCTGATGCTTAAAATTGACCATAAACATTACATCTCATGGTGCTTTTAGAAACTAAATTTCTGATGCACCAATGAGGTATTCACAAGACAAAAAAAAAGCAATATTTTTGTTGTGTTCTCATGAATAGTCTTCAAGTATTGTTTTTATTATAATATAGTAGCACATGCAAAACTATTTTTTTTAGGTGGTCCCGTGAAGGTTGTAGCAAAACCTAGAAACTTGGTTTATGAGATGGAATCAGTATTGCAATTAACTATTCTTGGTGAAAGTTTAGCATCTTTGACCAAGAATAGAAATAGAACTTCTGGGGCTAGTTTCATAGAAATAGAACTGTGTGTGCACCTGGCAGCACAAGACTACAAACTTTGTATGGTGAAAAACCGAGAACATGGTAGTTACATCACAAAGTTGTAGTTTTGTGTTTGCTAGGGGCATAAATAGCTATAGTTCTGTGAAAGTAGTCCCAACATGTTAATTCTTTATATTAAGGTGCAAATAGGTGTAGTTTTGTGGAATTAGGGCAAACAGGGCTCCTCCAGAGGAGCAGGAGCTGTTCTGGAGGAGCCACAAATAGCTCCGGCTCCTCTGCATTTTACTGAAAAGACGGCTTCTTCAGGAAAAAGTTTGGTAGGGTTCCTCCGAAGGAGCCAGAGCTGGAGCAGGGAGAAGCCCTGCCAAACTGTCCCTTAGTTTTCAGGAAATAAACAAATCTACTTGCCTCCCCTTGTTGTCTATCCACTTGACTGGTGTAAGAAGTGAAAGGGCCTTTAGCAACTGGTAAGTATATTTCGCATGCTGAATTGTTTTGCATTCGTTTGGTCCTGTGCCTATGCGGTGTGATAGCCCACTGCCCACAAGGTCGTGGTGTTTAGGATGCACAGAGTAATTAATCCCACGTATCAAATAAGTTCTAGGCTATTGATATGGGTGTTAATGCAATAATGCCAATGATGTCTTAAACTATGTTAATGATTACAAAAATTTTGATGTGTTTGGTTGCAATCATCCTTGTTTCCATTTGATCAAAGTAACAAGCTTTTTATTAAAATAAACCATTATTTGGAGTACATAACTAATAACTCTATGTAGGTACAATGTGTTAGTTCTTACTTAAGAACCCTAATTGTCTAATATCACCTAAGAAATGTAATGCTGAGTGCTCCCTTAGCCAACTGTCCGATCCAAAAGAGATTGAGGTCTTCGTCCCTTAACCCTTAGGGATGCTGTACGCTATACTTTTAAACGTGATATGCTGTTGCTTCTTACATTTTGTATGTAGGTAGTTCTATTAAAAAAAAAACTCCGCCCTGGGGAACAGCCTCCTCATGGCGTTATATTGAGAAGCCTCAACCACATGGCTTGAGAAACCACGACCTCCTGGGCTACTGACCACTGCAATTTAACCCCCCTCCCCCGGGAAGGAGGGTCAGTGCCTGGTCATTATTTGTTTGGGTTGCCAGCAAGGACATCTTTTTGGTGCCACCAGGATTTGAACCCACCCTTTGGCAGGTGTCTCCCACATTGGGAGTGTGGTTGGTAGTAGCAGCATTGGAACTGTGGAAAATTGTTAGTAGATGGACAGTGGAGGTCTAGTGTGGAACCTCTGACATGCACACAATGTTCAATGTGGCAACTTAACCCAAAAGTGATACTGTTTGTGTGGTTGTAGATTAAGTCATTTAGTCATTTGCTCCCAATTTGTATTTGTTTCTTTTGGTACACTGATGTGTCTATTGGATCAAAAGTTCCCCACTTATCTTTGTTGCTACAGTTGTCTTATATAAATATCTTCCATGTTTTCAGAATATGTTACAATGTGCGTTCCTTTGCAAGCAAAGTTGCTATGCTATCTGAATTCTTACTAGCACTATACCAATGGTTGCCGATTCCCAACAAAAACTTATCAGGGAATGAAGTTGAGCTGATATCTTAAATGCCATTTTTTATGTACATGAAACAATTACTTCAAGCTTTGCAATTGAAAATCTTGTCTGTTACATCTGCCCATTGGTTGTGTCAGGTGCTGTTTTAATCAATTTGCTTTCTAAATTTTGAATCAATCTCTGCAGGAGTTATTACCGCTGCACGCATGGTGGATGCCCTGTCCGTAAACATGTGGAAAAGGCACCAGATGATGTTAACAATATTGTTGTAACTTATGAAGGTAAACACAATCATGATGAACCATTCAGAAGCAACAGCATACCAGTTTCTGCAATCAGTCCATCAGCGACAACCACTGAGCAACCCAACACATCAATTACATCAGATGAGAAACCTCCAACCATTACTCAAAAGGATGGCAACAGTGAGTCTGACAAGGAGACAACTTTGGAATTTGAAGGTGAGAAGGCACTTGAATCTGCACAAACTCTGCTCAGCATCAAAACTAACTCCGATGAACTGAAGAATTCTGTACTGAAAGAAACTTCTGCTGCAGTTCCAGTCCAAAACAGTTGAGCATGCTGAGGTAGGGGGTGCTTCGATTGACATCTTAGGTTGTGATATCTATTGGTTCAGTGATATGTTATTGTGTTAGCTTGTGTATGAGGTGAGGCTTGGTGTTCGGCGATCCGTGGAGCACTGGGCAACATTTGAGGAAGAATTAGGTTCAGGAAGCCATGACTGGTCGTCTGCCTGTATAGAATCCCATTCCCTAGTGTGTGTGTGTGTGTGTGTGTGTATAGGTACTGTATTTTACCTGAGGCTCAGCAACAAGGAGACCAGATAATATGTGTGGGGTGGTTCTTCAGATCCTTGTGTGCTGTATTGTTCTAGTTCCATTTATTGCATAGCTGATATGAGATATGGTGATTTATTTATCGGTATAACATCGGAATACACATCATGCTGTATGCACTTTGTAATAGCTGCACCATTGTGCGTTGCTGCTGTTCACATATATTATCTGGAACTATGTACTACGTAGAAAGCAATGGAATGATGTTGGCAACTTCTACTTTTGTGCCAATGCGAAGCTAGGAGCGGGCTCGAAGTCCTTGACCATATTCTTCACGGCGTTGATGTCGATGTCGATCAGCTTCCCCGTCGCCGAAGAGATGACGGTGCAGCTGCTCTTGTCCTCCACGTACGGCAGGAACAACCTTGCCTTCTCTGCCGACGAGAACAACGCGACACTGGCAAAAGAAGAAATGTTGCAGAACCCAAGGCATTGCATTGCATGAGCAACTAGTAGGAACCGAAACATATGACGAGCTTGCTTTACCATGGCTTGTCGCGGGCGTTGGCAAGCTGCACGGCGGCGGTGTTGGTCGCGACGACGCCGGCAGAGTCGTTGATGAGGCAGGTGAGCTTGGAATAAGTCGGTCAGAAAAGAAAGAAAAAAGGGGCATGGTATGTCATCTTTCAAATTCAAAGGTCCCATTCCATTCCATTCTGCAATAATTATCGTGCATGTACACCTACCTGGCCTGGGGTGGTGATGAACAAGATGTTTGTGTCCTCCCCCACTTCCTCCTCGATCTCATCTCTGTGCTTCTCATGGGGGATCACGAACAGAGGCTTGAGCTCCTTGTCGCTGGAGCTGCCAAATAGACGAACGAGGTCACTCATCAATCACTGTTCATCGCAATGCATATATATGATCATGATCATGATCATGATAAATAAATGATCATGGTCGATAGTGCACCTGATCTCCTTGGCTATCTGAGCCCAGTGCTCCAGGGGAAGAAGGCAGTCGTCGTCGCCTCTGGACTTCATGTTGGCGACGGAGTCGGAGGCGATGCCGTGGATGACAACGTACTTGCCCTTCTCCACGCCGGCGCGGCTGTACTTGTCCTCCACGTACGCCCGCAGCTTCTTGGAGATGGACACCCGTAGCGGCTGCGTCGGCTGCTGGGGCACGTTCTTGGCCGGCCGGCCGATCCACTCCAGCATGTCCTTGTACCTGGCAAAAAACTCTTAATTAATGTACTAGTACATGGATCGCAACTGAAAAATTGACTCGTGGGTATCGGTATCGGTATGTAGTAAAGGCGCAAGCAAGTGGTGCAAATGGT
This sequence comes from Microstegium vimineum, assembly GCA_022036555.1. Lineage (NCBI taxonomy): Eukaryota > Viridiplantae > Streptophyta > Magnoliopsida > Poales > Poaceae > Microstegium > Microstegium vimineum. Next base: position 20,995,144 of record CM039136.1, read on the forward strand.
CTCACATGTGGTACCCGCCGTCGGCGAGGTTGTTGGTCGGCGGCCTGAACATCTCGTCGAGGAACAGGCCCGCGCCGACGCTGTTGACGTTGGGGTAAACGTAGCCGACCTTGTCGCGCGCCGACGACATGAAGAGGAAGAGCGCGTGGCCGAGCCCGGCCAGCCTCGTCGACACGATCAGATCATAGTACCTATTCTGCCGGTTGCAATATATATATAACATGACGAGATTCAGTTCAGTGTACCTATTACTCTCATGCAGCTTGATTGATTTGATTCTCACTAGCAGCAGCACCAGCAGCAGCAGCACGCACGTACCTTTAGAACTCCGAGCATGTGCGTGTACTCGGTGGGCTCCGGCCACTCGTCGTCGGGGTCGTAGACGTTGGCGTACCTGACGTTCTTGCACATCTCGTACACCTGCTTGCCCCTGGCCGACGTCACCACGTCGACCAGCACGCCGGGGTACCGGTCCTTGAGCATCTGCACGACGGGGAAGAAGAGCACGTTCTCGTACACGCCGCCCGACACGACGCAGCACGCGCGCCGCACGTCGCCGCGGACCTTGGAGGCCAGGCTGTCCAGCTCCGGGTTGTAGCCCTGCGGGAACCGCAGGAACCCGTACGGGTTCGCAGGGTCCTCGGGCGGCCGCGGGTCCTCCTCCTGCTTCCCGCCGGAGAACATCCCCTGGTAGTCGAACTCCTCGTCGGGCCCGTCGTCGAACGGGTCCAGCCAGGGGTTCTTCTTCTTCGCAGACCACGCCGCGACGCTGCGGCGGTGGCGGTGGCCGCTGGAGGGGAGGAGGCGGTGGCTGCTGCAGCATTGCCGCGCCGCGGGGGGCTTAGCTGGCGCCGTGGCCCTTGTCGTCGTCGGCGTGGTGGCCATGGACGTCGTCGTCGACAACATGGCCGGCGTCTGCATAGCTTCTTGGTGCTGCGATGCTATTGTTGGAGACTAGATATTGTAGCTGCTGCTGTGCTTGGTACTGTATCTGTGTGTGTGTCAGCTTGTTTTCCATCTTGCCTTTTTTTTTCCCTTCGGGTAAGGGAAGAGAGGAGGGAGAAGGGGTTTGGATTTGGGACTGGATGTGTGGACGAGGAGGGATAATAAAGTGCACACTGACGCTGGCATACATCTGCCTTTTGGTTGAGAATTGCTACAGCGCACTTGTTTTGCCGGGCATCCGAACGCGATTTCCCGGCCTTTGGATTTAACACGTTGCTCCTTCTGCTTACCGCTTCCTGCTGCCCGCATCTAATCCATGCACCTAATCTCTGAGCTGTTCCTCCGCGCGATAATCATCTGGGACCTGCTCCCTCCGTTGGAAGGGAACAATTTGTAAATTTTTCTAATATCTTCAATTTGACATGTATTTGTGAATAATTTGACGTATATTCTTCTAATATTTGCAATCCATAAATAAAAATAATTTTTAAATTTTTTGAATAATTTAATATATATTTCTCTGAGTTTTGCAATCCATAAAAATAAAAGCTATGTTATATCTAAACTACATCATTCTAATAAGTCATTGTAATTATTATAATTAAAAGGCATTGTAAATGTATGGACAAAAATTAGGTGACAGGAGTGGCCAAAACACTTGGTTATTACCTAGACTGATCCATAATCTATGCTTATATTAATCATATTAACGAGAGAACCGAGGGGGAACGATTTGATGCCCGTATTTGAATCTTGATTGCCCCTTTTATTCTCTAGTACTTCCTCTGTCTCTGAATAAATAGATTTCTAGAGTCGTCTAAAGTTAAAACTTTTTAAACTTTGATCAATTTTTTAGAAAAAAATATATTAATATCAAATTAGTATCACTAGCAAATATGCCCGTGTGTTACAATGAGAATTGATTTTTTTTTCTCTCGACTTTGATGTTGTCGCAGACCCGTGCCTAGTCATGATAAGATTCACATTTAGAACTCCTAACTTTTAAGGTTAGATTAAGAAATTTTATTTGCAATCGAACTCTATACCGTGTTAGACAAGAGTTATTCTAACTTGTATATGAGCACCGGTTATATATATAAGTTCGGACGAAAGTAACTCTCTATTGTCCAGTATTTAGAGAGAGATAGACCTCTAAAAATTTTACCTCTTTATTATTAAGTATAGATATAGATTAAATTTTCTATAGAATATAATTTTACATGATAGTCATTTTATATCATAGATGTTGTTATTTCTTTGCATAAAGTTAGTCAAAGTTATTTTTTTTAACTAGCACGGGCTGTAGAAATTAGTTTATTCGGGGATGGATGGAGTATGTCCCAATCTTGAGGAAGTGAGGACAACTGATGATCTTCTTTAAACAACAACTTCCTAATTTGATGATATAGACCTAGAGTTGTCTTCTTAATAGCTTTTTCCTAAATTAACTGAAAAAAAGAAAAAAAAAACAAAGTAACAACTTGCGGCCTGTTCGTTTCATCGTTTTGTTGGTTGATAAGTAGACTGATGTCGTTTTTTGCTGTTTTCTGTGAGACAAAAACACTATTAGCCAAACGAACAGAGCGTTGAGTTGGAGCCAGAGCTTCCACTATCGAAGTCAATGCATCGGGAAATGGTTGGATTCGATCTGCAGCATTTGGGTCTTTTGGGAAGCCGGCTCTGACGTCTGATCGAGTTTTGCACTTAGCTGAAGGGTTAACTGAAGGGAAGACGTACGCTGATCCCACCTGTCATGGGGTGCGGTAGCCAGTCTGGCAGTCTGAAAGGTTCATCGGAGTGGCCGAGCGGGTCGTCGCCGATGGCCACCCGCCACCGACACGACAGAGTCCGTCTCCATATTCAACGTTGCACTAAAAAGAAACACTTCCGTTAAAAAAAAACACTTTGTACGGTCTAGCCTGACAGGTGGGCTCTTCGTGCCAGGCCCGTGCGTCAGTTGCCGATGCTGGGTCATTGTAGGGGCACTAGCAGGGGCTTTTTGGAAATCGATCATCATGGGAAGTGGGCTTCGGCCATTTGCCATCCCGCAACGGGGCTTCGCAATCTTGCCATTATGAAACGCGGCCTAGACGCTAGAATGCCATCCGATGACTTTAAGAAACTTTTCTTCCCTATTTGCCCAGGCCCCTTTCTTTTCTGTTTCACAGGAACTCGGACGGAACGAACAAAGGGATCGGATCGAGCCCTGTTCTTCTCCGGGCGCTCATCTGTTCGACTGTTCCAAGCCCGACGAGCTCGCCACGCCCCCACGCCCAGTCGCTCGCCATGGCCGGCCCCAGCTCGTCTTTGCTGTGCGACTGCAGCGCCTCCAGGGAAGAGAAGACGCGGGCATACCTGGTGGATGCTCGTCGGCATCGGCGACGGCGACCGAGGCTCCTCCTCCGTCCTCCAACCACCACCTCCAGCACCAGCCCAGATCTACTCTCCAAACCACCGCTGTTGCACGGTGGGGGCGCGGTACTAGGCGGGCGGGAGCGCAACCTGCCGGATGGGCAGCGGCGTAGGGGCCGCGGCGACGCTGGGGCCGCATCCGCTAGGTGCGGAGGCAGGCGCGATGGGTGCTGGTGTCGGGGCCGCTTGCGCCACGTACGGACGCGGGGAAGGAGCGAGGAGGGACGACGGGCGGAGGAGATGCCGGAAGACGAAGCGGCGGTGGGCGGGTCCGGCTCGCGACGCTGCTGTTCCGTCCGTGTGCTCTCACGTGAAAGAAGAAAGGAAAGGGGCAGTGGCAAATGTGGAAGAAAATGATGTAAAAGTTATCCGATGGCATTTTAGCGTCTAGGTCGCGTTTCATAATGGCAAACTGACGAAGCCTCATTGCGGGATGGTAAATGCCCGCCCACTTCCCATGATGGTGAATTTCCAAAAAGCCCCACCAGCAGTGGTTCACGTCGGTCGGCTGCTGTGCTCTTCTTCCGGTCGTGCCCGTGCGTGCTCTCCCCACCACCCCAGCAACACACGGATCACACACATAAACATAACTACACCACCAAACACACTTTTCTTTCCGTGGCGCGCACCTAACATGTCCAGTGACGCAAGGGTCCTCCTTGACCCCTTTGGCGTGCGGGGGCCCCACCTGCCCGAATCGTTTGGCACGAACGCAAGCAAAGCTCGAGTTGTCACGTAGGTGAGACGTTCCAGTCCCACGACACTGCTTGCTACACCAGCCAACACCAGTACAGCGCTACCACTGAAAAGTGGGACCGACATGGTAGCAGATAGGCGGGCCCTGGTGTCAGTGTAAGGTTCTTCGTTGAGATCCTACTATGGGCACTAAAATCTGTACTTTACTGACAGATGGGACCACCCGACGTGCACCTGGGAGTAACTCGTGAACTAACTTTATCCGTTATCGAAATTCACCGGGCCGGTAAAAAGAGGCAACGTGGAACTAGGTGCACGGAAAAACTTTTCTACTCTCACTGAATGATGGGACCACTCGACTAGACTGCACGTATTGGGCCCACCTGGCGGTGACAGTACTGATGGTCTTGGTTGGCCGTTGCGGCTCCACGCCTGTATGTATATGCTCCCCTGCGCCTACCTCCGTTAAACCACCATCACCTCCTCTTCGCGGAACGCAGCGGAAAAGCGCCATCTCATTCTTCTTAGTTCTTCCTCCGTCTCGTCTCTACCGGGGGAGCCGCGAGCGTCGTGCCACTTCCCCCGCCTGCCCACAACGCCGGCATGGAGCCGTCGGCGTGGGCCGTCGCCCTGGCCGCACTCTGCATCGTCGCACTCGCACCGCCAGCCGCAGGGTTCTACCTCCCCGGCGTCGCGCCCAATGACTTCGAGAAGGTACGCATAAGACAGCCACTCCTTTGCCTCACGCCACCTCCGCTTCTCCCTCCTGGCTTGAGATCTCCTCCCTACTGCTTTGTGTGTTTGGGGATCGTGAGCGGTTCGGATCTGCTGTCCTTCGCCCCAGATCTGCGAACGTGCGGGCTGGCCGCATCGAGATCTGGCTGCGCGTCTTCGCGACGATTCTCGCTCTCCGCGCAATGGGTGGCCCTGAGAATGTTTCGGTTTTGTATGATTCGTACAAAAATTTGCATATATGTTTCTCCCTTCACGTTCTCCGCGTGAGATTCTCATCGTGGGTGGATGCGTGATTGGAGACTAAAACGACGGAGTATGCTGTCACCGGGAAAGGCGCAGAGTGTGCACCTAGGAGAATGTGTAGCTGCAAAATTTTACATTAGCGAGGGTCTGAGTCCTTCGGGGACAAAATTTAGAGAAGGATCATGTTAGGCTGTTACATTTTTAATATTTGTCTTTGTTGATTACGATATACTAGTTATGGCAACTGTTCTGCTCTGGAATGTAGTTTTCATTGATTTTGTAGCATTAAGCGTAAGTACCTGTGGAGAACCTGGTTTTAACACTGCGATCGTGACAGTAGTTGTATTTTCTTTTACCCTTTATTGCCCGTAAGATTTTTTGAACATATTTTATGTTTATTTGTCTGTTTGTCCAACAGTATCTGACATATTGTCTTCCTACTTGTTATCAGCGTTTGTCTTTAGTTGATATATTCATGTTAGTGTTGTTTGAAGTATTTAATAGCATGCATGGCCTCATGCTGTCTTATTCCTTAAAATGTTGGAGACATGTTTCTACTACATTCATCGATGTTTATAAGAATTATTGCATAATACATATCATTACAGAAAGATCCACTTCTGGTGAAAGTCAACAAGCTGACCTCAATCAAGACACAACTTCCCTACTCCTACTATTCTCTCCCATTCTGCAAGCCGGATACCATAGTTGACAGCGCGGAAAATCTCGGTGAAGTTCTTCGTGGAGATCGCATTGAAAACTCTGCCTATACGGTTAGTTCTTTCAATGTGCATTGGTTTATCTGATCAGTGTTTGACACCTTAGGCACTAGTTTGACTGTTGAGCATATTTTTTTTTTCCAGTTTGAAATGAGGGAGCCTCAGATGTGTCAAATAGTCTGCAAGATATCTGTTGGGGAGAGAGAAGCAAAGCTTCTCAAGGAGAAGATTGAAGATGAGTACCGTGTTAACATGTACGTCAATAATTTGCTACTTGATTCATGACCTATTCATGTCTATCAATTGTTGAAACATAATTTCTCTAAATTGACAGGATTCTTGACAACCTACCTTTAGTCGTTCCTATTCAAAGAGTGGATCAAGAAGGTGCTTATTTCTATCAGCATGGATTCCATGTTGGGGCCAAAGGAAAATATTCAGGGGTAAGTGGCTATGACAAATTGTTGCCCAAATGTTGTATTACTGCATAATCTCATGCAATGCACTTCTCATATATTTGGCAGAGCAAGGATGAAAAATACTTCATCCACAACCATCTATCTTTTACGGTGAAATATCATAGGGATGAGCAAAGAGATGTTTCCAGGATTGTGGCCTTTGAAGTGAAACCATACAGGTACATTGTTTGGAATGAAATAGCTGTGGTTAAATGTAGACATTATCCTACTTGTTAATATCTAACCACAGAACTATGATGTATGCTGCAGCGTTAAGCATGAATATGAAGGGCAATGGAATGATAAGAAGACCCACCTGACAACGTGTGATCCTCATGCTCAACGTATAATTACCTCATCTGAGTCTCCTCAGGAGGTTGAAGTTGGCAAGGATATCATATTTACTTATGATGTGGATTTCAAGGTCAGAACTATGCTTGATTCTTTTTATATTCCAAAAGTGATTGTAGTAGCTGGTAGTACTAAGTATCCTCTAAGTGGAGCATGAATATTGTGTGTTTGCTCATTTCTGAGAATGTGACTTTGTAGGAGAGTGACATCAAGTGGGCATCTCGGTGGGACAGCTATCTATTGATGACAGATGATCAGATTCACTGGTTCTCAATTGTGAATTCTCTCATGATTGTTCTCTTCCTTTCTGGAATGGTTGCAATGATCATGCTCCGTACCCTTTACCGGGATATCTCCAAGTATAACCAACTTGAGACTCAGGAAGAGGCCCAGGAGGAGACTGGATGGAAGCTTGTTCATGGCGATGTTTTCAGGCCTCCATCAAACTCAGACTGGCTCTGTGTTTATGTTGGCACTGGTGTCCAATTCTTTGGCATGCTGCTTGTCACTATGGTATTTGCGGTTCTTGGCTTCCTTTCTCCATCGAACAGGGGTGGACTGATGACAGCCATGCTCCTGCTCTGGGTGTTCATGGGGTTGCTTGCAGGCTACTCTTCTTCACGTCTTTACAAGTTGTTCAAGGGCTCAGAATGGAAGAACATTGCCTTGAGGACAGCCTTCACTTTCCCTGGCAGCGTGTTTGCTATTTTCTTCTTCCTGAATGCTCTTATCTGGGGGCAAAAGTCCTCAGGTGCTGTTCCATTCACCACCATGTTTGCCCTTGTCCTCCTTTGGTTTGGTATCTCAGTACCGTTGGTTTTCGTTGGAAGCTTCCTTGGCTTCAAGAAACCTACCATTGAAGATCCAGTGAAGACAAACAAGATACCAAGGCAGATTCCTGAGCAGGCCTGGTACATGAACCCAATCTTCTCGATTCTAATCGGAGGGATCCTTCCATTTGGTGCTGTGTTCATCGAACTCTTTTTTATCCTTACCTCCATCTGGCTGCACCAGTTCTACTACATCTTTGGGTTCCTCTTCCTTGTGTTCCTGATTCTCATCGTGACATGTGCTGAGATCTCGATTGTGCTATGTTACTTCCAGCTCTGCAGTGAGGATTACCTGTGGTGGTGGAGATCGTACTTGACATCTGGTTCCTCTGCACTCTACCTCTTCTTGTATGCAACCTTCTACTTCTTCACAAAGCTTGAGATCACCAAGTTTGTCTCAGCTGTTCTGTACTTCGGTTACATGCTCATTGCTTCATATGCCTTCTTCGCCTTGACCGGCACAATCGGATTCTACGCATGCTTTCTGTTCACAAGGCTGATTTACTCATCGGTCAAGATCGAGTAAGGTGAAGTGCACTCTTGCCTAATTCTTTGTTGCCACGAAGAATGAAGTATTCTGTGGATAATGAATTCTACAGGACCGCTGAGTTTAGCTGCAAGTGGCCCCGTTTTGAGTTTTCAAAGCTGGTAGTTATGATGAAGTTGCGATTCATTACCGTATGATTCAGGTATTATAGCTAGCTCAGTATTTTTTTTGTTTTCATTTTTTTTTCTATCTTTGGGCTGTGCCTTTGGACCGTGAGCTTATATGCTTATCAAGCGCTCGACGCCGAGTGAAGTGTATACGGATGCTGAGTAATCTATCTCTTGTTCCTGTCAGAATTTATGTACTTGTTGATGTGACTTACATGATGTACAATTATAGCTACAAGTCCGGTTCCTGTTTCTTATGAGAGTCCAGACAAATGGATATGTTTTTCTAACGTTCTGACCTTGGGGAGCTTTCGCATTTGTCATAAGTATTCGTGGAGACTGTGCAAGGGCGTGATAACCTGTAGGTTCTCTGTAGAGAATGGAAGCAGCCAAGCACAGCATGTTTGGTTACCTACGGCCTTCCTGCGGAAGCGGTGTAGTAGTAGATGTGCCGCTGTCGGACTCGGACAAGAGAAGGAAACTCAATACTATATATTTGCCAGCCATTGCCATTCACGGATTCATCAGTTGCACAGACATGCAATGCAAGTAGTATAAACTGTCGTCGTCGCCACATCATGCATCTCGTATATAATAAATATACGATGAGGAGGTCCTCCCTTGCATTGCATTGGTCCTATATATATATATATACACTAGGTTCATGCCTGTGCGTTGCTACGGGACAGCTAAACTTTTGTCTTAAGACACACAGATCACATGATCAAATAACAATACTGATCACACAATAAGACTTAGCCCTGTATAGCAAATATTGGAAACCAGGCTCGCATTTGCTATGACTTGGTGCTCTATAAAATGAACCTGACATTTTGGTAAAATCCAAGGATCTGTCAATATAAGTTGTACATCATTTATATAGTTGGACACGCTACAAAATTGTGAAGTACATGAATCCCAAGCACTAAAAACGTCTATAAAATATACCCATCAACCACTGTAGTTTTCAAAGCTTGTTGCACTGCATCGACAACAAAAAGTCTAAAACTACCGTATCCTTATTCAGGGGCAGCAAGCATCCCAGATAAATCCTCCGACCATGTTCCAGATAAATCCCAGATAAATCATCCGATTCCAGACAAAATAAGGATACATGGTCCAAAATTCATCCTCCGATCCAAAATAATATACATCAAGGCAGCTCCAGCTGTGAGTGAACATGAGCAGTAGTCAAAGATGGGAGTGTTTCGTGCAGTGCAGACTGACATCACTTGGTTGGAGGTGCTCGGGGTGCAGCTTCTTGATATGATGAAGTGACCTCTCACCATGTAATAAGCAGTCTAATGGCTAGGCAAATGGTTCACATGAAAAAAAGCGGCTTACAAAAATTAAAAGAGATTGACAAATCAGCACATGGAAATCAATAGTGCTTGAAATTAAAAAACACTTTCCAAGTCTGCCCCTGGATGTGATGATGGGTTGATATATTTGTTGATTCTTTCAGGTTTGTAGATGACAGAGACAGTGTTGATCCCCTCTTTAGAAAGGGTATCATGTGTACTCTCTATTTTAATTTTTCATCTGTTGAAAGAAAGAAATAAACAGCTAAATGTCTTGTATGAGAAGTACAGAGAAAAAGGTTTGTTCTTTGACTATATGGTTGTCATGCAGAATCATATCTGAAATAATATAAAAAAATATGTTTATCAAAATGAAGTTACCTCATTTTCCTTGGCTTCCTTTCACTCTTACATGTAAGCCTTGAGATACTTGCATGTAATCAATTTGCTGGTCAGGAGCCTGGCAGCAAGGAATATGTGAAAGCAAAGATACATTATTTTTGACAAGGTAAGCAATTTGACATGTGAGCTTTTCTTTTGTAAAAAGTTGTAGTGTCAATGACGAGCCTGATAGTGTGGCTGCCCACCCTCACTTATTCACTCTCTGAATAGTAAAATAGGATACAAAAAGTTCTGGTATCCAAAAAGTCCTGATATAGCTGCACTCACTTGAGCTTCATATTAGAGCTTGTTTTTTTTAAATTTTGAATAAATGAACTTAAGGACTGATTTTCTGTAGTTGTAGATACTAAAATTAAGTTCTTTTTTGTTCTGAATGTAATAATGTATCTTACTGCCTTACAAGAAGCATCTGCTCAAGTTCAGTGAACCACCCACTGCTCTCTGATGCCCAAAACAAAAGAGAAAAGGAGTGTGACAGAGAAATGGTTGCATTATAGTTAGCCCTCATGTATTTGCAGGTTGAAATCCCATATGTTCTGAAGGTCTATTCCTGTGTGAAATCATTTTAAATGTTTTTTGTAAGTCATTTTCACTTTAGCATTGGCAAAATCTAGTTTAGCATTCCACTTTTCTCTTGTGCTGTCTAATTAATATAAGATCATATAAAAGAATCATAACTCAGTAAAATGATTTGACTGTGAATATACTATATACTATAAAGTGATCAGAAGGAAAATTGGTCTACTGAGCCCCAGGCTAGCTTAATCTGCAATTACATGGTATGCTTATTAGCTTCAACAGATGAATCCAGATGAAAATGGTTAAATAAAGGCTAAGCCCTGTATAGAAAATATTGGAAACCAGACTGGCATTTGTCAGGGCTGAGTGCTTTAAAAATGAACCTGACATTTTGGTTCACAGGGAAAAAATGAACGAGCTGACACAGGTGCCAATTTCATTGAATAGAGAAGAATTAAACGGTTCACAACAATCAAATGACAACTTGCTTCAGAATAAGGTGGCACAAAATTACCAAATAAAAAACCCTTTGCCCTGCTAGAGGACTTCAAAGAATCTTTGACAGTGCCTTTCATCATTAGGTCATTATCCTTATGAGTTGGACCATTTGGATTAGGAGGAACAACTATATTTTTAACCAATTCTAACCAACATATCCCAAGTTGCAGAAATTGTTTATCGTCAAAAGTACTTCCCCAAGATCACAGAATGACAATAGATATTTCCTTAACCCCTGGTTTTATTCCTTTATACCCTTTGTTTTTTTTGTTTGTACAAACTACTTCTATATTACTATATTAGTATAATCTGTAGGGGCAAAGCAATCCACCAGTTTCATTCAAAAAGAAGTGGCACGATATATCACCAAACTTAGTAGGAAACCGGAAGATTGACAGGAATGCAGCTACAAGATGCCAATAAATTTTGTTATGACCTTTGAGTGTCCCAAATGGCTGATAAACCAAGTTGACTATCATAGTGGAAGTGACTGATATTTAGTAGGGTCTTGAAAAATTGCCAGATTTCTGTTGTCGACATTCTAAGCCACAATTTCCCTTTTCACCTTCTTTCTCCCGACCCATGATCCAGTAATCACAGAAAACACAAATGTAATTAAGGCTGCCATCGCTTCCAATTATCATCACTAAATCGGCTACTATGTCTCGTCCGAGAATTCAAAATGAATCAGAGATTGATTTAAGTTCATACCTGTGCTAACTCTACGGTAAAACAAAAAGACAATATGTTTCTTGGAAATGAAGTAAATAGTGAGATTGATTAAAGGTCATGCCCGTGTGCTAATACAACAGGAAAAAAACAAAACCACAATAATTCAAGTTTACACGTATTATTATATTCTGACCTGGAAATGATGTGGTACTTTTCCCATGTACTACTTTGTTGAAAACCAATAGCCAAATAATAAGAGAACAAACTTTAGAAAGACGCTTGTACTAAGTGGCCCCTTATTAGTGCTATGCATTGCCTTCATAAACGTACCATCATATACATCATGCTTGGACTCACATAAATTGGGTTTAATTGATGTACAAATCCTATCTGCAACCAATCAGTTCTCTTTCACAGTTAGTGCAGTTCCAAAAAAAAAAAAACCGGATTTGCAAGCTTGTCCGGATGGAATATGATCATGCCTTTATACATTCAGCACTCGACAATCAGTTCTCATAGATTACAGCAGAATGAAAAGAGAGCTTGTGACTTTGTCTCATAGATCATGGAATGCAACACTGTCTCATAGATCATGGAATATTGGATCGGATCATCAGAGGCAAACAACACATGAACTGATGGATTTCTATTGGAAAAAGAGAAATCTCTCCAACGGACGAGTGACGACAGTACCTACCTGAAATGCATGGTGGCTAAACTGAATCATAGGCAAGATTCTCCTTTGGAACATTGACAGACACAACAGATTCCATATTTCCTAACTGAATGGCAATTAACTTTATCTATCCCAAGTATCGTATAATCCAACTGACAAGTTTAGATAAATTTCAAGAACTCCAAAAGATTCCATAAAATTTAATTGTATATACAGAATCCACAAAGAAGTATTAAATAAATTTGGGCTTAATAATTAAAAGCAAGATGACCCCATCATCAAAAAGGGTCAAACCCACTCGGTACTGAATTCATCTAATCATCTTGCCTCAAGCAAAGGTTTGTGCCAAATGTATTTTTTGTTATTGCAGTAAGAAATTTATATATTTTTTTTTCAATTTGGAACTATGCAGGGCCTTCTCTTCTCAGCACGGTTTCGCGGCGGTGGTGCAACTTCGTGGCATGGAGGGAGAGGAGGAGGCGTGTGTCGACGAAATATGCATCGCAGTCTACCTAGGGGGTACCCCACGATAGTAGATTGTAGGCGGAGGTGTGACGACGGCGATCAAGCGTAACACAGAGAGCGTAGACATGACGATTTATACAGGTTCAGGCCGACAAATCGCCGTAATACCCTACGTCATGTGTTTTGGTGGCTGGATTGATTTGAGTATTAGGTTACACGAGGTGTAGATGAGATTGTTTCGAGAGGGTCCCTACTCGCCTTATATAGCCCGGGAGCAGGGTTACAGTTTCCATATCCTAGCAGATCACGATCGGTTCCTTAAGGCAAGAGATCCGAGTCTATCTATTAGGATCTTCCTTGACGACCAAGACTTCTTCGGAGTCCCTGGCGAGCACGACGGGCTGGTCACGTGCTGCAGGGCCTCACGAGCCGGGCCATCTTCTGGTCGGTAGGCCCATAAGGTCCCTGGGGATATGCCAAGGTAATATCCCCAACAAGTCCCTGAGCACGTTGCATTCTTCTGGCGAGCCCGCAACATTGTCCTTGGGGCGCTCAGCTGGTCGCCATCACGTGAAGTCATCATTGCAGAGTCCCGACCAGGCTGCCTGGTCGAGGTACTGTTTGAAGAAGCCTCTAGACCAGGTCGGGCTGGTCGAGAGCGTCGTAGCTTGATGTGCGAGCAGGTCGCCTCGTCCGATGTTGCCGCTGCTTGTCGGAAGAATGTGACGTGCTGAAGAAGAAAAACTTTTGAAAAACCCTTTCCTGGTGAAGTGTACCCACTTAGCTTCTGCAAAAAAATAACATGGAAACAGCAGAGCTTTCTTGGGAAGAAAATTAGTACATTCACCGCTAGGTGAAGTATACCCACTTAGTCCCCGAGCTTAGTAGCATGTGAAGTATGCACGTGGTGCCAAGCTTTATAAGAGATAAAGAATGCATAAAAATTATAACTAAAGACTGAAACATAAGTTTTTTGTAAAAAACGACTGCGAATACCCGTAGCCCCCGAGCCTGATGTAAGGAGCCGGGAGGTTCTTGTATCAGGATCATATTGCTCTGTTTTGTTCGCAGTCCCCGAGTTTCAGTTCCCGAGTATTTGCTGCTATGCACCGCCTTCCATGTGCCGTGGTCGCAGTCCCCGAGCGTTGCTCGATGTACGCAGTTTGACGAAGTCCCCGAGTCTAGTCGGGGATTGCGACCAAGTGCCTGGGTCTTGGCTTTGCTTGACAATCGTAATGGAAAACTGAAAGGAGTTTCTGTTAAAAGATAAATGGGCCAGTGAAGGTATGTTTGGCGGCCCATGTAAGGAAAATTGTAGTGCAGATGCCGTTGCAGTTTTCAAGAAACCTTGGAAGGCGAAGCGCCGCGCCGTTTGGTATAAAAGGCGGACTTTATTGGTGGCGAAACGGGAAGGGTCACGTCTTTACATCCCAAGGAATACGTGCAGGATACGAAGAGACGCCGACTCTGTGTTATATATTTTGGTTAATCGGAGCAATTCCCAGTCGCCCTGTCTAGTTTCTTCGCGTTTGCCAGCCACAAAAGGTAGACAAGAGTAAGAAGGCTTCATGGTCGCCAGGAAGAACCCCAGGGGGCGCGCCGGCTTTGCTGGAGAGATGGATGCTGATCGCGCACGCCTTGCCATGACATCTGGCGCCCTGTTGGTCCTGCTGGAGGATTTTCTCTTCCAGATCATTCTTCATGTCATTGACAATGGTGATAGCGTCTTTGATTACCTGAATCTTCGCCGAGTATGTCGTGTCTTCCAGAGGATTTGTGATGATGGTATGATGATTCGGCTCCTATCCCTTCGACGGATTCGGAACTATTGTCATCCTTACCGCCCTTTGCTGGAGTCCAACTTCGAGCAATGCTTCCTCGTGGTCGATCATCGAGAGGCATTGTGCTTTTACGGCGTGGAGAGGTTGATGTTGTGGGGACGAGATCCCGCTGGGCAGGCGCTTATTGGCCGGGCGGTGGCGGCTGAAGACGATGTCACCATGTACTTTAGAGCCATGGTGCTGTATCGTGCGAACCCGACGAACCCAGAAGCGCTCGCCATCGTTGATCGACTCAGCGGCGGAGTATTATCAGACGGCAGGTGGGGCGACCATGGCTTGAGTCGCCTTCGTTTCCAGTCCTGCGATGACCTTCACGTCATTTGGCGACGAAGGAGGATTCGTTCCCCAGAAGACGCTCCAGGGTTGGTCGTCGACGATCCTTATATCTGTGTTTGGGAAGAGTGCCGTCGTTTTGGGTCGCCGGGTGACGATATGGCTGGGATCATCATGTATTGTAGCCCGCAGTGTCATATTCGACATGAATTCGAGCTCTGGACTAGGAATATTAGCGAGACAGTCGCCTATCGCATTAGTAGAATGAGGCTGTAATGTTGAATAATTGACCCGGATTGTGGTCTTCTTCTCTTTTGATGTCCCGCCAATCGCGTTTGTTTGCTACAGGGCAGCGGTAGTTTGTATCTCGGATACAAGTATTCAGACATGTGAGTGAAAACTACAAAGTTGTAATATATCCGGGGCGGTGAGCTTTTGTTTTACTTGTATGTCCTGTCGTGCCTGCTAAGTCATGAGCCGTTGCGATGAATCGTTCGGCCTTGGGTTCCCTATGGCCCGAATTGTAGGGCTCAGAGCCTCTGCACGCGTAGGTACCATAGGGATTACCAAGGAGGCACGCTGCTGACAACCCACGGCGCAGAGGGCGAGCAGCTCATGCACGCGTAGGGAGATGCCAAGGATAGGGCCCTTTTCCGAGAGACTTGATCGTGGCGTCACTAGGGCCTGTGGAGACCGTTCCTGCAGACGTTGGGTGAAAAGCCATGTTGCTTGTAGAGTCGTCGACCGTACCGTGGTCGTGTACAGATTCTGGGCACATAACCTCATCGCCTCCGACCCAAATGATGTCTCTCGTTTGTTGAAGAGACGTCGTTTGGGAGGCCTATCAATATGATCATAGCGTATAGGGTAGCTACTTCTATGCGCTATGGGAATCGGTAGGCCAGATTCGAGGGTTTCCAATTATGGCCAGACTGTTTGGAGAAAACGCCGTAATGCATTTTTGGAGAGGTCGTCGGACACTATGGGAGGTTTTGGAGAGGTCGACGAACGCTATGGGAGCATTTTGTGATGGTCGCCGAATGCCGTGAGCGTTTTATAGTGGTCGCCGTACGCCGTGGGCGTTTTTGTAGAGGTCGAATCGCTTAAGCGGAATATGGGAAAAAACGTAGCACCTTTATGTAAGGACCTGATTAGCCTAGAGGGGGGGGGGTGAATAGGCCTGTTTAAAACAACTTGACACTTTTCTGTTAGCACAGGCCCGGCACTGCCGGCCTTGGGGTCCGGCACTACCGGGGTGGCTGGCACTGCTGGTCTCTGGGGCAGCAGTGCGGGTCACCTGGACAGAACTTAGCACAATTCGAAAAGTAAACTGAGAATGGAAAATGTGCTTGAATCAAAACCTTCCTAGAGGTGTAAGGAACCTCTAGCACCACTTGAAAGTGGTAGCAACACACCCACGAAGTAGATCGGGTCCAAATCCTAGAAATCACCTTGCAAACAATATATGTCAAAGTAGAGAGACAATCACAAGGAGACACAAGATTTGACCCGTGGTTCAACTCGCCACAAAGGCTTGTCTACGTCCACGTTGTTGAGGTGCGCCACACTAGGCTCAAACTCACCACAAAGGTTTGCTCTTTCCTCGGTCTCAAGTCAAGAGAGTGAACTCTTGAGATGAGGGGCAATGTATTAGCAAATTGGTGGTGTTACAAACCTCCCTAGGCTGCCACACAAGTTGGCAAGCTCAAGGGTGACGCCTAGCCGACTAGGAGCAAAGCTCCAAGAGTAACAAACTCAAACTGCCGGCCACCACGCGAACCAAATGCTTGTAGGAGTTGAAGATCCGAGGGAGAAGCTTCTTCATAGGCTTGGAGGCTCAATCTCTCAAAGGTTGATTGGAAATCAATGGAGAGAGTGGATGAGCACCAAGAGAGAAGGGAGAGCAAGAAGAGAGCTTCTCTTTTCTGTTTCACGAAGTCAGAATGAAGGAATGATAGAACTAGCCGTTGGGGAAAGAGTGAGGGGGTAATAAATACCCCTTCACTTCCAACGGGCAGTTTAATTCGCGGCAGTGCCGACCATGGGCCCGGCACTGCCGGCCTGAGGGCCAGCACTGCCGGCCTGGCAGAAACAACAAAGAATGGATCTCTGAATACATGGCTATTTTGCCTACTATGTATGTGGAGGTGAATGGTATTTGGATAGATATTTCATTTGGTTCACTTGTTGACATGTGTGTTGAATCCCTCTTAATAGTACGACATACCTAACTCAAATTCGAAATATAAAATGAATTTAAACTCCTTTGAGCTTGTTGCCATGCACTTTTGTAATTGGAGGGGTCCGCCAATCTGTTCATCAACTTCCTTAAGTTTAACCTGCTTGTCATACTTGTAGATTCTCATTAGTCTCCTAAATATGTTGCCATGTCACCAAAACCCACTTATGGCTTGATTGCACTTTCAATCTCCCCCTTTTTGGTGATTGATGACAACACACTTAGAACTTACAAAAGTGAATAATAATCTGAGACAATGCAAGTCATGGGTATAGGAGCTCCCCCTGAATGTGTGAATGGGAATTTGATTTTCCAAACTTGGCATGAAAAGCCAAAATTCACACATTGGAGTGAAATAGGGCTCCCCCTACATCCATGGCTGCTGTGGGGTGCTAAAAAAGTGACACAAGAATATACGTGATGCATATGAACCTGTCTCAAACACAAATCAGAGTGCTTGCTGTCAGAGCAGCCCAGCACTGCCGGCCTAAGCACGGCACTGCCGGCTTGACTGCAGATAGCAAGCCTGCGGAAGCTCGAGCACGACCACACAACACAAAACAAATATAAACTAAAAGCATACAAAGACAAGCATGATATAAATGAGAGAGTACATGTCCACAAATAACACAAATCAAGTACTTAAGTGACAATATTACAATAAAATAGTTTTTGAATGTTGCTCTCTTATCTCACACACTAACACTAAGATAACTAGCAGCTGCTCCTCTATGATCGTCGAAGATTTGTTGTACCCCCTTCACTTAGTAATTCTTCCTCTATGGCAACAAGTCACCAAAAAGAGAAAAGAACAAAGCAAAAAGAATACAAACTAGTCGCTATCCTCCTCCATATGGTTATCATCATCATCATCTTCATCTTCATCTTCATCTTCATCTTCATCATCAGCAGGGGCTGCAGTGAAGTGAACACTGGGAGCTGAGGCACGCTTACTGCATCTCCGAGTCAGCTGCACCTGAATCTCCTCCTCCTCATCATCATCAGAATCATCATCATCTGAGCAATAAGTAGACTCCTCACTGAGCTATGGTGGAGGTGTAGGTGGAGATAGCTGCCTGAGGCCTTGCTCCTGCCTGAGCTGCCTGATCTCTAGCCTGGTCTAGTAAGCATGGTCATTGGCATAACAGATGCCACTGAATATCTTCTTCAAGATCCTGCCAAGCTTACCCTTCTTCCTGCCTCTGCTGCTAGCTGCTGCTCTGGAGGACTCAGGGCGATCTAAAGCTGCTGCCCTGCCTCTGGTAGGGGTATCTGAACAGTAGAGTGCACCAACTTCTCACATCTATAGGGCTCATGGACTGTATCCCTAGAGAACACACGTCCAGAGACCCTCTCAATAATGAACATGAGATAGGGTGCATATGGAATCCCCTTCCTAGCATCATCAGCTGCTAGGAATAACTCACTCTAAATAAAGCGAGATACTGAGAATGCCTGTCTGTTGGTCTTCATTCTAAGCAAGACATTCTTGGAAGAGCCATACAAGTTGGAGGCAGATCCCACCTTGGGATAGAGGGTGTTCCTAAAGAGGTTGTTCAGAATGTAGTACTTACTCCTTAACCCCTTCACCAAACGATCAGCCTTTTCAGGCTAAATATAGAGAGAGGAGATCTCACTGTTCTCCAAGACTCTCTCATCATGAAGATCACTGAACCCTCTGTCCTGCTCTCCAAATCCAAGCATCCTGGCAAAGGTCATATAGTCCAGCCTGTAATGCATGCCCTCCATCATCCAGTGGATCACATCATTCTCCTTGTACAGATAGTAAGTAGTAAAGAACTGATGAATGATCTCTGTGTTCCAATCATTTGCAAATCCCATCCAATCATACATGTTCAGCTGCTTGCATAGATCTACCACAAGGTCAAAGTCTGGATCTCTCTTGTTCTCAATGTGAGCCCAATCAATATACTTCATCTTGATAATCTTGGGCCTTGGAGCATTGTAGAGTGCAGAGAGATAGAAATCTGAGTGGAAAACATTCCAAAACCTGTAATCCACTCCCATATCCTTGGGCACACTATAGCGATAGATTTCCCTCTGCTCCTGGACACTCCGGTACTGATTCTGATAATTGATCCTCTGCCTTGCACGGGTGTCCTGTGGTGGCCTGACAATCACATCCTCACCAAGCTCAATGATGTAATCTGCTTCAAAAATCTCAAGGTGAGGAGGTGTCCATGGGCAAGCACCTTCTCTGATTGTTCTCCCTGCCCTTTGTAGCTCTTCCTCCTGAATTATCCTCTGTCTGGGATTCAGACCATCATCAACACCATCTCTGCCTCCCCTTTTAGCACGGGCCTTTGTTCTTCCTCTAGCACCACTCAATCCACCGACTTCCATCTATGCATTAAAAGGAAGGAAGGTTAAGTTGTTGCACTTAGACGGTGAATGAAAAACTAGTGGAGAGATTGAACCAAAAATTAGAGTCTATGGTGGATTGTAGAAGCCTTGGCAGCAGTGTTGTGACCAAGAGTCCGGCATTGGCGGCCTGGTGCAGACAGCACCAATACAGGCTTCATCGATCCACCAAGGAATCTAAGTTTTGATTGAATCTAACTACTAGAGACACATCACCATACATAATGCAACCACTAGCAACCTAAATCCCATCTCAAAATCCGTACATTGCATAGATCGAGCCAAGTTAGGGTTTCTTGTTATTACCTTTGAAAGAGAGGGAAGAGGAAGAAGAAGGTCGGGCTTGAATGTATCTTGACGCAGGGAGGAAGATCATCCACACCTCCTCCAATGGCGGCACCGCTGGGGAAGAAGAGAGGGACCTCTGGGCTCCCTAGGTCTCCTTGGGGTTAAGAGAGGAGAAAAGAGAGGGTTCTGTTGGGGGATAACTGCCTGGGATGGAGTTCCCTCGGGCTCGGGTGAGGAAATAAAGAGGAGCCAGAGAGATTTCGACTTGGGCCCGACTGCTTAGGGCCTTTAAGTCACGGCACTGCCGGACACCCCGGCACTATTGTGCCAGGGGCCGACACTGCTGGCCTGCCAGGCAGTGAGGAGCTATGCCACTTTATACTATATATTTATGTAAATGTAGACACATACTCCTTGCCCTATGATGGTCAGTAAGCAATTCAACAGTACACACAATGACCAGCATACTCAAGTTTCTTTCAAAATTGGTTTTGAAGCACATAATTGAGATTTTCAAAATTTTGCCTATGTCTCTAGGTGGACAAACAAATGTGTGCTATAGTTCAAACCACGTTACGAGAGTCAAGTATATTTAGCTCACTATGCAAAGCACAAAACCTTGTCTCATTGAGAGGCTTAGTGAAGATATCGGCTAGTTGCTTTTCGGTGCTCACATGACGAATTGCGATATCTCCTTTTAATTTGTGGTCTCTCAAGAAGTGATGACGGATGTCTATGTGTTTTGTTCTAGAGTGACTAACTGGGTTGTTTGCGAGTTTGATGGCACTCTCGTTATCACACAAGAGAGGTATCTTGGTGAATTGACATTCAAAATCTTTTAAGGTTTGCCTCATCCAAAGTAGTTGAGCACAACATGCGCCAGCTGCAACATACTCGGCCTCAGCGGTGGAAAGGGCTACACAATTTTGCTTCTTAGAACTCCAAGACACTAGGGACCGTCCAAGGAATTGACACGTCCCCGAAGTGCTTTTTCGGTCTACCTTGCAACTGGCGTAATCGGAATCCGAATACCCAAGTAGATCGAACTTAGAGCCCTTAGGATACCATAAGCCAAGGTTAGGAGTGAAAACTAGATATCTCAAGATTCTCTTAACGGCCACTAAGTGGCACTCTTTCGGGTTAGCTTGAAATCTAGCACACATGCACACACTAAGCATTATGTCCGGCCTAGATGCACATAAGTAAAGGAGAGAGCCGATCATGGAGCGATATACCTTTATATCCACGGATTTCCCTCCTTCATCAAGATCAAGATGTCCATTGGTAGGCATGGGAGTCTTGATTGGCTTTGCATCTACCATGTCAAACTTTCTCAACATATTATGGGTGTACATGGTTTGGCATAAGAAAGTCCCTTCCTTAAGTTGCTTGATTTGAAAACCGAGGAAGAACTTTAGCTCACCCATCATGGACATCTCAAATCTTTTAGTCATGATCCTACTAAACTCATCACAAAAGGATTGGTTAGTACTACCAAATGTTATGTCATCAACATATATTTGGCACATAAAGATATCATCATTGATTTTATGAGTGAAGAGAGTAGGATCCGCTTTGCCTATTTCAAAGCCTTGTTTGTTCAAGAATTCCTTAAGGCATTCATACCATGCTCTTGGTGCTTGCTTAAGCCCATAGAGTTCCTTATGGAGCTTGAAGACGTGGTTGGGGAACTTTGGATCTTCAAAAACCGGTGGCTTCTCAACATACACCAACTCTTGGATAGGACCGTTGAGGAATGCACTCTTGACATCCATTTGATGGAGCTTGAAGTCATGATGGGAAGCAAAGGCTAGAAGCACTCGGATTGCTTCAAGTCTTTCCACCGGTGCATAAGTCTCTTCAAAGTCTAGGCCCTCCACTTGAGTGAAGCCTTGAGCAACCAATCTTTCCTTATTCCTTGTCACCACACCTTGCTCATCTTGCTTGTTGCGGAAGATCCACTTGGTTCCAATGACATTGGTATTTGGTCTTTCCACAAGTGACCATACTTGGTTCCTTTCAAAGCTATTGAGCTCTTCTTGCATAGCCGTCACCCAATCCGGATCATCGAGAGGTTGCTCAACCTTGAGAGGTTCCAAAGAGGAAACAAAAGAGTAAAGTTGACAAAAATTTGCCAAATGTGAACGAGTAGTTACCCCCTTTCGAAGACTCCCAAGTATGTTATCAACAGGATGATCTCTTTGAATTATTTGCTTCAATCTTGGGTATTCTGTGGCTTCTTGTTGATCAGCTTGGTCATCATACTCATGCTCTTCAAATATAGGTTGTATGTTCATTGGGCTTGCTGGTGAGCATGCTACTGCCTGACTGCTTGGTCCGGCAGTGCCGGCCTCTAGTCCGGTAGTGCCGGGTACAGGCACAGAGGCCTGACCAGGGAGCACTGCTGGTCCATTTTCTTCAACTCTTGGGGCAGTAGCTTCATCACCTTGAGGTTCCACTTCTGTGACCTGAACTTCTTGTGGTCTAATGTCGCCAATGGCCAAGTTCTTGATTGCTTCACATGGTGGTTCCTCATTACCTACAACAACTTGATCAATTTGCTCTACTTGAGAGCCATTAGATTCATCAAATGTCACGTCTATCGCGATTTCAATTTTCCCTAAGGTCTTGTTGAATACACGATAGGCATGCTCATTTGATCCATAACCAAGAAGAAAACCTTCATCAACTTTAGGTGCAAACTTAGAGGTTTTGGGCCTTTTGTTAAGTATGAAACACTTGCACCCAAAAACTCTAAAGTATGACACCTTTGGTTTGTTACCGGTTAACAGCTCATATGAGGTCTTCTTCAAGATCTTGTGTAGATAGAGCCGGTTGATAGCATGACACGCGGTCTTGATTGCTTTGGCCCAAAAGATGTCCGAAGTCTTGTACTCATCTAGCATTGTCCTTGCCATGTCAATGAGTGTCCGGTTCTTCCTCTCTACTACACCATTTTGTTGAGGAGTGTATGGAACTGAAAATTCATGCTTGATGCCCTCATCATCAAGAAACTCCTCCACTTGAGTGTTCTTGAACTCGGTTCCATTATCACTACAAACTTTCTTGATTTGGAAGCTGAATTCCCTTT
Organism: Microstegium vimineum; assembly: GCA_022036555.1. Classification (NCBI taxonomy): domain Eukaryota; kingdom Viridiplantae; phylum Streptophyta; class Magnoliopsida; order Poales; family Poaceae; genus Microstegium; species Microstegium vimineum. Next base: position 21,017,834 of record CM039136.1, read on the forward strand.
GTGCTCTTCTAATGAAGGTTTTCACCTTATCTTGCACTTGTGTCTTATCATACATGAAAAACACCCAAGTGAAACGAGTAAAGTCATCAATAATAACTAAACCATGTTTGTTACCGCCAATGCTTATGTAGGCCACCGGTCCAAAGAGATCCATGTGAATTAGCTCCAATGGTTGCTTTGTGGAGACAAAGCTCTTTGGTGGGTGAGGTGCACCTACTTTCTTTCCGGCTTGGCAAGCACTACAAATTCTATCCTTCTCAAAATGAACATTTGTTAGTCTGAGAATGTGTTCATCCTTTAGGAGTTTGGCCAAGTTCCTCATCCCAACATGAGCTAGTCGGCGATGCCATAGCCAACCATGCTAGATTTTGCCACTAAACAAGTGTCAAGCTTAGCCTTACTTTTGTTGAAATCAACTAGGTAAAGCTTGCCCTTCAAACGACCCATAAAGACAATAGAGGAATCCTCCCTCTTAAGGACTTCCACACCCTTATCCGTAAAGAGACAATTGTAGCCCATCTCACACAATTGAGAAACGGACAACAAATTGTAACTCAACAAATTCACATGTAATACATTTGAGATGGAATGATCAAGAGTAATAGCAACTTTACCAAGACCAATCACTTCCCCTTTGGAGTTGTCACTGAAGATGATATTCTCACTTGCATTTGAAGTTGGGGAATATGATGAGAACATACTCCTTTCTCTGGTCATATGATTTGTACATCCACTATCAAGCACCCAACTTGATCCACCGGAGGAGTATGCCTACAAAACAATTTAGTTCCTTGATTTAGGTCCCCAATCAATCTTGAGGCCTTGCATGTTAGTCACAACAATTTTGGGAACCCAAATGTTCATGCTTCTCTTATCATGTTTCTCATCACCCACAAATTCTGCAATGACTTTACCACGGTCATTGCATTTCAACATATAGCATGATGATAGGCTTCCTTGGGGTGACCTTGCTTTTGGTTGATATGCAAACTTGTTCTTGGCCACCCAAATTGAATCCTTGGGTTTCTGAGAAACCTGCTTTTGCCTGAGCATCCTCTTGGCATGAGCTTGTGCCTGATCAGGTGAAGCTCTGGTAGCCTTCCCTTTAGTGGGGCGCGACCTGCAGTCCAACAGAGCTGCAGTCTGTGCAGGCTTATCTGCACCAATGCTTCCCTTCTTCTCAAACTTGACACACACAATGCCTTTCACTATTTTTCTTCCATTGGTTTTGCCTCCTTGAGTGTGTCCAAGCCCATCCTTGATTGATGGATGCCTTCCATCCTTGTATTGGACTTTCTTTAGCTCAACTTTGTCTTTGTCATTCTTGCTAGAAACTGAAATGACATTGTTGAGCCTTGCTATCTCTTTCTTCATGGCCTCCATGTTGGCAAGGTTAGTGGAATAATCATTCAAATCAAGATTATAACATTTCCACATCCTTGGCTAGTGGATGTAGAAGAGGCATCATTTGCCTTAGAGAGATGTGAGTTGCCCTCCCAAAGAAGATTGTATTGTGCCTCAAGCTCTTGATGCTTTTCAACTAAGCCACAATGCTTTTTCTTGAGGTCACTAAACTCCTTCTTAGTGAGAGCATGAGTCTCTTGTTCCTTGGCCAAAGGCTTGGTCAAATAGCTCACCTCACTCCTCTCTAATGCAAGAGCTTCCTTGCTAGCAATATAGAGATCCTCTTGTTTAATAAGAGTCTTTTCTCTAGATGCCAACTCATCCTTGGTTGCCTCTAATTCATCCATTAGATTAGCAATGAAGAGTTTGGTCTTATGATCCATGTTTTTAGTTATAGCATTTATTTCTTCATCACTAGATTCATCATCACTATAGTAATCACTAGAATCACTACTAGAGATGTCCTTGGGGAGAGGAGCTTTGGGTTTTGGTTTGTGTTGACACCGTTTTTCAACACGTGTCAAATGAGCTAAGGCTTGACTGGTCAGCGGCTGTTCTCCATCGCATCGGGAAATCTTGAGCCAATATTGCCGATGGGAGTATACTGCGGGAAGACTAAGTGTGCTGCCGATGGAAGCTGGATGGTCCTTGTCGACAAAGGTTGATTGGTGAAGTCGGATAGTTTGAGCTATGAAGTTGCTGACATTGCCGATTGCCGACAAAGAGATATTGCCGATAGGGGGACATTGCCGATTGCCGATAAGGAGGCATCGCCGTTTGTCGATAGAGTGGTTGCCGACTGCTGACGGATTGATTGGTAAAGACAGTACAAGGTTGCCGATTGGGAAATGTTACCGATGCCGATGGGTATAGAGTGCCAATGAGTACAGGGTGATTTAGTGCTTGGCGTCGGCAGAGGACTGCAGGTGGCCAGAGAAGGAAGTCGCGGATTGGAGGGATCTGCCGATGGAAAGTTTCCATCGAAGAGAAGTATAGGGAAACTGGTGTTTTGTACCAGTATTATTATTATAGAAGTTTCAGTCCGACTATTGCATGAGTCGTTTATTTTCCTTTAAAATAGGCGTGTTTGTTTAGGAAAATAAATATTGTTATCCGGCTCCTGCGCGAGTCAGTTTCCTTAAAATTAGGAGTTTGTTTTAGGAAGGATATGTGTCGTGTCTTTGTACAACTCTCCATACGGGAGTATAAATACGTGCCTGAGGGCTACGGAAAGATATCAATCCAATATCAAACAAACCAATTTTACTCTTATTCTACTTTTTAACCGCAATTTACCCTTTTTGCATTAGTTTTAGCTTATCAACGAGTTCTTCAAGCTTCGACGGGCTGCATCACCCTGATCTCCGTCAAATCCTTGTAAGTTCCGCGTGGGAGTACCTCTGAGCCTTGGCATCTGGGCACATCGCTGTTGCCTCGTTCAACTCTGCTCTAGTTATCCTGATCAAGCCTCAATCCCAGCATCCGGGCGCATCGCCGTTGTCTGGATTGGATCTTGTTCTAGTTATCGTCCTTGTCGATTAACTGGTCAAATCGACTGGCACGCCTCCGGAATACCGAGCTTTGGGTAATAGCCCGAGGTGTTCACAGATCCTGACGCTTTTTTGTGTCAACACCTCTTTTGGCACACCCGGTGGGACCCGATTATATAAATTATATATTTATCATGACTAATCCAAGGAGTGTCATTGAAGTCTCCATAGCAGATCTGACAAATCATCAGAAGCAGGCTATGGAGCAGGCAATGGAGGAGTACAAGCGGTTGTATCTCAGATCCTTCAGCCTAAACGGGATCGGTGAAGCAGTACAGAAGCAAGATCCGCCGTCGCCACGGCAGACTACTTTCTACGCCGATCCTGGTAAAGTACAAGAAACGGTTAATTATGCATTAAATAATGTATTAATTAGCCGATCCAATGTGCTGTCCGATACCGTATGCAACGCTGTCAAGCAAGCTTTCAAAGGACAGACACCATATTACGTTGGTCCGGAATATCGTCAACTCGGATCAGCGTCTGTTGCGACTTCATCGGCAGTTCCAAGGGTGTCCGCACCAATTATGAGCCAATCTGCCGATGAGATCACACTACCGAGATGGAGCCCAGCAAGCGTTGCTCAGGTGGACACAAATCTGGTGGCTTCAGCGACGTTTGGACCTGTGATCCAGAATCAGCCAGCTTCTGCCAATTGGTGGGGATACAGTATGTCTCTAAGTCTATCTGCTGATTCCAGGTTGGTCCAAGATAACCATGCAGGGTGGAAAATTCCCATGGCATCGGCAACACCTGTACAGCCGATGGTTCCAATGATGCATTACGCTACATCTTCTCCAATGATGCAGTCGCCAACAGGGAATCTGCAAACGGAGATACCCAGAGTATCGTACGCCCAACCATCGGCAAGTCACCTGCCAATACAACAAAGCCCAGCAGTTGCAAGTCAACCAGTGGCGGCAACGGTTCTTCAAACTGGAATACCTGTTAACCAAGGTAGCTATGCTGTCAATTATCCGGCGCCACAAGAACGACAGGCGTCAGCTGCCTATCAGTCATCGGCAACTTCTTGGCCGATGCAACAAGGCATGTCAATTGTCAAGCAATCTGTATCGGCAATGACTGCTCAAGTCATGGTATCCGCGAGTCAAAGCGATCGTCCAAGGGTACAATAAGAACAAGCATCAACCGGTTATCAGCTATCGGCAAATGCTTGGCCGACGCAACAAGACGTGCCAATAGTTAATCAGCCTATATCGGCAAATTCGTGGCCGATGCAACAAGGCATGTCGAGTGTCAATCAGCCTGCATCGGCCATGGCTGCTCAACCTGCGGTACCTACAAATCAAAGTTATCATCCAAGGGTACAAGGGCTGCGAGAGTCAGCTAGTTCTCAACCATCGGTAAGTCACGTGCCGATGACACCTAATGTAGGTTGGATTGGTCAATTACCGATTCAGCAGCAGTATGCGCGGCCTGGGCAAATTTTCAGAGTGAAGTATCGGTACATCAACCGATAAGTACTACACCGCAATACTCGCAAGTGTACCATGAGACATCGGTACAACAACCGATGAATGTAATGCCACAACACAAACCTGTAACTGTGCAAAGTGGCCCATCGGCAACACAGCCGATGCATAGTATTCTAATGACTGGTATTGTGCATGCTCCAAAGCGCTTCGAGTACTTTGGCGTCGAGACCTGAGGAAGTACATCAATCTACTCAGCCCGTGGACGTTCAGAGTTGCCCATCGGTTGATCAACCGATGCATAATATTCAATAGATTGGTGCTGTTGATGGGTCAGTTGCTCCGGCCTGTTTAATACAAAGACGTGAAGAAGCGTGTCCATCTGATCGACCAGTGAGTGAGTCTACGCATTGGCGAGATCTAGACACAGAGGTGTTTCCGATTGAGAAAGTGAAGGCTTTAGATTCGGACGAAGAGCTGGATGTCGGCGTCCCTGAGTTGGAGAAGTTCACCTTTGATATCACAGAGGCCGATCAGGACGTTAAACCATTCGAGCTCAGGAAGACTCGGAGCGTAACGGTGCTTTTCGTTGGACAAGGGGACTCTGAGTCAGATGACGAGGTGAACATCGGCACTTCTGAATGGGTAAAAGATGAGGAGCCGGTACCTTGTGCGCTCGACCAGAAAAAGACTGGAAAGTTCACCTTCGATGTCGCGAAGGCCGATGGGATATTTGACTTATTGCTTCAGGAAGGGCGAGTTAAGCTAGCCCCTAATCAGGTAATTCCATCGACCAAAGAACTCAAAGGGACCAGGTACTGCAAGTGGCACAATGCAACTTCTCACAGTACCAATGACTGCAAAGTGTTCAGGCAGCAGTTGCAATCAGAAATTGACTCTGGACGAATCCAATTTGAAAATCCTAAAGTCCAGAAACCGATGGAAGTTGATCAGCGCCCGTTTCCAAATAATATGGTGGAAACTAGTGGAAAGACTAAGGTGCTGACATCGGATGCTGCCAGAAAAAGTGCATGGGTAGATCCTGATCATCAAGTGGCTAAACGTGATGCAGAAGAGTTTGCCGATGACAGGAAAGGCAAGAGAGTTGCCGATGAAGGTAGCAGTACCAGTAGGGCCCCTGGCGTTGTGATCACTCACAAGCAACCAAGGAAAGAGTATCGGCAATTGCAAAAGGAGCGACATCGGCAGGAGGAGAAGGAACAGGAACGACTTCGGCAGAAGGACCACTGGAGGTGTCCCTTCTTCGTTCACTGTTGGGAAGAGGGCATTAAGCTACATACTGTTGATAACTGTCCTGAATGCAACGAGTACTACACTGCCGATCGGTTAGGTAAGAAACCTTGTTTTGATGACCGAGCATCTAGGTACACCAAGCCACTCATAGAGAAGAGGTCGGCGCATGACCAACTGGGGGGCAAGCTTAGTGCCCATGATAGACTTGGCAGGCGTGTTGAGCAAGGGGGGCCTGAGGAGATGGCAAACGAGGGAGTACCCGATGAAAACGCGCTCCCCAGAGATCCGAGCGTCGGGAAAGGAGCCGATGCAAACAATGAGGGGCGGCACCAGCCTGTCTGGAAGACCAAACTCCCTCAGTGGTTCCCTAAGGGTTTAACAAAGACCCAAAAAAGAAGAATTCAGCGCGAGCACCGAAACGATTTATATGGCAGTGAAATTCCTTCAAAGGAAAAGCAGTGGAGGCCGAAGCGCAAGGATGGAGATCCATCGGCGGATGTCAATATATTGCCGATGGCATAATTGGGGTCAATGATCCTGGATGTTTTAACTTGGGAGCAGCACTCGGCAAACTTTGGCGATTCCAATTATTATATTTGGGGGCACCGGCTGATAAGTGTAATAGAGGCCGTACTGTCGGAGAATTTGTTAGTTGCCAGAGAAGAATGATTGAAAGAATGATTCTACCGTACTTGTGTGCGATGATTAAATATGTGATGCAAGTATGTTAGAGGTTGCTCCTTGTACTTTCTTTGGTGGGTCTATCGACATTGTTTGAATTTCGTTCCGATGGGAGTATGAAATTTTGTTGCCGATTATTGCTACCTCAACCGACGGTCGGGCTGAATGCCAGGCTACGCTAAACAGTTGGGAGTACTTGAGGAAGATTTTAGCCGATTTGATAAGTCATAGTGTCGGTGATGATTGCCGATGACTAGGTGAAAGAGTTTGCCGATGGTACTCTGGCATGGAGGTTGATTTTGCCGATCGGGACTGAGTTCTAGGCTTGGAAAATGGTTTCCTAATTAGGTCCTTATCGGATAAGACAGTCTACTCCCAGCGATGCGTACATTCCAAAAACTCTCGAAGGAGTTGACGTATAGCGTGCTCGTTTGAATGCCGATGAAAGGAAAGTAATAATACATCGGTAACAGTGTATCGACATTATATTACAGAGTAAAATCAAGTATCAATATCGCATCTGCCGATGTGACAGAATTTAACAAGTTACAATAGGGAGTGGATAACTGATATCGCACGCAGGCGGATTTGTTCTATCTCCTCTATCTCCCTAGCATCTTCATCGGCAGATCCTTCAACCAACTTGATCTTTTTCTTTAGTGCGATGGCTTGTCGGGCATCACTGTCCCTCTCTTGTCGCAGAACTTTGATGGTGTCGGGAAGTTGAGCTCTCTTCTAGCTGACTGCATTCAAGGATTCTTCAACCTTTCTCAGCTCAGCTTGCAGCTCTTCCTTTCTTGCCGATAGCTGGATAAAAGCCTGTTCAAGCTCAGTGCCGGAAGCTTCTACTTGGTCGATGTTTTTGTGCTTCTCATCGGTAGTTTGCTTCAACTTAAGCATTTCCTCCGTAAGCTTCGATTGAGCATTCCTGTTGGTGATACGGCTTGAAACCCATTGGTATTGGAGTCGGCGACTCTCAAGGAAGGCTGCCTGAAGGAGGATCTCTTCTGCATCGGTGGGTAGTTGGCCTTGGAGATCCTTGAAGACTGTCCTTGCTGCGTTTGAATCTTGGACGAGCTGTGATGTATCTTGTTGCAGCAAGGAAAGTAGTGCTTCGAGTTTGGATTTGACTGCCGCCGATAGAGCTGGGGCAGAACTTTCTTCCTCCTCATCGTCATCGGAAATGTCGATGGCAAAGGAGAATAAGATATCGGCTCGAATGGGGCCTTCTTGGTGCTCCTCATCGTCCTGAGGGTTGATGCCGAAGGAGAATAGGCTGTCTGGGGAGTCCTGGGCCTGAAAATGAAGAAGTTAAAGTGTGCCGATCATGAAGCTATACTATGAGTTTTTAGGTGACCAACTTACCATCTTGAAGCGGATTTCTTGCCTGAGACTTGGCATGTTGGAGGGTCCAGCCTCATCTTGGAAATCGGCAGCAGTTGCCGATGAATGAGCTTCTGTTGCTGAAGCTGTTGGTGCTGGTGTTGTTGTCGGCATTGCTTCCGATGTAGTAGCTGGCTCCCTTGGTGGCGACACCGCTCTTTCATCGGGAATCTCGGCTGGTGAAGGTGCCGATGCCGATGTCGCCGCAGCTGCTGCAGCAAGTGGAGTTGTCCCTTGGTTAGGGTTTTCATCTGGTGGGGGCACTGGTGTCGATACCGATGCCGTTGGTTCCTGTGGTAGCGATGCCATATTCTCATCGGGGATTTCGGCTGGTGCCAATGCCGATGTTGCTTCCGCTGCTGCAGCGGGAGTTGTCTCCTGATCGGGGACGTCGTCTAGTGGATGATCGGGAATGGGAGCCGTCGACGGTCCTGCCGATGGTGTAGTGGTAGTTGGTGGCGCAGTTGAAGCCGATGGCGAAGATGGGCTAGCCAGCCTCAAGCGCTTTTTCTTCCTTGGCGCGGCAGTGGAAGACCCAACCCGTTTCGACGAAGACTGGGGGGCAGCGGCAGCCGGACTTGGAGGTGCTTGTCTGCTTGGAGCAGCTGCCGATGACCTCATAGTCTGAAAATATTCGATGCAAGTTATACAAAATAGAATATTGCCGATGAGACATTATGTAATCGACGTGAGTGAAGATGAGTTTACTGCAAACACCCGCGTCAGGGCAGCAGCAGCGGCCGATGTAGCCTTGGCTTTTGTAGGTGTCGGTGTAGGTACCTGTTGGGGAGTAAAAGCAGCCAGCGTGGGGGCCTTATTGCCGATAAGCGAGATGGCGGTCATCATCCGGAGCTTAAAAGGTTTGCCACTCCTGCTCATCGGGGGGACCGTATCATCGACCTGTCAAGTATAAGAAGGTTAAGTACCAATGGTGGAAGTAAAGCAATAAGGAATGCATCAGAATAAAAGACTTACTGCGTCATCGAGGACGATGTGATCGGCGTCAATCATGTGCCGATAGTAGTGCGACGACTTGGCAAACAGCTGACACCTCCATTCTTGCCACCAAGACTTGTACTCATTTGTAATGAAGGAGGTTGGTGACCAGGAGGACAGATCAAGGTCTGACACATCGGCATTGGGAGGAAGGTTGACAACCTTGTTCCAGTCTAGAGCACTGGAGAATGTCTGCCTAGGCTTCACCACCTTGGAGTAACAAAGCTTGATCAGCAGTTGACCGAACGCCAGTTGTCTTGCCGCTACCGATGGGTAGTAGAACTCGAATGATGGAGGGGCGTTCTTTCCCGATCCGAAGATGTTCACTGGAATAGCTCGGGGGGTGATGCTGGCCTTCATAATTATCTGGTTCTCAGGCACATTCCCATCGGTAAGGTTAAATAGCAGTGGGAACTGGTTGTCTTCGTCGACATATGGCCACCAGAGCCGTTCTGTGGCAGGAGTTCCGTTATAGAACTTCTAAAAAAACATGCCGAATTGTTCTGCATCGGCATCGGTCCCGGGCAACACTATAATGGCCTCTCCAAAGTTGAGTGGGGGGCGAGTTGCCGATTCATCATCTCCATACTGGTGATCTTCCGATATATCCCTCGGAAATTGTTGGGCGAACAAGTCAAACTGAAGCTCTTTATACATCTGTGCGTTCAGCCACATATTGACAAACCACCAGGGACCACCAAGATTACCGATGGATTCACCTAGCAGTAGCTTCTGGGACACTTGGTGTAACAAACGGTATACCGATCCGAGAAGATACCTGCCTAAGGGAAGCCTTCTTCCATTGGCAAGTAACTCAGCTGCTGGGAGGTACATGATGGTTGGTCCGACTGCCCTACCACAGAAAATGAACTTGTCCAGCCACATGTTTAGGAAGGTGGCATGCTCCCTCTGGTTTACCGATCCTGTTTTCTGGTATTCATGGATGTAACCCGTCCAATCGCCGATGTTCCGAGTGTTTACTTTGTGCTCAACTTTCCAATTGAATAAGGTGAAAGTATCGGCAGAGGAGACGTCCAAGCCAGTCAACATGTGGACATCGGCAAGCGTTGGGGTGGCTGGTCCGTGTCGGAAAAGGAAGGCATTCATGGTGTCTGACCAGAAATAAGATGCGGCTATCAGCATGTTCTCATTTTTCTCCATATCGGCAATGGAGAGCCTGATACATTGGTCCAAGCTGCGCTCTTGCCAATAAACTTGCTGCGCCCTAGCGACCCTGAGATACCAGTTCTTCCACCCTTTGGTGGGCTTGGGCCATGAGCGGAAGGCATCCTTCCACAACCCTAAACCGAAGCATTCAGATCTGAATGGGATCCGATTGGTTTTCACGTTGATTAAGAAACTAGGATCAGGATTGCCCATGGGGCCTAGGCAGCTGAAGGTGGAACCAGCAAGTGGGATGATTACCTTGTTGTACAGTTCCTAGGGTTTGAAGAAAAGAAAGGGAAGAATCAGAAAAGAACGGGAATGATTCTAGATTCGTGCGGGAAAGGGCCAGAAGGAGGTTGGATTAGGTGGAGAATAAGCCTTACCTTTGGGATGTCGACTTGGATCGCCATTGGAGTTGAAGGGGGCTTGCATTTCGTCCTTGGATTGCGGAAGGGTATTGTTGCTCGAGTTCGTGTTCTTCAGAGCGGCTGGAGGTTGAAGATGAAGGCTAGGAGGTGAAAGTGAAAATGAGCTCGGGGTAAAAAGGTAGTGTGGATCCTGGTAACTTTATAAGCTTGCTCAGGGGAATGTGAAGAGGTCCGTGGTAGATACGCGCGGTGATCGAGGTGGTCTGCAGCTGTTTGTGCTACAATCGAGGGATTTTATTATTAAATTGCAGTTCCATACACGGAGATCGAGGAAGCTGTGCATCTATCTCGAAGGTAATGGCTACAGCAATGGCTACAATGGAGAGAATTTTGGCACGTAAAATATTATACGCTCCGAAACTGGGGGGCATGTGTTGACACCGTTTTTCAACACGTGTCAAATGAGATAAGGCTTGACTGGTCAGCGGCTGTTCTCCATCGGCATCGGGAAATCTTAAGTCAATATTGCCGATGGGAGTATACTGCGGGAAGACTAAGTGTGCTGCCGATGGAAGCTGGATGGTCCTTGTCGACAAAGGTTGATTGGCGAAGTCGGATAGTTTGAGCTATGAAGTTGCTGACATTGCCGATTGCCGACAAAGAGATATTGCCGATTGCCGATAGGGGGACATTGCCGATTGCCGATAAGGAGGCATCGCCGTTTGTCGATAGAGTGGTTGCCGATTGCTGACGGATTGATTAGTAAAGACAGTACAAGGTTGCCGATCGGGAAATGTTACCGATGCCGATGGGTATAGAGTGCCGATGAGTACAGGGTGACTTAGTGCTTGGTGTCGGTAGAGGACTGCAGGTGGCCAGAGAAGGAAGTCGTGGATTGGAGGGATCTGCCGATGGAAAGTTTCCATCGAAGAGAAGTATAGGGAAACTGGTGTTTTGTACCAGTATTATTATTATAGAAGTTTGAGTCCGACTCTTGCATGAGTCGTTTATTTTCCTTTAAAATAGGCGTGTTTGTTTAGGAAAATAAATATTGTTATCCGGCTCCTGCGCGAGTCAGTTTCCTTAAAATTAAGAGTTTGTTTTAGGAAGGATACGTGTCGTGTCTTTGTACAACTCTCCATACGGGAGTATAAATACATGCCTGAGGGCTACAGAAAGATATCAATCCAATATCAAACAAACCAATTTTACTCTTATTCTACTTTTTACCGCAATTTACCCTTTTTGCATTAGTTTTAGCTTATCAACGAGTTCTTCAAGCTTCGACGGGCTGCATCACCCTGATCTCCGTCAAATCCTTGTAAGTTTCGTGTGGGAGTACCTCTGAGCCTTGGCATCTGGGCGCATCGCTGTTGCCTCGTTCAACTCTGCTCTAGTTATCCTGATCAAGCCTCAATCCCAGCATCCGGGCGCATCGCTGTTGTCTGGATTGGATCTTGTTCTAGTTATCGTCCTTGTTGATTAACTGGTCAAATCGACTGGCACGCCTCCGGAATACCGAGCTTTGGGTAATAGCCCGAGGTGTTCGCAGATCCTGATGCTTTTTGTGTCAACAGTTTGGATTTTACCTTCTCACCCTTTGCCATGAGACAAATGTGAGGGGAGCATTCATCATCATCGGACATGTTGTTGAAGAGCCTTGGTGAAGTGGATGGCTTATGAATGGAAATGGTTGCCATCTCTCCATCTTCACTTGAGGTTTCTTCCGTTGAGTCCCACTCATGCCCAATGTGTGCTTCACCCACATATCTCTTGCTCTTCTTGTGGTCACCCTTGTCTTCTCTCTTGCCTTTGCCAACCTTGTTGTCTTTCTTCTCATTTGGGCAATCGGCAATGAAATGCTCGGTGCTACCACAATTGTAGCAAGTTCTTGACTTCTTGTTGGGGAACCTTCTCTTCATGAGCTTGTACCTATTCTTCTTTAGGCCCTTGTTGAATCTTCTCATTAATAGAGCCATGTCATCTATGTTCTTGGCTTGCACACCTACATCTTCACTATCACTTGATGTTGAAGCTTCGGGTTCATGCTTGATGGCTTTAGTTGCATGTGCTTTGCTTGAGGAAGCATGCTTGCTGTTTTTAGGACAGCTAGGAGCTAATTTTCTTGTGCTCTTGTTTTCCTTGAGAGTCACCTCCTTGATCTTCATTCCCTCCATCCTTGCTTGCATCTCTCCAAGCTTCTTCCTCTCAAGAGCTTCTTCCCTTTGCAAATCAAAGGTGATAATCCTTCCAAGGACATCACTTGGTGTGAATTACTCAAACTTCTTCTTGTCTCTTATCAATGTCACAACGGTCTCATTCCTTGGAGAGTAGGCTTCAAGCATGATTTTGACAACCTTGTGATTATTGAACTCTTCACCACCAAGGCCTCTAATCTTGCCAACTATCACCATCAATCTATCAAACATTTCTTGTGGCCCTTCACCTTCATTGTTCACAAACTGGTTGAGCTTGGCTATGTAGAGATAAATCTTGTACTGCCTCACTTTGCTTACACCTTCATGTGCAAGGTGCAAGGTGTCCCAAATTTCCTTGGCAACCTCCAAGCCCATCACCTTGTTGTACTCATCACCATCCAATGCACTTAGCAACACACTAGTTGCTTGTGCATTGAGTTGTATGCAGCGAAGCTCGATGGTGGTAGGGCTTGTAGGATCCACCGGAGGCTCACACCCTCTATGGACAATCTCCCAAGCACCGGGGTGAAGACCTACAAGATAAGCCTTCATCAAGTGTTTCCACTTGGCAAAGTTGGTCCCATCGAAATGAGGCAACTTGCCCGCGGGAACATGAAATAGAGGTTTATGCTCATGGTTAGAAATAGATGAATAATTGAAGGATACGGCGGAGTATTTCTTGCTGCCATCATCCTTCTTCTTCTTGTCATCCTTCTTCACAATCTTGGAGGATTGGTATGATGCATCATCATCACCGTCGGAGCTACTAGACTCAATCTCCACTTGAGAGGCTTGCTCTTTTCTCTTCTTTAGCTCCACCTTCTTTGCCTTGAGCTCTTTCTTGAGCTCTCTCACTTATCTTCTATGAAGCTTCTTAGTGTTGACACCTCTTAAGTATCAATTCTAAGTGTCAACTAAGCAGAAGAAAGGATATATTTGCAATACACCACCTAGACATAGGGGTTTAACTGACAGAATTCCACGAGTTTTGGTGTTTATCTGTTTCTGCAGGGAGACAACTGCAAAATAGTAAAATAGGCCCACATGTAAGGACTTCATAGACACATAACACCTCCGAATGAAAAAGAGTAATCTAGAAGACTCTATAACCACCCCCGAGGAAGGAGGGGCCCATCTGTCACCAGGGAAGGGAGGGCGCCCTCCCACATAGGGCGGCCGCCAAAGGCCCAGGCCCAATGAGGCCCTGCTTCGTGGATTAGGGTTCCACCACCTTTGAGGTTCAATCTAAACCCTCCATTAAGGTCGGTTTGATCCGAAGGCTGACGATCATTTGAGGGGGCTATATAAGGAGGACACCTGCCCCCTGGCTAAAGGCAATCCTTTATTCATTTGCATATTTTCCAGAGAGGATTCACTAGAGAAGATCCCTCATGGGTCTATTCTCTAGGGCTTAGCATTCAAGAGAAAATATCCATAGTTTCTATGTGAGATTAGAGTTTACTCTTCTAGATTGAGAGAGTTAGAGTGGAGGTGTGGATTGGAGGAAGCCCGACCTGTCGGTGTCTCCTCTCCAATTTGTATTGACGAGATCAAGACTCCTAACCCAAGGCTTGCTCCTAGGATTTCTTCGGTAATTCGACTTCTAATTCTAGTAAGTTCCCTGTTTATTATTATTTGGTTTGTGAGTTTACTTTATTCTCTTCGCGTAGAGAGTAGGGTAATCATCTCTAGCGTAAACGTGGTGTTTGGGCTAGGATACTCATAGATATCCCTTATCTAGCCGGATCTGGTAGTAGCTTGGAAAGTGACAATTCCGTAGATACCTTTGGAACCCACAATCCCGTTAGAAGGACTGGTAGGGTTTCATAGGCCGCGGTGTTAAGCATCCTCTGAGGTGTCTCTTATCATGACGGTTCTCCCCAATATAATAATTGTACATATCTTATATAGACTAGAACGAGACTACAGTCGCAATCTTCTCTAATCGCTCATATCAAAATCACCTTGTTTGTAGCCTAAAGGTTAATAGCGTAGATTTGGTTAGTCAGATGCACCCTTTCTCCCTGCGGAAAAACAAATAACGATACTCTGGACTATCTCCCGGGTGAAGTGCTCACCGATATCCGTGCGCTTGCGGATTACTTCCTAGTGATTTCTTTGTCTGCGTTAACAAATATCAACAAGCATTTCTGGCGCCGTTGCCGGGGAGAAAGACAGTTTGCTGAAATAACCTTGAATCTTGCTATTATCTTGTACCTATACTTTTATCTTTTCTTATATTTTTCAAATTCTTTATTTCTTACCTTTTCTATCCTTATGGAAAATCTAAATTCCACACCTATCTATCAATTTTCTGCACCCACGGAGACCGACCTATTACCATGGGAGTCATCACAACCTATCCAAACTCCCCAGTTTAGGTTGAGTCCGCGGTTGATTGCAATGATTCAAAGCCTATCCTTTTCAGGAAAGGAAAACGAAAATCCTTACCTTCATATTCGAGATTTTGAGCAAACATGTGATTGTCTTCGCATAGAAGGCATATCCGATAAAACTTTACGTTGGAAGCTTTTCCTTTTTCTTTAAAAGGAAGAGCTAAACAATGGTATAATCAAAAGGTAAGCCAACAACAAGGAGATTGGGGAGTTTTGTGCTCCAACCTCTGTTTAGATTTCTATCCCATCACCCAAATCGTCGACCTTAAAGTAAAGGTTCTAACCTTCGAACAAGAAGAGAACGAATCTTTGGCTTACTCCTGGAAACGTTTTCTTGAGTTTTTAGAATCTGGTCCACACCTTAACATCGAAGGCCCTGTTCTTCTTCAACATTTTCATAAAGGTCTTCGTAAAAAGGATAGAGAGTTGCTAAACACCACATCTGGAGGTTCTTTCTTTCACATGCCATCCATAGAAGCAAAATCAACCTTAGATAGAATCCTAGATGCTGAGTTGGATAATACCCTCCATGAAGAGACTCACGAAGCTGAAAACAATACCTTGCCAGATCCACCATCTATTTCAGCTATCCCAAGTTCTGAGCCTAAAATGGAAGAAATTCCACCACCTGATTTCATGTTGGATATAGATCCTGATCTTTTCACTGATTTCGGAAACATTTCAACCTACCTTTCTTTTTCAAAACCTCAAGATCATTACTCTAGCAACCATATACACCAAATGCCAAACAAAAGCATTTTGAGAGAGCTTGTATCAATCATAAGTAGCGAATGGTTAGAAGAATCAGAGCTTTCCTCTGATGTGATCCGTCTGGATTCACCTTCTATTCCAATACACTGTACATTCAATTCAGATCATTTTGATGCTCTCTATAATCCTATTGTGGGGATCGATATCATGTCTAAATCACTTGCGCATGAATTATTGGGCAATGTGACTTTAACCCCAACAACAAAGTTCATGAAGAATCTTGACGAACATATAGTCCCCAGTCTTGGAATTTTACATGTCTTACCAATTATGGTAGATGGTGCCATGGTTCGTTTGAACTTTTATATCTTTGATACATGGGACCATGACCTATTGATAGGACAACCTTTTAGAAGACTTCTTTATGAAGGACAAAATGGGAAACTAAACATTTCCTTTGGAAAGAGTTTTCAAATCCCGATGACAATATCTCATTCTTTGAACAGCAAAGCTGAATCATATCTTTTACCTGATCCTATGGAGGAAGTAAAAACTGCTTCTCTAAAGCTTTTTAATAAACCAAATTTAGAAGAAGATGCTCCTTTCTTCATAGAAGAAGAAGATGATCCTTCTGAACCTGAACCCTTAGACGAGTTTGCAGAAACACCCAGACCTCCTGTAGAGCTTAAACCTCTACCACCCGGTCTTTCATATGCTTTCCTAAATAATGATCCAGAATCTCCTATAATCATAAGTGATAAACTCACTCAGGAGCAAACTTTGCGCTTGATGGTTGTTCTAGAAAGACATCATTCAGCCTTTGGCTACTCACTCCAAGATCTCACTGGAATCAGTCCTATCATTTGCACTCATCGCATTCCTACAGATCCTTCTGTTTCACCTTCTCGAGAGCCCTAACAAAGATTCAATAACATGATGAGAGAGGTAGTTAAGAAAGAAGTTTTAAATTTACTGCATGCAGGGATTATATATCCCGTGCCGTATAGTGAGTGGGTAAGCCCTGTGCAAGTTGTGCCTAAGAAGGGAGGCATGACTGTTGTCACAAATGAAAAGAATGAGCTGATTCCGCAACGCACCATCACAGGATGACAGATGTGTATAGATTATAGAAAGCTGAACAAAGCTACAAAAAAGGATCACTTTCCTTTACCTTTTATAGATGAGATGCTAGAGCGGTTAGCCAATCACTCGTTCTTCTGTCTCTTAGATAGATATTCAGGGTATCACCAAATCCCGATCCATCCCGATGACCAAAGCAAAACCACCTTTACATGCCCCTATGGAACTTATGCTTATCGTAGAATGTCTTTTGGGCTATGTAATGCTCCACCTTCTTTTCAAAGATGCATGATGTCTATATTTTCTGACATGATTGAAGATATTATGGAAGTTTTCATGGATGATTTCTCTGTTTATGGAAAAACTTTAGATAGTTGTCTTGAAAATTTAGATAGAGTTTTGCAAAGATGTGAAAAAAAACATTTAGTCCTTAATTGGGAGAAATGTCATTTTATGGTCAAAGAAGGAATAGTGCTAGGACACCTAATATCTGAAAGAGGCATTGAGGTAGACAAAGCTAAAATTGAAGTAATTGAACAGTTACCTCCACCTGTAAATGTGAAAGGAATAAGAAGCTTTCTTGGTCATGCTGGTTTTTATAGAAGATTCATAAAAGATTTCTCATTTATTGCTAGACCATTAACTCTTTTGCTAGCCAAGGATGCTCCTTTCGAATTTGATGATGCTTGTTTAAAAGCTTTTGAATTGTTAAAGACAACACTCATCTCTGCACCAATCATTCAACCCCCTGATTGGTCTTTACCTTTTGAAATTATGTGTGATGCTAGTGACTAAGCTGTGGGGGTAGTTTTGGGACAAACTAAGGATAAGAAGCATCATGCAATAGCTTATGCTAGTAAAACTTTGACAGGACCTCAACTTAATTATGCAACCACTGAAAAAGAGCTCCTGGTTGTTGTTTTTGCTATAGATAAATTTAGATCTTATTTAGTAGGAGCCAAAGTAATTGTTTATTCTGATCATGCTGCTTTAAAATATTTGCTCACTAAAAAAGATGCTAAACCTCGCTTAATAAGATGAATCTTGCTGCTCCAAGAATTTGACTTAGAAATAAAAGATAGAAAAGGAGTAGACAATCCTGTTGCAGATCACTTGTCTAGAATGTATTTTAAGAATCCGCAGGAACTACCCATTGATGATTCACTCCGGGACGACATGCTCTATGGGATCAACAGATCCGACCCCTGGTATGCAGATATTGTTAATTTTATGGTTTCAGGATATGTACCACCAGGAGGAAACAAAAGAAAGCTTATTCAAGAGAGTCGTTCACACATATGGGATGAGCCATACCTCTTCCGAGTATGCTCTGACGGTTTGCTCAGGAGATGTGTGACTATTGAAGAAGGAATGAAGATCATTGAGAGATGTCACTCATAACTATATGGAGGTCATTATGGATCATTTTGCATACATGCAAAAATTTGGCAGTGTAGATTCTATTGGCCAGCAGTGTATGAAGACACTATAGAATTTATCAGAAGATGCGGGCCATGCCAAAGACACGGCAACATAAATTCAAGGGATGCCATGCCACTCACCAGCAATTTGCAGATAGAACTCTTTGATGTTTGGGGAATCGACTATATGGGACCATTTCCCCCATCAAAGAAGTGTGAGTATATCTTAGTGGCTGTTGACTATGTCTCCAAGTGGGTGGAAGCATTACCTTGCAAACATGCCGACAACATAAATTCAAAGAGGATGTTTGAAGAGACCATATTTCCAAGATTTGGAGTCCCCAGAATAGTGATAAGTGATGGAGGATGACATTTCATTGACAAACGTTTTGAGAAGTATCTAGCAAGTCATGGGATTCGCCACAATGTCGCTACACCTTATCATCCTCAGACAAGTGGCCAAGCAGAGACCTCAAACAAACAAATCAAGAATATTCTTCAGAAAACAGTGAATGAGATGGGAACAACATGGAAGGACAAGTTACCCGATGCGCTCTGGGCCTACCGGACTGCATACAAAACCCCAATTGGAATGTCTCCATATCAACTCGTGTATGGGAAGACTTGTCACCTACCTGTTGAACTAGAGTTTAAAGCACACTGGGTTATAAAAAGATGGCATATGGATTTTGAGGCTGCTGGAGAGAAAAGACAGATGCAACTATCAGAACTAGAGGAGTGGAGAGAAAAAGCATATCACAATTCAAAGATCTACAAAGAAAGAGTCAAACGATGGCATGACAAGAAGATCAAGAAGAAAAAGTTCACACCCGGAGATAAGGTATTACTTTTTAATTCCAGGGTGAAGCTCTTCGGACACGGAAAACTACGAAGCAAATGGGAAGGACCATATAAGGTAATCAATTCATCATCCCACGGAGCAATCACACTTCAAAATAACGAAATTACGTTATTCAAGGTAAATGGTCAATGTCTCAAAATATTTGTAGAACCTAATGAAGAATTAGAAGAAATAGACGTAATTAATTTCTACCTCTTAAGTGAATTTTAAGGCCCAATCACTTTAATTTTTTGTATCTTGGGCCCTGCATATGTTTTTCGGTACATAGAACCTTCTAGAAACGAGTGTGACAAGGGGGCCTGGCAGAGGAGATAAGGCCAGTGCGGCCGCCCCACCCCTGCTGCCTCTTGCCACCGTCTTTTGCACTCCCGAACCTTCTAGTCTCCCTTATCCGATAAACCTTGCAGAACACTTATCCAACCATTTTTCCGCGAGATTGGCTCCGTAGATGCTTCTAGAGGCCGTTTTCCACCCCTATATAAACAACCCCTGACGTCAGCCATCATCATCATTCAATCTTTCCCTTAGCTCTCTCTTAGAAGCTAGCTAGATCTCTTTGCTCCCATGGCCAGCAACCGCAACACCGATAGGAGGATGGCCCCCCTACGGATCCAACCTCGACAAGCTCCCAAAAGAAGATCCAGATGCCAAAGCTTTAGTCGTCGTCCACGATGAGCTCCCACTCGCCACCATTCTGCCAAAGCAGTAGCACCATAGCAGATCCTACTACGCCCAGCCTGTCCTCCCAGCACCGCTACAACCGCTCCTGCTCAAGGGGCCAAAAGAAGAGCCCATCATCAACGTACCTGCCGGCACCAAGGTTCTTCCACCAAGACCCAAGGAGAAGGTTGTAGGAGTGAAGACCCATCGAAATGGAGAGCTCAACAACATCAAGTATACAACTGAAGAGGAAAGTCCCTACTTCGAGGGAATCCGAGCACCCAAAGTCAAATTCGTGCCACCGAAGGACGCCCTGAAGCACTCCCTCAATTCCTTTGAGTGATCCCCAAAGCGCCGCAAAACCGTAGCGGACCTAGAAAAAGATTTTCATAGTAGAGATGACACGATCATCAGTATCCAAACCTCTCTAAGCTTTCTCTCTAGGCAGATCTCAAACCTGAACACCACCATAGGAAACCTTAGGAGCGACCTAGATGAACTTAACAAGAAGATAAAATATTTAGAACGTCGCTAGATGCTTTAGTTAGTTTTGAGGCATGATTAGATCCATTAGCTAGAAATTAGTTCGATTCATTCCCTTTGTAATGCATGCCTCGAATAAATAATAAATAAAGATCATTTCTATTGTTATTGCACCTTGCTTGTCTCCACTTTGTTATTCAAAAGAAAACAGGAAACAAGTATGGGGGAGACCCACGATGATGAGACGAACAGATTCAACCGCAATGATCAAAAAAATTTCGGAAATAAACAGAGCAACAACCACACTCGGCGAAGCAGAGGCCGAGGGGCCACCCCAGCTGGGCGGCCGCCCCACTACCCAGGGCGCCCACCCTGGGCAGAGCACCCCCTGCTCCGTCCTTCGACCACGCTCAGGTTTGCACCCTGCACGTTACATATTTTCATACATATCTCCAAAATTTAATTCGTGCAGTGAGTTTCCATAAATAAATGCTTTAAACATGATAAACAAAAAAAATTGATAAAATGTTTTCTTAAGTAGACACACTATATGAAGTTTCCTAGAGTCCTGCTATTGTTGAGAATTTATTTAGAGACTCCATGTTACTTAAGTCGTTGTGGAATATAAGATGTTAGAATAAGAGAACTTAATTCTTGATAATCTCTGTCACTTGGAGAATTTCTTTAAAATAAATAACTACCATCCCTTATATGCTTTACACTTACCAATCAAAAGCCAAAAGGCTACTTACTTTGTATTGAGTTTGTTTGAATCGTGTGGATCCTTGTTAGAATTTTATCATACTCCCAAGGTCAAGGCTTCATTCATACATTACAAACACGCAAGATTCACTCTTCCGAAGTAGTATTGCATTAGAGGAATGGGCTATGCAAAAATATTTTAAATTAAAGGAAAAAAAATGGACAAAAAGTTCGACAACCTCGCAGTAGAATTAGGGGTACATCAACACCCACCTAGTAAAACAAAACATATATAATGATAGCCCATGTCTCCTCTAATAGAAATACACTAGCAAGAGTTGACACAATAATAAAACTTGACCAACAAGTCTTGATCTAAGAGTATGGCATTATTCTCCTCGGATCCCGGTTTAAGAAGGCAATACATGCAAGGTAAGTATGCCACATTTACCTATACTTTTTGAGATTCATTTATGAGCAATCTGAGAGCACCAGGAAAAAGTAAGCTAAACATGCAAAAACTCCAAGTGACAAAATTGATAGATGAAGGGTCTCTATTTCTAGCTACTTTATTCCTCAATTGCTCATAGTGATATGATGACTCTACTAAACTCCCACAGTACAGGTATAAAAGGAATCTTTCTATTATTGATGTCTCAACCTTAAGCTTATGTTCTAACCATCCTTTTCTCGAGGAGGAGTAAAAGCCTAAGTATGGGGGAGCTTGTTGACACCTCTTAATTATCAATTCTAAGTATCGAAATGAGGCAACTTGCCCGCGGGAACATGAAATAGAGGTTTATGCTCATGGTTAGAAATAGATGAATAATTGAAGGATACGGCGGAGTATTTTTTGCTGCCATCATCCTTCTTCTTCTTGTCATCCTTCTTCACAATCTTGGAGGATTGGTATGATGCATCATCATCACCGTCGGAGCTACTAGACTCAATCTCCACTTGAGAGGCTTGCTCTTTTCTCTTCTTTAGCTCCTCCTCCTTTGCCTTGAGCTCTTTCTTGAACTCTCTCACTTCTCTTCTATGAAGCTTCTTAGTGTTGACACCTCTTAAGTATCAATTCTAAGTGTCAACTAAGCAGAAGAAAGGATATATTTGCAATACACCACCTATACATAGGGGTTTAACTGACAGAATTCCATGAGTTTTGGTGTTTATCTGTTTCTGCAGGGAGACAACTGCAAAATAGTAAAATAGGCCCACATGTAAGGACTTCATAGACACATAACACCTCCGAATGAAAAAGAGTAATCTAGAAGACTCTAGAACCACCCCCGAGGAAGGAGGGGCCCACCTGTCACCAAGGTAGGGAGGGCGCCCTCCCACATAGGGCAGCCGCCAAAGGCCTAGGCCCAATGAGGCCCTGCTTTGTGGATTAGGGTTCCACTGCCTTTGAGGTTCAATCTAAATCCTCCATTAAGGTCGGTTTGATCCGAAGGCTGACGATCATTTGAGGGGGCTATATAAGGAGGACCCCTGCCCCCTGGCTAAAGGAAATCCATTATTCATTTGCATATTTTCCAGAGAGGATTCTCCATAGAAGATCCCTCACGGGTGTATTCTCTAGGGCTTAGCATTCAAGAGAAACTATCCATAGTTTCTATGTGAGATTAGAGTTTACTCTTCTAGATTGAGAGAGTTAGAGTGGAGGTGTGGATTGGAGGAAGCCCGGCCTGTCGGTGTCTCCTCTCCAGTTTGTATCGACGGGATCAAGACTCCTAACGCGAGGCTTGCTCCTAGGATTTCTTTAGTAATTCGACTTCTAATTCTAGTAAGTTCCCTGTTTATTATTCTTTGGTTTGTGAGTTTACTTTATTCTCTTCGCGTAGAGAGTAGGGTAATCATCTCTAGCATAAACGTGGTGTTTGGGCTAGGATACTCATAGATATCCCCTATCTAGCTAGATCTGTGGTAGTAGTTCAGAAAGTGACAATTCCGTAGATACCTTTGGAACCCACAATCCCGTTAGAAGGACCGGTAGGGTTTCATAGGCCGCTTGTTAAGCATCCTCTGAGGTGTATCTTATCTCGATGGTTCTCTGTTGACGGTCCTTAAGTACCAATTTTAACCGTCAACTCAACAAGGAAAAGGATTTAAATGAAACCACTAGCTAGAATTAGGGTTTATACTGACAGAATTCCACGAGTTTTGGTGAATGTCTATTTCTGCAAGGTGTTCTCAGGAAATACCAAGGAAAGGCCCACATGTAATGTTTACATAGAGATAATTATCAACTGCACAATTTTCTATACTCAGGAAGGCTCTAGATGGAACTGGACCAAGCCGGAAGCCAATTGG
Organism: Microstegium vimineum; assembly: GCA_022036555.1. NCBI lineage: Eukaryota > Viridiplantae > Streptophyta > Magnoliopsida > Poales > Poaceae > Microstegium > Microstegium vimineum. Next base: position 21,040,896 of record CM039136.1, read on the forward strand.
GCCCACACCCAGGGCGCCCGCCCTGCTGTTTCAACCAATCAGCATCAACTTCGCGGATTATGCTCCACCGCCTTTGAGTATCAATCTAAACCCTTCGCCTAAGGTCGGGTTGATCCGACGGCCCACATTCATTTGAGGAGGCTATATAAGCAAGGCCCCTGACCCCCCTGAGGATCATCTCATCTCATTGTTCTTCTCCAGAGCAAAAGCTAGGGTTTCGATTAGATGTAGAGAAGGATAGAGGTCCCTCTAGTTGCCTACATCTAGTTCTTCTAGTTCTAGTTCATCTAGTTGTAATTAGAGGTGAGAGAGAGGAGGAGAGAGCTAGGAGGAGCCAGATCTGTTGGATCTTCCTCAACATTGTACCTTTGCAGCATCTGGTTCGGAGCAATCTCCAGGTTCTTCATTTATTATTTCTAAGTATCTTATTTGAGTTCTTACTTTATTCTATTTACGGGATCTCTGCTCGTATTGAGTGCTCTAGTCTTCATATGGGATTAGAGTAGTAAGCGATAGTGTAGACGTGGTGTCTAGACTAGAGTTTACCTGAGTTTGCGCCCAATCCTACGGATAATTGTGGTAGCCCCAGGGGTGACAGCTCTGTAAGGCCTCTGTAGTCCACCACGTTCGGGTTGGTGTTTTCGTACAACTTTTGGCAACCTCTCACTACTACCTTTTTCCCAGTCTTTGTCGAGAGTCAGGAAGGTACTGTTGCTCCAAAGTAAGTAGAGTATCGTGGACCTTTGATTAGATAACTCCCTTAGAAAGCTCTAAAATCTCTCTACCCATTTATCTTATCTACCCTTGGACGTTCTTAGTTCTTATGTAGTACACTTCGCGTTCCCCGTGGAAATCGATACCCTTAGAATACTCACGGGTGAAAGCTACAACAGTATCCGTGTGCTTGCGGATTTATCTGTTTGCGTTAAGAAATACCAACAAGCTTTCTGGCGCCGTTGCCGGGGAACGGTAGCTATTCTAGTTTTGAACTATGGTCATCCATCTACCTTTTTCCTTTTTCCTTTTTACAATCTTTCTCACCTTACCATATTCATCTTAGCAAAACTATAAATACTCTACTCCAAAGGGCGACTTGTTGGAGACTCCACCATCTTTTCACCCATATTCTTACAAATGGCTATGAGCTTCGCCCTGCATGGATAGCCATGGTTTGGGAGCAATCTTTCTCTAGGCTTGGTTTAGTTTTAACTCCATTTGGAAATATGAATCATCCAAGTATAGAGGAGGCCCCAAACCAGACCAATTTAAGAGTTACCAATCCAAGTGGAATTTTGAACTTACATGAAGAATCAATCATAGATATTGGAGAGGAAGATGATATCAATGAGCATGGAATCTATTCCATAATTATCTCTTTAAACCCATGCTCATATGAGACATCTCCCAAACCAATTGGTCTCTCTATCAATACCACACATGACATCTCCATCACCCTAACACTTTCTGTTTACAAAAACTTTCAAAGGGTGGTTGTCGATGCATATGTTTATCATAAATTTTGTAGATCTCGTTGTGTAAATCTTGAGATAGGTAAGGGAAACCATGTCACTAGAAACACATCTTAAAAGGTTTCCCAAGGACAAGCTTAGTGTCCTAAAACTAACGCCTCTGAGATCCTAACATAAGCGTTCACCTTTTTCGTTGCCTACCTTTGTGAAGCAAGCATAGAATTATATGACTATATTCCTTCGGGTATTTTTGTCACTAACCTTTCTAGGTATAGAACAGAAAGAATGGAGGAATGAAAAGCATAAGGTATGTCCAACCAATTATTATGCAACATTGAATTTCATTCATCCAATCTTGATTTTTGCAAAATTCAAGCTTGGGGGATAAACCATCATAAAAACACCTTTTGCCATGTTGCTACTTCATCTTATTTGTACCTACCTTTAAGGCATGCTCAAACTACTAAATTGCCAATCATGCTCTTCCATCGTCACTTAAGTAAATCTCTATAATACTTTCATGCTACCTTTGTCTGCTATAGTATATGTTTAGGTTTTGAAGTATTTTCATATAGCTTTTAAATTATGCATGGTGCTTAGTTTAAAAGTATTTGGATTTTATTTCTAAAGGATTTTTAATTTAAGTGTAGTGCTTAGGTTAAAATGTCCTCCTAAATCAAATTAGACGTGGTGTCTAGGTTGATTTTTGAACCGATAGTATACTAGAGTAGATATTGGATATTTTGTTAGACTAACCCCTGCAGGAAAACTTTTAGTATCAAATTGAGAAGTCATGAGATGAACTCATAATAAGATGAACAGAGACACACAAAACTTCAACAACCTTCACAAGAGAAATGCAACTAATTCATCATAGATGAATTCCATGGAGCAAGGAGAAGACAAAGAACAAAATCTACAACCGCTCAAATCCATGGAAGAGGGTGAACAAAACTTCAAGACAAGATCAACAAAAATTTCAAGATCGGAAGAACAAGGATGAGAGAGGACTGGAACAAGAAGACAAGTCGTTAATGCACAACTAGTTGATCAAGGGAAGCATCCATGAGGGTTACGATGCCATCATTCTTCAATGACAAAGGTAAAGGTAAGTAATCATCAATCTAAAAGTTTTTCTTTGATTCTGGTATTCACATAAATAAAAATCTAAACATGTTTGAGCTGCAATTTTACATGATCCAACCTGATAAACTCAACATGTTTGTTCTTTAAATTTTGATCCTAGTACCACTTCTTGATCTCATAGTATTAACCATATGAGCTAAAATGTTTCATGTCCAAACCTTGGAAGATAATCTCAATCAATTGATACATTATTCATAGACAATACTTCCGTGTGTTATAGCAATTTGATTTACTAAATATTTTTGAACTGCTACATTCATGCTCATCTTCTGATCTTATCACACATGTCTTGGTTGAATAAAACATAAGAACATCAATGCAAATTTTTGCTCAATGTGTTTAGGCTAGAGAATAATAACTTTTGGTTCTGTTGGTGTTTTCCCACTAGCAGAGCCCATGCACTTGATCTCTGCCTTGTTTTTATGAGCAGGACACTTCTTCACCGTGCCATCAAGAGCATTGGTGGAAGACACCCTACCAATGAAGAAACGAGATCTAGGGAGACCTGTCATTCCAATCTCCATTGGAGCTTACACTTTTGAAGAAGTGATCTATGACTTTGGAGCAAGTGTCAACATCATACCAACTTGTAGATCAGACACTATGCTATCCCAAGGGGGTTCTTGAAGATAGTTTCATAGGAGTTGGACACTCGTTTGTATCGGCAGACTTTGAGGTTGAAGAAATAGATGGAGTGCCAAGATATGTTTCACAATCAAGGATGGGAAGAAGTTCACTTCCAAGAAGCCTAACTCAAGTTTCCTACTCATCCTCAGACGTCATACAGCTACGAGGATACAACTACAACTACAAGGAAGAACGACATCAACAATAGAAGGAGGAAGAATAAATCTCAACAACTAAGAGAAGACTCTATGTGGATGGTCAACACTATCGATTTAGGGTTTGATCCGCCCTAGTTCTTCACCTTGGGGAGCACCAGTTATATTTGTGGATAAGAAAGATGGTACCAGGAGAATGTGTGTGGATTACCGTTCTCTTAATGAAGTTACCATCAAGAATAAATATCCCTTACCCAGAATAGATGACTTGTTTGACTAGTTGAAAGGTGCATGCGTGTTCTCTAAAATAGATCTTCGCTCTAGATACCACCAATTAAAAACCCGAGCGGCAGACATACCTAAGACAGCCTTTACCACAAGATATGGGCTATATGAGTATACAGTTATGTCTTTTGGGTTGACTAATGCACCTGCGTACTTTATGTACATGATGAACAAGGTGTTCATGGAGTTTTTGGATAAGTTTGTGGTAGTGTTCATAGACGACATTCTAGTCTTCTCTAAAACTAAAGAGGAGCATGTTGAACATCTGAGGATGGTTTTACAAAAGCTCAGAGAAAACCAGTTGTATGAAAAGAGAAGTAAATGTGAGTTTTGGTTGAAAGAAGTGTCTTTCTTGGGTCACGTGGTCTCTAATGGAGGTATAGCAGTAGACCCAAGTAAGGTACGAGATGTTCTAAACTGGAACCCACCAACCAGTGTTACCGAGATCCGTAGTTTCCTGGGTTTAGCAGGATATTATAGGAGGTTCATTGAAGGGTTTTCAAAACTAGCTAAACCAATGACAGCCCTGCTAGAGAAAAGTGCCAAGTTTGTGTGGTCTGATAAATGTCAAAAGAACTTTGAAGAGTTGAAGAAAAGGTTGACCACAACCCCAGTACTGACATTACCAGACCTGAACAAGAGTTTCTCAATCTACTGTGATGTCTCTCGTCTAGGCCTAGGAAGTGTGCTTATCCAAGAAGGGAAAGTTGTGGCATATGCATCCAGGCAGTTGAGGAAGCATGAGCTGAATTACCCTACTCATGACTTGGAATTGGCAGCAGTGGTACATGCTCTAAAGATACGGAGACATTATCTAATAGGACATAAGTGTGATATCTACACAGATCATAAGAGTTTGAAATATATTTTCACACAGTCAGATCTGAATCTGAGATAGCGCCGTTGGCTTGAGCTGATCAAAGATTATGAGTTGGAAGTACATTATCATCTAGGTAAGGCTAATGTAGTGGCCGATGCACTGAGCAGGAAGAGTTATGCTAATGCTTTAAGAATGAAGCTTATGCCTGCTGAATTGTGTGCTGATATGGAATCTCTTAATTTGGGATTTACCATTCATACCATGGAGATAACCATAGAACCCACTCTGGGACAAGAGATACGTAAGGGTCAGTTGGAAGATCCGAGACTGAAAGAAATTGCAGAGAACATAGTGCTAGGAAAAGCACCAGGTTTCAGGATGGATGACGATGGAACTTTGTGGTTTGGAAAGAGAATATGTGTTCCCGAAGTAAAGTCTATCTGTGATGCCATACTTCGAGAAACACATGATTCATCTTACTCTATACATCCTGGAAGTACTAAGATGTACCTAGATCTAAAAGAAAAGTATTGGTGGTATGGATTAAAAAGGGATGTAGCAGAATATGTAGCCTTGTGTGACACATGTCAAAGAGTAAAGGCAGAACACCAAAGACCTGCCGGTTTACTTCAGCCAATGAAAATACCTGAGTGGAAATGGGAAGAAGTAGGAATGGACTTTATCATCGGGTTACCACGTACACAGAGAGGTTATGACTCGATCTGGGTGATCGTGGACCGTTTGACAAAAGTTGCTCATTTCCTACCAGTGAAGACTAACTACTCCGACGCAAGGCTAGCAGAGCTATATATGGAAAGGATAGTTTGTTTACATGGAGTTCCTAAGAAGATCATATCTGACAGAGGTACTCAATTCACATCACAGTCCTGGCAGAAGTTGCATGAATCCTTGGGAACAAAATTGACTTTCAGTACAGCATATCATCCACAGACTGATGGACAAACAGAAAGGACAAACCAAATATTGGAAGACATGCTCAGAGCATGTGCATTACAACATGGTGCCAGTTGGGACAAGAGTTTGCCCTATGCTAAGTTTTCTTATAACAACAGCTATCAGAATAGTCTAAAGATGGCACCCAATGAGGCTCTATATGGGCGTAAGTGCAGAACTCCTTTATTCTGGAACCAAACCGGAGAGACTCAGGTGTTTGGACTGGATGTTCTTCGAGATGCAGAAGAACAAGTAAGAAAAATAAGAGATAACTTAAGAGTTGCACAATCACGTCAAAAGAGCTACGGAGACATCCGCAGAAGGGGACTATCATTCGAGATTGGAGATTATGTGTATTTGAAAGTGTCTCCAATGAGAAGTGTAAAAAGGTTCAATATGAAAGGAAAGCTAGCTCCAAGATATGCTGGACCTTTCAAAATTCTCGTGAGACGTGGAGAGGTAGCTTATCAGTTAGAGTTACCTGAGAATTTGTCAGGAGTACATGATGTTTTCCATGTATCTCAGTTGAAGAAGTGCTTAAGGGTACCTGAGGAGCAGATCCCTCTAGAAGAGCTTACTATAAAGGAAGATCTCACATATGAAGAGTACCCGATAAGAATCTTGGAAATGGCAGAAAGGTTTACGAGGAGCCGGGTTATAAAGATGTGCAAGGTTCAGTGGAACCGGTACACGGAAGACGAACCTACTTGGGAAAGAGAAGAAGACCTGAGAAAGTCTTACCCTCAGCTATTTAAGTAAGTCCGTCCGAATCTCGAGGACGAGATTCCTTTTAAGGGGGGTAGCATTGTAACACCCAAAATCTTGAAATGCATTTAAAATAATAGAAAATGATTTCTTTATGAATTTTTGTGAGCATTTCATTTAGTGGAACAATAAAATTTTTAGAAATAAGATTAATCTTAGTTAGTAACATGTTTATGCACTCATGCTGCTGCACAATTTCTTGGTTGATTGAATTTGCAAAACAAAATTCGAATGAATTCAAATTGCTTTTAAAATGGATTTGGAAAAAGGGGAAATAAAAAGAAAAAGATTTGAATCCCTTTCTCCCTCTCACCTGGAAACCCAGCCCACCCCACACTCTCTCTCTTTCTCTCGGGCGGCCCAGCTAAAAGGCCGAAGCCCATCTAGCAGGCCGGCCCACACTTCCCTCTCTCCCTCTTTCCTCTCACTGATCACCGGGGTCCACTTGTCGGCGCCACCCCTCTCTCTCTTCTCTCCCTCTTCCTCGTTGACCGGACGGCCCCGCTTGTCAGTTCCTTCTCCCTCGATCTCTTCTGTTTCACGCGATGCAGAGCACCGTAACCGCCGTGCGACGCATGCCCCGCTCTGCTCGCACGAGTGCACGCGCGGACGCGAAGCTAACGGGAACCGCCCACGTCCCTCGTCCTCTCTTCTCTCTCTGCCGCTTGGCCCCGCTGTCAGGCCCGTCATCCCCAACCTCCATACGCCGATTTCGGACACGCGCGGACGCGCCGCGGACGGCAACCTCCGCACGATCCTCGCCTGCTCCCACCCCCGCACCTCGCCCACGATGCTGCAACGGCACCGCGCACCCCACACCTTCCTCTTCTGCGCTATAAAGCGAAGCACCGACCTTCTTCTCTCCCTTTCCCCTCTGTGCTCCCGAACTCTGCCGAACGCCACCGCCACTGTGTCGCAGAACAACACACCGGAGCCCGCAATTCGTCTCGGTAAGCCCCGTTTCGTAGCCGCGAACTCGCCGCGAAGCTCTCGGCCTAACCTCTCTCTCTATGCCCCGCCTTTGGCCGCAGAACGCCCTACACCGTGGACGCAGAGCTCTGCCAACGCCGACCGCCGTCGCACGCCACCCGCCCGCACCGATCCGTCTCCGTTCTCTTCGATGTCGCGGTGAGCTTCGCCATCGTCTCCTCTCCCTCCCTGAGTCTTTGTTTCAGCGAATTGTAGCCCAGGTGGCACTGGCCGCGTGCATCCCGTGCCGCCGTCAATGGCACCGCCGTGGGCATCTCACCCCGGTCGCCCTTTTGCCTCGCCTGTGCACTTTTCTGGCACCGCAGGGTCGCACCGCACGACCTTGACCCCTCAATTAGGAGGATTGAGGCCTCTAGGGCCTTACCCGCGTGTACCCCGCGCCGCCGGCCATGGCACCACCATGGTCAGCGCACTCCGGCCAAACGTTGTCGCACCCGGGCACTCTACCGACACCGCGGGGTCACACCGCGCCTCCCAGTACTCCTAATTCGACTTGTAGCCCTGTGTTTAGGTACATCCGCGCACACCGAATGACTCCGGCCATGGCGCCGCCGTGTGCGCCATACTCCGGCCGTCCCCTGTCTCACCTGAGCACTCCATCGAATCCGCACGGGCACGTGGAGCACTCCGGTGCTCCCGGTTGAAACTGAGAGGGACGGGAACGTCATTCCGACGGTTCGCTGGCGAGCTTGGCCCTCTGCTGGCCATGGCGCTGCCGTCAAGTGCCTGTGCGGCGGTGGGGGAAAGTTCCCTTTCTTTTTGCGCCGTTGGATCCTGTCTGGGCGGTTGAGATTAAATCCCCCGAAGGGGTATGCTCCTCGGTCCACGGTGGACTGGTGGACCGCAGCCCACACGCGGTGCACGGCTGTGCCCGTGGACCCGCCCAATCCCGGGCCGCCGTGTGGCAGACCTGTTGACCCTGCGTCACAGCGCTGGCGCATTTCCGTGTTTACGTTTTCTTAGTCAAGACACGTAATTCTGCTCGGTTTATTCCAAAAATGGAAATCTGATATTTACAGAAATGCCACTGCCTTAAATTGCTTATAAAAGCTTTATTTTAACTCCGATTTGGACGATTCGAGTTGCGTTAGATTCATAATGAAATTCTATACATGGTAAACCATCTGTTAGTCATGTTTGAATTATTTAAATTCAAGGATAATTCATATACTAAAGATGCTCCTAGAGAACCAGTTAAAATCATATCTCTTGCGTTTTAAATCCGATTTTCGTGAAATTCGCGTTGAAATGATCGTAGCAATGCATAGTATCTTTTTATAAATCTTTCAACTCAGTTTACTGTTGATGGTGTACTGTTCTAATATTAGTTTTGTTTTCTTTGTATGTATGCAATTGGAATGCGTGTTGTTGCAATGCCATGATCGAGTTCAGGCAGTGAGGAGTTTGTTGGTGATCAAGAGTTCTTTGATCAGGAGTGTTTTGACCAACAAGACTTTGAGAACCAAGGCAAGTATAGCATGGGACCTACCTTGTTATCCTATTCACCATAATTATGATTTCATGTGCATGTGTTTAATTTGATACCCGTAGTTTAATTCCCTAGAATTGAAATCCTTTACCTTGTTTCCTATGGGATATGCATATGGGTAGATGGCTAGTGCTATATAAATGAATACTTGATCCCTGCCAAATGTTACAATACTTTGAATGAATTGGTGACCCTGTTATGGCAATTGGAACATAACCTTTTATAATAACTCACTGTTGGCAAAAGCTGGGACTGACAGTGCTACCGTGAGAGCTACATGGCTCTGGCTTTAACTCAGTAGTAGGCTCTTTTCTAGCTCGTTAGCGGTTACCCGAAAGGGCGCATTAGGCTCTTGCCAAGCTGGTTATAGTGCGGCCTCTGTCCGAGTTTGAGCGTAGGCTGCGGGTCTTTATGCTACTCGGAAGGGGAGCTCTATCGCCCCTTGCCAATCCTAGCGGCCCTAATCTTGTTAGACGAGATACTATGAAAGGTTTCATAGTGAACCTCGCCCACTCACCTTGGCAGTGTTATGGGAGTAATTAACCTGGGCATTCGGGGCATCACGACTCACGGGTAAAGATGCACAACCTCTGCAGAGTGTTAAAACTGATATATCAGCCGTGCTCACGGTCACGAGCGGCCCGGAAAACTTACGGTTTAACTAATTAATTTGACCAACCTCTATGTTCCTGTTGCCACCATAATGATGATGTTTAAGTTCTTTGAAACTTTGGCAAGGATATAAGTGGGATCATTTGGGGCTTAAGCATAACCTGATGTTACTTATTAATAAAACTTTGACCAACTAAAAGTGCCAAAAGCAGTAAGCCAGTGTCTTCCTTTTGAGCTTCATAACCCCATGTTATACTGCTGAGTATGAGTGTACTCACGCTTGTTTTCTTTTCAATTTTGGATAAAAATCCCAGATGGGTAACAGAAGCAGGAGGCTATGAGGAGTTTCCTGAAGATTTCTAGGCTTGGTCAACCAGTTGACCTTTCCCTGTGAGATGGAGCCTCAAGAGCTAGTTGTATCTTCCGTTTGTTTTGTTTATTCTTGTAATGGATATATGTTCGTTATGTATTAAACTCTGTGATGGTACTTTGTAATTTGTGAACTTATGTGTGGATTATTCCTGGGCACACATAATGTTATGCATCCTATTTCGTCCTTGAAATTGGGTGTGACAATTGCATCATAAAAAGAAAAACCTTTAAGCCCCATGTGAATAAGTCTTCCAACTATTTACTGTGGAGGCATTAAAAAATTATTGCATTAGTCATTTTCATATAGAATTGAAAATCTGAAAATATTTAAATATTCAAATTCTGCAAAGCTCTAGACAATCAAGGTATAAATGGTTTACCGCTAACGCTTAATCTATTCCACGAGCTTTGTTGTCTATTTGAGTTTAGCAGGATTTGGAAAGACTAGACAAGATTAGATAACTTCATCTACTTTGAGAAGTACAACTACATCAACTATCATCTTTGAAGTCTCAGAGAAGTGAAGTAAGTCTACACTGTCTAAACGAATGACTATGTCAACATCCAGCTTGGGGGAGAGCACCCCCATGTACCCAGGTAAGTATCCTTATTCACTTAGGTTTACTTAGATATTAGTTACATAAATAAATTCAAAAAAAAATGTGAGCACATGAAGGTTCACACTTAATCACAAGAGTTACAACTTAGATACTTTTCATTGTCCACTTTATCCTTAATAGAGTTTCCTATTTAGTAATAATAATAAGTGTGTTTAGAAGTTGCTAATAATAAAATGAAGAACTCTGAAGATAACTCTATGGAAATGATGAATAGTTGCTCTGCCATAATTCCTTTCAAGTACCTAGTTTTCAGCCTTGAATTCTCCCGAGTTTTAGATATAACTGTTTTGACATGAAGATTTGCTCTGAACCTGAAACTTCTGGGTTGTGAGTACTTGAGCAAAGTCTGGGTAGTTGATAGGTATGATATGAGAAAGTTGAGCTACTGTTTATCTTGTTCCTAGCAATACTGGAGTTCTGGAGAATTTATCTTTTGAAAATTAAAAATATTACATGATGAGTCTCTGTATGACGACAGCTTGAATTCCTACCACAGCCATATATACATGCCTGGTAGATTAGGAAAACATTTGCTATCATATTTACTGCTTGTATTTGCATTGAGTTTTGTCAAGCTTTGTTGACCCTTAGAGACTTGTCATGCTTTTAAAATCAAGATCACGTACACTCCACTCATATATGCTACTTCTATCTTGGAAGTACGCATCCACATATATGTCATTTAGATCCACCAGAAAAATGCTCCACTCCTACCATGGGAGTAAGTAACCAAAAATATCCCAGTTCTCCACCTATCCATATATTCCATTAGCACAGATGTAACTGCTCCAAAGATTTCCTTGTCATCATCTCTCAAAAGTTTTTTTTTATAGAAAGAGACTTGGGGTTGTGAAAATAAATAAATAAAAATAAATAAAGAGAGTAAAACTTGGACAAGTATCCTATCAAAACAATGGGTACCTAGATGCCCGCCTCTCTAAAAAAAAGGCAAGCAATCCCAAGTTCTCTCAAAAATTCCAAGTTCCAAAAGAAAGATGTATGTATATATATAAGGAGTAGAGTAGAATTAGGTTTCCACCATACAACCTCCTATATCCACCATTATATATCCACCACATATATATTCACCCTCATACATCCACCATATATCCCATACACATGCACATCTTGATTTGATTGTATGACCTCTTTCTTTGGATCCATTGTTTGACTTTACAATATATGCTTTACAAGTATGTATGCGTTGTTTCTCCCCACCTATGAACTCCATATATTTCCTATTAGTTATAGGGTGAGAGAGAGAAGGTACATTGTTACTTTGCCTGTTCCAAATAATATTCTGAGAGAAGGCATAATACCAGTGTTGCCTTGGTGAGGATCCACAAATACCACATATTGAGAGACTTGAGAGGGTCATACAAAAGAGACTTTGAGTTTTATTTTGGGGGCTGTTCGGCGGGTTTCGGCTGGTGCTGGTTTCGGCTGGAAATAGGTGTTGGTGGCTGGTTTGTGCTGGTTTCAGCTGGTATGCTGTGAGAGAAAAACACTGTTGAACAAGTGCTGGTTTGGCTGATTAGAACAAGCGAACAGGGCCTTGAAAACTTTGCAAAACTCCAGGATGAAGGTAAAGTGAAGAGCTTGAGACATAGTACTTGGCTTGATCATTCTACTTTTCAATTACTCAAGACCCAAGTGATGGCTATAAGCCCCATGGTTAAAGGTAATATGGGTAAGTTTGAAAGTCAGAATAAGTTTACTCTAATCCAAAGGAGAATTCTTGTTTGAACACATGTGTACCTTTAAGGTGTGAAAGCATTATAGCAACTCCTGATCCATCATTGAGTTCATCTTTGCTCAGGGACGAGCAAAAGGTAAGCTTGGGGGAGTTGTTGACGGTCCTTAAATACCAATTTTAACCGTCAACTAAACAAGGAAAAGGATCTAAATGAAACACTAGCTAGAATTAGGGTTTATACTGACAGAATTCCACGAGTTTTGGTGAATGTCTGTTTCTGCAGGGGGTTCTCAGGAAATACCAAGGAAGGCCCACATGTAATGTTTACATAGAGATAATTATCAACCGCACAATTTTCTATACTTTGGAAGGCTCTAGAAGGAACTAGACTAAGCCGGAATCTAATTGGGCCCACACCCAGGGCGCCCGCCCTGCTATTTCAACCAATCAGCATCAACTTCGCGGATTATGCTCCACCGCCTTTGAGTATCAATCTAAACCCTTCGCCTAAGGTCGGTTTGATCCGACGGCCCACATTCATTTGAGGAGGCTATATAAGCAAGGCCCCTGACCCCCCTGAGGATCATCTCATCTCATTGTTCTTCTCCAGAGCAAAAGCTAGGGTTTCGATTAGATGTAGAGAAGGAGAGAGGTCCCTCTAGTTGCCTACATCTAGTTCTTCTAGTTCTAGTTCATCTAGTTGTAATTAGAGGTGAGAGAGAGGAGGAGAGAGCTAGGAGGAGCCAGATCTGTTGGATCTTCCTCAACATTGTACCTTTGCAGCATCTGGTTCGGAGCAATCTCCAGGTTCTTCATTTATTATTTCTAAGTATCTTATTTGAGTTCTTACTTTATTCTATTTACGGGATCTCTGCTCGTATTGAGTGCTCTAGTCTTCATATGGGATTAGAGTAGTAAGCGATAGTGTAGACGTGGTGTCTAGACTAGAGTTTACCTGAGTTTGCGCCCAATCCTACGGATAATTGTGGTAGCCCCAGGGGTGACAGCTCTGTAAGGCCTCTGTAGTCCACCACGTTCGGGTTGGTGTTTTCGTACAGCTTTTGGCAACCTCTCACTACTACCTTTTTCCCAGTCTTTGTCAAGAGTCAGGAAGGTACTGTTGCTCCAAAGTAAGTAGAGTATCGTGGACCTTTGATTAGATAACTCCCTTAGAAAGCTCTAAAATCTCTCTACCCATTTATCTTATCTACCCTTGGACGTTCTTAGTTCTTATGTAGTACACTTCGCGTTCCCCGTGGAAATCGATACCCTTAGAATACTCACGGGTGAAAGCTACAGCGGTATCCATGTGCTTGCGGATTTATCTGTTTGCGTTAAGAAATACCAACATTCTCCCCAATAGAATAATAGGGCATATCTTATATAGACTAGAACGAGACTACAATCGCTCATATCAAAATCACCTTGTTTGTAGCCTAAAGGTTAATAGCGTAGATTTGGTTAGTCAGATGCACCCTTTCTCCCTGCGGAAAACAAATAACGATACTCTGGACTATCTCCCGGGTGAAGTGCTCACCGATATCCGTGCGCTTGTGGATTACTTCCTAGTGATTTCTCTGTTTGCATTAACAAATATCAACACTTAGCTAGCTTCAAGCTCTTGGCTTCATTGATTGCATCTTCTTCTTTTTGCTTTTTCTTTGCTTCTCTTCTTAATCTTCTTTATTCTTTCCTTCTTGCCTTATCTCTCTCGGACATGGCAGCAGAGGTTAAGTAGTTCTCCGTGTCCGCACTCTCCTCGCTGCTGTCCGTGGAATGCAAGTCCGTCTCCTTGGGATCAACAATCTTGGCACTGCCCTCTTCGACCATTACCTCACATGGTTAAGTGCTTACTGAGGTAACCTTTCTCTGATACCACTTGTAAGGACCTGGTTAGCCTAGAGGGGGAGGGGGTGAATAGGCCTGTTTAAAACAACTTGACACTTTTCTGTTAGCACAGGCCCGGAACTGCTAGTCTCTGCGGTAGCAGTGCTGGTCACCTGGACAGAACTTAGCACAATTCAAAAAGTAAACTGAGAATGGAAAATGTGCTTGAATCAAAACCTTCCTAGAGGGGTAAGGAACCTCTAGCACCACTTGAAAGTGGTAGCAACACACCCACAAAGTAGATCGGGTCCAAACCCTAGAAATCACCTTGCAAACAATATATGTCAAAGTAGAGAGACAATCACAAGGAGACACAAGATTTGACCCGTGGTTCAACTCGCCACAAAGGCTTGTCTACGTCCATGTTGTTGAGGTGCGCCACACTAGGCTCAAGCTCACCACAAAGGTTTGCTCTTTCCTCGATCTCAAGTCAAGAGAGTGAACTCTTGAGATGAGGGGCAATCTATTAGCAAATTAGTGGTGTTACAAACCTCCCTAGGCTGCCACACAAGTTGGCAAGCTCAAGGGCAACGCCTGGCCGGCTAGGAGCAAAGCTCCAAGAGCAACAAACTCAAACCGCTGGCCACCATGCGAACCAAATGCTTGTAGGAGTTGAAGATCTGAGGGAGAAGCTTCTTCACAGGCTTGGAGGCTCAATCTCTCAAAGGTTGATTGGAAATCAATGGAGGAGAGTGGATGAGCACCAAGAGAGAAGGGAGAGCAAGAAGAGAGCTTCTCTTTTCTGTTTCACGAAGTCAGAATGAAGGAATGGTAGAACTAGCTGTTGGGGAAAGAGTAAGGGGGTAATAAATACCCCTTCACTACCAACGAGCAGTTTAAGTCTTGGCCTGGCAGAAACAGCACTGTTGCCTACTATGTATGTGGAGGTGAATGGTATTTGGATAGATATTGCATTTGGTTCACTTGTTGGCATGCGTGTTGAATCCCTCTTAATAGTACAACATACCTAACTCAAATTCGAAATATAGAATGAATTTAAACTCCTTTGAGCTTGTTGCCATGCACTTTTGTAATTGGAGGGGTCCGCCAACCTTTTCATCAACCTCCTTAAGTTTAACCTACTTGTCATAATTGTAGAGTCTCATTACTCTCCTAAATATGTTGTCATGTCACCAAAACCCACTTATGGCTTGATTGCACTTTCACTTTATTTATTAATGGAGGGGTACACAGTACAAACTTTTTTGGACTATGTTTACACTTGGAAATCTTCTCACGCCGCTGAGGGCTGAGGGTCTCTATATTCAATCGCGGGAGAGGTCGGCGGTAGTCGTTGCTGGTTCTGCTTCCTTCGGTTTCTTTGCGGCGGGCTTCTCGCTGGGTTCGAAGTTGTACGTGTCTTGGATGCGGGGCTTCTCGACGGCGTTGATTGTCTGTTGCTCGCACTTGTATGCGATCTTCAATTTGGTGCGGAGGCTGAGGATGCCTTGGGGCATTGGGATCTTCAGCACCATGTAGGTGTAGTGTGGGACCGCCATCAGCTTGGCGAGTGCCGGACGACCGAGTATCGCATAGTAGGTTGTCTCGAAGTCGGCGACGATGAAGTTGATGTTCTCGACCTTGAAGTGGTCCTAGTTGCCGAACTACATGGGGAGGGTAATCTGCCCCACCGGTGTGGACGCCTTGTCTAGGATGATCCCCCAGAAGGGGAAGTTTGCCGGGAGGAGGTCCTTCTTCCAGTAGTCGAGCTGGCGGAACGCATCAGTGAAGATGATGTTGATGGCACTGCCGCCGTCGACCAGCACCTTCCTGAAGCAGCACGTGGTGATGGTGGGATCAATGATGAGTGGGAAATGACCGGGGTATCTGTAGTTCGTCCACTCATCTTCCCCGAAGAAGCTAATAGGTTGTTCTGACCAATCGTGGTAGCGAGCATTGGCCATGTCGTCTCCTGTGGCGGCGACTGAGTAGATGTCTTTGCGGACTTGGCGTCGTCGTCTCTCCCCTTCGACGACCATGTTGCCTCCGAAAATGGAGTACGTCCTTGAGGTTGTTCGGAACTTCGACGTTGTTGGTTCTTGATCTTTGTCCTTGTCGGTGTCATCTTTTTTTGGTCTTTTGTCACCTTTTCCCAGCATTGCTGACACAAGGACATCACACTCGTGCATGGAGTGCTTGGAGTTTTTATGCATGGGGCACTAGCCATCAAGGACCTTCTCGTAGCTGGCGTCGTAATTCCTCCTTGGACGGGCGTTCGTGTTGGCGACGTAGCGGTTGTCGCGCCTGTAGTCGTACTTCTGCTGATAGCGTTCAGAGTTACCTGACCGCTAATCCTGGTGCTTGCGCTCTTGGTCGCTGGACCTTCTTTCGCTACGATAATCTGGTCGGCGGTCACTATCCCTTGCGCGTTCCGGGGAACGAGAATGGCGCCGCCTATTTTCGCTGCCGCGGGTGGCGTCATCTTGGTTGGCATAAGGATTCGCGATGATCATCAAGTCTTCTATGGTTGTTATGCTTTTGCAGACCAACTTGTTTCGGAGGTCGTCCGTCCTCAGGCCGTTGGAGAAGATGGCGATGGCCTCTGGGTCAGAGATCTCTGCGATGCTCAACCGCTTGTCGGAGAAACGCCTGATGTATTCCCGGAGGCTTTCATTGCTCCTCTGACGGACATTCTCCAAGTCATAGCGCGTCCCTAGCTGGATGCACGTAGCCTTGTATGTCTTGATGAAGATTTCCTTGAGTTCCTCCCAGGTATCGATGGTGCCTTCTGGGATCTTCTAGAGCCAGCTGTTGGTGGAGGTCGACAACATCACGGGTAAGTAATTGGCCATCACGTCTTGATTTCCTCCGGCGGCATACATGACGATCTCGTAGGTGGTCGCCCATTGTTCTGGGTTTGCCTTGCCATCGTATTTCTCCACCGATGTGACCCTGAAATTCTGGGGCCACCTAATGGCGCAGAGACGAGCGGAGAAAGGACGCGGTTCCCCAGTGGCTCGGAGCGCCGGCGCCGGTGTTCAATCGTGTTGGGGCTTGTCATACTCTTCGTCGTCATATCGTGGGGATCTTCGTCGGTGCTCCCTCTGAGGGCTTCGGGGTGGTTCCTGCTGTGGGACTGGTCGGAGAGTTCGGGTGGGGGACCCAACTTGTTGACCTGGATCGCAGCAACCATGATGTGGGCCTCGATTTTCTCGATCTCGGGCATGACGGGGAGCTTGGACAGCTCGTAGGCGTCTACCGCCAGATTGGCGCTGGGGGTCAGGTACACAGGGACATTGATACATCCGGCCCAGGTAGGGTTGGCCGAGGCCCGATAAATTGAGGTTGCCCGGACCCCAACAGTTCTTAGGCACACCCACTCAGAGAAAGGCCCAATCTCCCTAAAAGACTAGTCTGATAGGGGAAGGGTGGCTCTCCCTTTTAAGGTGGCTTCCTCCTCCCTAGCTAAGCAAGGTGGGATTATTCAGAGGCTCACACGTTCGCCGCCCGACTACAACTAGGCCACTTGGCCCATTATTTGTTGTGTCTTTGCCAACAGGTAATAATGGAGGATGTCCTCATCAGACATCACCCATCTGGTCGAAGTCGTGCTAGAGGTTCTGTTGTGGCAGGCGATCGTGATCCCTTTGTTCGCGCTCGCGCTGTTCCCGTGCCAGGCGTTCCTGCTCACGACACTCCTGGTTGCGCCTCTCCTGCTCGCGGCGTTCTAGATCGCGCCTCTATGTGCGTTCGACGTTGTGCTATTCTCTCGCGATGCGCTCGGCGTCCGTCTCGTTGTCACGGGCGACGTTGTCGGAGGAGACTTGAAAAATTATCCATCCGAAGCCCGGAGGGAATTCCGGGAAGCTGCTCGTCGATCCAGAGGAATCAGCAGTTTCGGTTCTCGTGGCGGTGGTTGAGTCCAATGAGATCGTGCCATCGAGGGACATCGCCTGCTCGGAGTTGATGAGAATTGCAGAGATGACGTCAATATTCACGACGGGCACCACCGGGATCTGGTCGGAGATCGATCGGAGCGCTTGGCGTTGAAAAATAGCCGCCTGGTTGCTGAGCCCGTGAGGCATCGTCGAGGGAGGGTGGATGCCCCTGGTCGTCATGGTCGTCGTCTTTGCTGAAGCCCGGTGGCGGTGTGGTCGACGGCCGTGATGGCCAGAGAGTCGGCGTCGCACCGTCTACACGAGGTCGATGCAGTTGATGTTGCCGGCGTTGGAGCGATGGATGGCGTCGATTAGATCGTTGATGCTGACAACCTTTCGTGGGTGGTACCTCGGCATGGCGGGACGACGTGCAGGTGGCGGCGCGTCTGCCCCGCGTGGTGTAGATCCGACGGTCCAGGATATGGATCCAATCTGAAGTACGGTGCCGGTTGCCGGGAGAACCATTGAATCTGGGAAGGTGACCGCTTGACGAGGCATGAAGTCGTTGCACACACCCCCTACCTGGCGCGCCAACTGTCGACGAAATATGCGTCGCAGTCTACCTAGGGGGTACCCCACGGTAGTAGATTGTAGGCGGAGGTGTGGCGACGACGATCAAGCGTAACATAGAGAGCGTAGACACGGCGATTTATACAGGTTCAGGCTGGCAAATCGCCGTAATACCCTACGTCCAGTGTTTTGGTGGCTGGATTGATATGAGTATTAGGTTACACGAGGTTTAGATGAGATTATTTCGAGGGGGTCCCTGCTCGCCTTATAGAGCAGAGGAGCAGGGTTACAGTTTCCATATCCTAACAAATCACGATCGGTCCCTTAAGGCAAGGGATCCGAGTCTATCTACTAGGATCTTCCTTGGCGAGCAAGACTTCTTCGGAGTCCCTGGAGAGCACGACGGGCTGGTCACATGCTGCAGGGCCTCGCGAGCCGGACCGTCTTTGGGTCGGTAGGCCCATAAGGTCCCTGGGGATATGCCGAGGTAATATCCCCAACAGCGTGAGCGAGCGCAGGGGGCAAACCTTGGCAATATGTCGGCTGCGGATCAGGGCGGGATGAGGGCGACAGCACGAGCGTGAGGTGCTGCCGGCCACGGATCGAATCGGGGCGGGGCGGTATCGTCTTCACCAGGGAGCCCGACAACCGTGGCTCCTCCAGCCACGCCTACGGCCTCAACCTGCCAAGAAGCGCCGCTGCCGCCACCACGGACAAAAAGGAATCCAACAGCAAGGCATCGCCGCCTCATCAGGTCACCAGCAGCAGCGAGCTCTTGCGGCGGCGGTTCAAGCAGGACATTGCCGCCCTTTCCGACCACTTTGACACGGAGGAGTACACCAAGTTTTCTGCTAAGGAGTTCGCTGCTGCGGTCCTTGTTGGCTACGGTTGGTCCGAGAGTCAAGGTATTGGAAGGAACAACAAGAAAAAGGGGGATATAAAAGTTTTCTCGTGCAGCCGTTGCCCTGGGACAGGGGCGCAAAGACAGACGTTTGGCTTAGGGCATTCCCAATGCAAGACTCTATCATTAAGTCCAAGACTATTTATTACCACTTATTTATGATATTTTGCTGATGTGGCAGTATATTTATTGAAGAGAGATGATAAAAAAATAAGACTCCAAGTCTTATTTAGACTCTAAGTCCACAATATTCGAGATAATACCATAGACTGGTAAAAAGAGAAAGAGACAAGAGGAGGGTTGTTTCTAGCGTGGGACCGAGGTGTTAGAGTTTTGTCGGGAAAAAAGGTGAAGATGCTCGAAACAAATGAGCGTGTGCTGTTTCTCTACAGGTAGCACATCACACGATGATGTACGGACACCTGATACACAGTAAGTTTTAAGAAACAAATTGACGGAATTAATGCCATCATCCCATAAGTCGCTGTATAGTCTTGGTTTTTTAGGAACAAACAAATATCGACTGTTTTTTTTTACAACAAATGGGGCATGTTATTCCTTGCAATGATTGAATAAATAAATATGTAATACGTACCGATCAATCAATAAAGCAATCAATTCATTCAATTATCTCAGTCTTGTATCATTTACATTTGCATTTGATTTACAACAAATACAACATTCAATTTACAATATGTTATCACACTATTACGTACATAGCCAAAAACACGAGAGAAGGACAAGAAAAGAAACAATAGGGACGATGGAACAATAGTGAAGCTAGAGCGAACAACGGGGTGCATAGCTTCAGGTCATATGATCAGGGCCAACCCTAGCGCGCGGGGGGTGGGGAGGGGGGGGGGGGGCGGATGGGGTGCGACGGCCGAGGACCCAGGCGGGAGCGGGATAGGGGCCCAAGATCAGGTATATAAAACCTCATACCCTATAGTCTATTAGGCTTAATGGGAACCAATATTTGAAAAATCGGCCCATTAGCAATCTAGTGATAGCCACGTTTTGTTCTTTGAGTCCGGCCCAAGAAGGCAAAGAGGCGTTGGCCTCTTTCTTTCCCAGGAGACCAGGAGACATGCCGTATTGCTGCTGTCCCTGTGACTTATATTTTCTATCTCAAAATAAAAGTTGTTCTCGCTTCTCGATAAGTCAATATTTTTTAACTTTGATCAATCATATAGAAAGATATTAATATTTATAATGCATAATTAATATCATTAGATAGATCATTGAATATATTTTCTTAATAAATTTATTTAAAAATATAAATATTACACATATTTTCTACAAACCTAATTAAGTTAACAAAGTCCGAGACGATTCACATAATGACTTCTATTATGAGATGGAGGGAGTATATCATAACTAATTCACAATTTTTAACATTAAAATTCAACTTTCTGTAATGTCAATGTGATTTTGGTCAAAACATACACTACTGCAGAATTTATTTTTCATAGTAATCCTTTTTCACAAATCCGGAAACTGGACAAATCGTGTGCTAACCCCTTCTACCACTCCACTCCATTAGAACTTGTGTCAATACTAAATATTTCTTTTCATATTATTTTTAACCAAATTTGAATTGAGCGTTTGAGACTCTTAACAAATTCAAATGAAAAAGTTGTCAACTTAAAAGTTTTTTTTAGTTTTTTGAGATCTACAACTTTTATTTTGATCATTTTTCCATACGAGTCGTTTGAAACATTTGAGATTCAAATGCATGAACTTTACACGTAATTATTCTTAGTTAAATGCTTTCAAATGGAAAATTTATCAACTATAAAGTTGTTTAACTTTTTGACACCTACAACTTTTGTTTAGACTGTTTCTCCATTTGAGGTTATTTGAAAATTCAAATTTCAAATGTGACAAATTCAAACATAGTTTTCCTTCACAAAATGATTTCGAATGAAAAAGTTGTCGACTACAAAGTTCTATAACTTTTAGAGATCTACAACTTTATTTTGATCATTTCTTCTTTGAAGAACGTCTAAAAATTTCGAAATTTAGTATTTAATTTATTCTAGGATTAACCGACGCAAGCATTATAAGGTAACCACCTCAGTTAATAGCGTGTTAACTGAGGCGATTGCATTGTATCAAACACATTGGTTAATCGATTAACCATGACGGGCATTGTAACACAACTACCTCGGTTAAAATGCATTAGATGAGAGTCTTGGTTAGGCAGTTGTGTTAGGATGGCCGCCTCGGTTAATAGACATTAATTGAGTCGGTCACGTTATAAATGCCCACCTCGATTAATGGATTTTGTGAGACGGTTTCTTGTAACTGCCCCGACTAATAAAAGTTACCGTCTCGGTTTCTAATATTGTTGTCCGCCTCGGCAGGGGTTTAGTAGTCATAAACAAACTGGTAGGGGTAAGGGCAAAAATACTCACAATTTATAATAAAATAAAGAAGTCATTGATAATTGTGGTGTAGTGATTCAAGGAATGCCAAAATGATGAAGAAAGATGTCCCATATAGCAAAATTTGTGATCCTGCTTAAAGAAAAGAGAACAAATAGGTCAATTGTTTAGTGAAAAAATGTAGAATTATACATTGAAAGTAGATGCATTGCATTTGCATTACCTTTCAGAGATCATATTTACGCCATTTATGGTCATGAAACACTGAACCACAGGCCTCATTGCTAACTTTATTTATTTCTTCTTTCTCTACATAGCAAATAAGTATGATTCTGGTGTTGATCACTCATGTGATTAAAACTTGTTTTTTTACAATCTTCATGCCTGAAAAACATCTCTCGATTGTTGTAGTAATAGCCAATACTAGCATCAATTACTCGCCTTCCCTCTCATGTTAGGATGGTAACCATCAATTTCTTTCCTCAAACTGGGATCATATTTAATCTCATCATCTCAATTGATTTCATCTGGACATGAAATTCTATTAGCATGTCTTGAGCTTTCCGTTTATAATACCTCTCCATGATTACTTATAATTCACTCATTTGCATTCACTAATACAAAAAATGATTTTTTTTTTGCAAATGGTCCCCTTTTCTGACAGAGGCAGTTAAACTAGGCCGTTTCTAACCTTGGTGAAATGCACCATAGCTAAACAATTGTTGTTGAAAATCAATTTTTTAGAGGCGGTTATGTTAAGTAAAACATCACTCAAGTTAAGAGAACCAGTTCTGAAAATATGATTTTTAGGGATGGTTGCTTATGTCAACCGCTACTAAAAACAGTTGATTTTAAGGGACCATCCTAGAAATTGATTTTTAAAGACGGTTGACCTTAAAAATAGTTGCAGAACAAATAAATTGATAACTTTTTCAAATGAAGTTGGATGAAGATAAAATTTATATCAAAATTATAGAGCTCGATGGTACCTATAACTTTGTCATTGAAAAAACAAATATTTGAGATTGTTTAGGGGCCCAAATATATAAATTAATTTCTTAGATTTTGAATTTAAAATTTTCAAATGGCCTTGGATGGAGACATATACCATCAAAGTTGTAGTGATTGACGAGATCTAAAACTTTATAGTTGAAAATTTTCCCATTTAACCTTGTTTAAGAATTGAAATATTGATTACAAGATCCATACGGTATTAGTGCTAATAGATAGCATTACATAAGTCAACAGGAGTGATAGTATGGTAGAGTGTTAGGGCATAGACTGCAGAAAGTGAGAGCTGCTCATAAGTATTAGTGCTAATAGATAGCATTACGTAACTCAACACGAGTGATTGTGTGGTGTAGTGGTAGGGCTTAGACTGCACAGAGTGAGAGGTGTTGGGTTTGAATCCTAGCCAAAAAAAATCTACTAGAGGCTAGTTGTGCCTCTATGCCACTGGTCACACTATTTTTTTATATATTTTACAGCTTCTAAATGATTTTTTATAATCTGAAAATTATCTTTGGACAATGTTACGGTACTATTGTAAAACACACAGACTCTATTCTATCAGAAAAGGAGAAGGATGAATTCGAATCCTAGTCCGTTTGTATGTGGGCTCTTATTAAGCTCTTAGGCCTTGGTATGACTACATATATATGGGAGCTCTATGTTGTAATTATCAATCTTAGAGGAATAATGAATAGTCTCCTTATCTTATGTCTATATGTTCTTTGACTTTCATCTACTATGTTGATCATGAGAGACAAGAGGGAAAGGTCCTAACCGTTGGCGACATATTTTATAACACATTATTAGCACGACAAGCTCTACATCGACATCGCCGCTAAAGTTGCTGCCAATCTTTGACGTCGACGTCCATGTCGAATGTCCTGCCACGACTACTTCGATGATGTCGACATTTTCGATGTTGTTAGCGGAGCATATTGCTATCTCTACCAACATCTAATTTGTACTACATTGACATGCAATGTCATTGCCAAGCAAATGATTCTTCAACAATGTCATGTGCCCTTGAAATCTTTTAGGCCCCATGGTTTCGGTGATTAACGGCAATACGATGTTATTATGGCTAACATGTGTTTTGCAGGGGAAATTAAAGTGTTAGGCTATAGTGGCAATTGTGAATGGGCAACTAATGGAATTCTAATGCCCTCAAGATGGATATCGTTTTGGATTTCAAAGAGTGAAGATGAAGACCATAGAATGACTAGGTCTAAGTGCCATAAGGAGATGAAGAGCACTTAGTATAGAATAGGTCTTTGTTTTACCTTTGACTGTACTATTAAGAGGGGTTAGAATGAGTAGCTTGACTTAGGAGAGCTTCATGGTATAGGTGTGGTGCACACTTGAAATACATAGCCCTAAGTGAGCCTAGGATGAATCTGAGATAACCTAGAACAACTTCCATATTCATCGCTAAGTGATTTGGAGTGGAGAGAGGTGCCTAACAGGCATCGGACGCTGGTGCAACCTACATCGGACGCGTCTAGTGTAGTGCCAATGCCTAGGGTTTGGCATCGAACTCACCTCAGAGTGGCATCGGACACGTTCGGTGCCCTAAGGAAGTTTCATGTTGAACGGACACATGCATCGGATGCTGAGGCATAAAGTGGAGTGAGTCTGACGGTGCATCCGATGGTTATGCAGAGAGGTTCCAGAGAGGGTATGAGGCCGTCGGACGTGTCCATTGGCATGGCGTCGGACACTAGGCTGCGTCCGATGATTTTTTGGGAGAAACCCGAGAGGAACCCGAGAGCATCGAGCTGCATCAGACGCGTTCGATGTAGGGGCATCGATGCGTCCGATGCACGCTGAGTTTGAACAGTTACTAGCCGTTGGGGCCTGCGTTGGAGCATCTGATGCTTGGCACCAGAGTGTCCGATGCCCTCTTAATCTACGCGATTCAGCTGGCCATCGAGACAGTTTTGTGAGGGGGCTATATATAGCCCATGGCTTGCTCTTATCTCTTTCCTTTGCTCATTCCATCAGCTGAGAGACTCCTTGAGAGAGTGGGAGAGAGAGAAAGAGCCCTAGTGAGAGAGATTTGAGAATCCTCTGACTTGAGCCCTCCCCTAGTGAGTTCCAAGAGTTCAAGTGTGCATCCATCCATCTCATCAGGCTTGAGTGAGTCAAGTGAGAGTTCGAAGCTTGTTACTCTTTGTGATTGACATCACCTAGATGGTTCGGTGGCGATCAGAGGCGAGGTGACCACCGGGAGATTGTTGGTGGCCCTCCTCCACAAGTTGTGATTAGTTGTGGGTGATTCACTGACCTGGAGTAGCGAAGAATCACCACGTGGAGAGCACTTGGTCCTTGCACGGATCAAGGGGGAGCGATACCCTTGCGCGGGTGCTCAAACGAGGACTAGGGGGAGTGTCGACTCCTCGATACCTCGGCAAAACGTTGTCGTGTCAACATCCTTCTTCTACCTAGCTCTTTACTTTCCGCAATTTTCATTCAAGCATTTCATACTTGTTATTGCTCTACTTGTCACCATGCTTGACTACAATTTCTTAGAGTGTTCTTCCATTGCTTGAATTGCTACTGCTCTCTATCCTAGGACACACTTTGGTAGGCACGGGGGAATTGGCAAATTGCTTAGGTTTACATTTCCGCTTTAGAAATTTAAAATAATCCCAATTCACCCCCCCTCTTGGGCATCTTGATCCTTTCAATTGGTATCGGAGCCTCGTGCTCCTAAATTAGGCTTCACTGCCTAGAGCAAGATGACCCAAGGGAATGGACCGCCATCCTTCTTTGATGGGGATGACTTTCCTTATTGGAAAGTGCGGATGGAGGCCTATCTAGAGGCCGTGGATGTAGATGTTCGTAAGGCCGCTACTGAAGGAACTTCACCCTTTGGTATCGATCCTCACCATGAGAAGCATAACTTTGATGTATCCTTTTGAGCATATCATTTGGTACTCAATTTCATTCTTATTCATATGATTACTTGTTGTGGCTTGGCTAGGATGAGAAAGTTTCATTCACTCTTATTCACTAACCCTTGCTCATTCCTACCAAGTCATTGAAATTCTCACCAAACCATTCTTTACATATCTTATACTCGAGGTGTATTGTCGTCAATCACCAAAAATGTGAAGATTGAAAGCTTCTAGGCCCCATGGTTTTGTTGATTAATGACAATACAATGTTATTATGGCTAACATGTGTTTTTATAGAGACAATTAAAGTGTTAGGCCATAGTGGCAATTGTGAATGGACAACCATTGGAATTCTAATACCCTCAAGATGGATATCGTTTTGGATTTCAAACTGTGAAGATGAAGACCATGGAATGACTAAGTCTGACATTGAGTTTTAGCAAAGAGGTTTCCCTTTGATTACCTATCTCAAAATTTAACACAACGAGATCTGCAATATTTATGATAAGCATATGCATCGACAACCACCCTTTTAAAGTTTTTGTAAATAGAAAGTAAGAGGGTGTTGAATATGTCATGTGTGGTAATAATAGAGAGAGCAATTGGTATATGAGTTGTCTCATATGAGCATGGATTTAATGAGATGGTTATGGAATAGATTCTATGCACATTGATGTCATCTTCCTCTCCAATCTTTATGGTTGATTCTTGATGGATATTCAAGATTCCACTTGGATTGGTGACTCTCAAATTGGTCTCGTTTGGGGCCTCCTCTATACTTGGATGAGTCATATTTTCGAAGGAAGTTAAAACTAAACCAAGCCTAGAGAAAGATTTCTCCCAAACCATGGCTATACATGCAGGGCGAAGCTCATAGCCATTTATAAGAATGGGGGGGGTAAAGAGGGTAGAAACTCCATCATGTTGCCCTTTGGAGTAGAGTATTTATAGATGGAATTGAAATCCATGTTGTAATATGAATATGGTAAGGTGAGAAAGATGATAAAAAGGAAAAAGGTAAACAGATGAACATGGTTCAAATCTAGGACAACTACCGTTCCCCAGCAACGACGCTAGAAAGCTTGTGGGTAGAAATTAACGCACACAGAGAAATCCGCAAGTGCACGGATACCAAAGTAGCTTTCACCCAGGAGTATTCCAAGGGTATCGATTTCCACAGGGAATGTGAAGTGTACTAGAGAATTAAGAACATCCAAGGAAAGAATGATATAATGGGTAGAGAGAGATTTTAGAGTTTTCTAAGGGGTTCTATCTAATCAAAGGCCCACAATACTTTATTTACTTTGGAGCAATAGTACCTTCCTGACTCTCGAATAAGATTGGGAAAAAGGTAGTCGGAGGGAGGTTGCCAAAAGCTCTATGAAAACACCAACCCGAATGTGGTGGACTACAAAGGCCTTATAGAGCTGTCACCTCTGGGGCTACCACAACTCCCCATGGGATTGGGCGCAAACTCAGGTAAACCCTAGACACCACATCTACAATAACGCTTACTACTCTAATCTCAATTTAAAACTAGAGCACTCAATACGAGCGGAGATCTGGTAAATAAAGTAAAGCAACAACTATAATTAAATAAAATACTTAGAAGTAATAAATGAAGAACCTTGAGATTGATCAAGACGAACCAGATGCTGAAAGGTACAATGTTGAGGAAGATCCGACAGATCCGGCTCCTCCTTAGCTCTCTCCTCCTCTCTCACCTCTAATCACATCTAGATGAACTAGAACTAGACAACTAGAGAACTAGATGAACTAGAAGACATCTAGAGGGACCTCTACTTTTACTTGGATGGAGAGTTGAAACCCCAGCTTTTGCTCTGTAGATAGATAATGATTCCTAGAGGGGGGTCTGCCCCTTTATTTATAGTCTGGTTGGATCAACCGTAGCCCTCGGATCAAACCGACATTGAACAATGGTCAAGATGCGATGTTTAGGTAGGTTGGAAGCCTCCACACGAAGGAGACCCGATTCGGTTATTGTAGCAGGCCGACTGACCTGGGGGAGGGGCCGACCGGCCCCCTTCCTAGGCCAAACGGGCTCGTCTTCGTTCTGGACTCCTCTCGCGTCCTCTAGATCCTTCCCACGTTGGTTTCCTTGCCGAATACGTTTTATCCCGGAGAGAGTTGTAACTTGATTCCAACTACTGCTTTTCCTATTTAATCTTTGGGAAATCATAATTCACCATAGCTGTGGAATTCTGTCAGTTTAGCCCTCCAACATATATTGGGTGATGGTTCTGGTATGTTCTAGAGTCTTCCTAAGTTGAATTCCATAGCGGTGTTGATATCTTTCTCATCGGGACTCCAAATATAGCAAGTGATCGGTCTGTTTCGATCGACTCGATGAGCTCTTCACAATGGTGTACTCCAATTCCTTATTTGAGATACTTTTATATTGTGAAACCTGAATATCCTGCAAAACAAGTGAGAACACGAAAACTCGTGGAACTCGTTAGAATCAAACCTACAACTATGCTTTATAATTTATTTCTTATCATTTCATGTAATAGTAGATAGTTATATTTGGAGTTTAGTAGCCATCAACAAGTTCCCCCAAGCATAACCTTTGCTAGTCCCTAAGCAAAGCTAAACTAAACAATGGATTAGGAGTTGCTACTATGCTTTCACGCCTCAAAAGTACACATGCTTTCAAACAGGAATTCTCCTCCACATTAGAGTAAACTATTCTAACTTTCAAACTTACCCATATTACCTTCAACCATGGGGCTTATAGCCTTCACTTGGGTCTTGAGCAATTGAAAAGTAGAATGATAAAAGCCAAGCACTATGTCTCAAGCTCTTTACTCAACTTTCATCCTGGAGTTTTGCAAAGTTTTCAAAATAAAACTCAAAGTTTTTGTATGACTCTCTCAAATATCTCAATATGTGGTATTTCTGGATCCTCTCCAAGGCAACAATGGTGGTTTGCCTTCTCTCTTCTCTTAGCATATGTAGTATTTTTGGAACAAGAAAAATAACAATGTGCCTTCTCTCTCACCCTATAACTAATAGGCAATATATGGAGTTCATAGGTGGGGAGAAATAGCACATACATACTTGCAAAGCATATAACATAAAGTCAAACAATGGATCCAGAGAAATAGGGCATACAATCAAATCAAGATGTGCATGTGTATGGGATATATGGTAGATGTATGAGGGTGAATATGTGGTGGATATAATATGGTGTATGATGGATATATGAGGGTGTATGGTGGAAACCTAATTCTACTATGCTCCTTGAATATATATATACATCTCTCTTTTGGAACTTGGAATTTTTGAGAGAACTAGGGCTTGCTTTCTTCTTCCTTTTTTCTTCTTTTTTTCTTTTTTTCAGAGAGGCGGGCATCTAAGTACCCATTGTTTTGGTAGGACACTTGTCCATGTTTTACTCTCCTTATTATATATATATATATATATTTCACAACCCCAAGCCTCTTTCTATAATAAAGCTTTTGAGAGATAATAACAAAGGAATCTTTGGAGCAATTATAACAGGGGTAATGGAATATGGATAGGTGGAAACTTGGGATATTTTTGGTTGCTTAGTCCCAAGGTAGGAGTAGAACATTTTTCTAGTGGATCTGAATGACATGTATGTGGATGCGTACTTCCAGGATAGAAGTAGCATATATAAGTGGAGTGTATGTGATCTTGATTTTAAAAGCATGACAAGTCTCTAAGGGTCAACAAAGCTTGACAAAACTCAATGAAAAAATAAGCAGTAAATATAATAGTTAATGTTTTCCTAATTTACCAGGCATGTATATATGGCTGTGGCACGAATTCAAGCTCTCGGCATACAAAAACTCATCATGTGATATTTTCAATTTTCAAAAGATAAATTCTCCTGAACTTAAGTATTGCTAGGAACAAGATAAATAGTAGCTCAAACTTTCTCATATCATACCAATCAACTACCTAGACTTATCTCAAGCATTTGGAACCCACAAGTTTCAGGTTCAGAGCAAATCTTATGTTAAAACAATTATATCTAAAACTCAGGAGAATTCAAGGCTGAAAACTAGGTACTTGAAAGGAATTATGGTAGAGCAACTATTCATCATTTCCATACATAGAGTATTCTTCAATTTTGTTCTTTTTATTATTAGCAACTTATATAACCAAAATCAAACAAACTAAAGACACCTATTATTATAACTAAAAAACTCTCTTAAGGATAAAGTAGACAATGAAAATTCCATA
Source organism: Microstegium vimineum (assembly GCA_022036555.1). NCBI lineage: Eukaryota > Viridiplantae > Streptophyta > Magnoliopsida > Poales > Poaceae > Microstegium > Microstegium vimineum. The sequence continues at coordinate 21,070,600 of CM039136.1, forward strand.
GATATAAAAAATGTCTAAGTTGTAACTTTTATAATTATTTAAGCGTGAACCTTCATGTGCTATTATTTTTTTATTTGAATTAGTTTATGTAACTAATATCTGGATAAAAGTAAATCTAAGAGGATAAGGATACTTACCTGGATACATGGGGGTGCTCTCCCCCAAGCTAGATGTTGACATAGTCGTTCATTTTGACAGTGTAGACATACTTCACTCCTATGTGACTTTCGGCTAAGGTTTGGAGATTTAGGTCCGTCGAACCGGCCCTCTCTTCTAGTTTATATGTATTTAGGAGCGTGGTCCAATCCTTATGAGGACTTGGATGTTTTCTCAACTTGTGTTAGTGTTTCTTATGAAGTCTCTTCCTTCTTCCACACTTTCTTGGCCTCAGGTTTCACTTCCTGGGGTTCACTGGTCTAAGGTTCTGCTTCTTCTTTGTTGAGTGTTACATCCTCCATTGGTGGTATGGCCTCTCTCTCAGGAGAACACTTATCTTTATTAATGAATTGATATTCATATCTTGTTACTTCTCCTGGATAGTCTGCCCATCCATTTTTGGTGGCTTGTTTCTTCTCTTCACGAAATTGCAAGTGGATCTCTCCTAATTTAATATAAATGATTGCGCTAGTGGTTTTGAGGAAAGGTCTTCCTTAAATGAGGTGGACGTCATCTTCATCTCCCATATCCAAAACCATGAAGTCGGTGGGAACATGGTGATGTTGATCATAACGTCTTTTGCTATTCCCTCCAAAAATCAAATGATTGGTTTGCCAGCTATAGCTACACATATGTCTAGTATAGGGGTCTATTGCCATATATTTGTTGATATGTTACCTTAGATATTATGTTGCAGCTTGATCCAATATTAGAATGTCTAGTAGACTATACTTTCCTTGATCTTGCAATCAACGTTAGGTACTCCTAGATCATCCAGCTTAGCAAGGTATGGCGACAGAAGGAGCTGATCATACCCTAAATCAACAATGATGATCATCCATAATGGGTCTTCTATTGAAATTTATTCTTCCACCTTCTATCGTTGATCTTCTTCTTTCTTGTGGCAGCAGTTTTATCCTCGTAGATGTATGGCCCCTGAGGATGAGTAGGATCCTTGAGTGTATGCTCCACGAAAGTGGACCTCTCCTTCTCATCCTTGACTGTGTTATAGATCTTGGCGCTATCCATGTTGATGATGGCATTATCTGTTCTTAAGAATGGGCATTTGTTGACACCAAAGGTGGCAAACGGGTAAAAGACCGCAAGCGTACGGTTGTCAAGTGTAGCTTTCATCGGGAGTATTCCAGGTATCATATTTTCCTTAGGGTACGAGATGTGATTTAACTAGTGATCAAGGTTGTTGTCCTATGATGAGACAAGGGAGACTATGGTATTTGGGTTGAGAGGCTCACTATAGTCAAGATATCTAACTAGGCAAAGCTGGTTATACTAGCTTTATCAGCCCTTCTCTTGCAAGAGGCAATGGGATAGATTAGTAAGAGACAAAACTCCGACCGGACCGCGCCATCATGTTGTATTGGGCCCCTACCTTTTAAGAACTTATCTTACACACGTGGTGGAATACAAAAACTAGACATGGCTATCACCACCCGCTAGCTACCACAAACAATCCGTGCGATAAGCGGTTTACAAAGGCAAGCTCAAGTTTAGACACCACGTCTACACTAATCTCACTACTTTAACCTTGGCCTAAGATCAAAGCACTCTAATTAAAGTAAAGCGATGAACAAGCACAAAAAGTTGTATAACAACTATGACAGATTTAGATATCAAACACTTTAAAAAACTCAGATGTATCACTTACAAGTGTTGAACTTATAAGGAGATAGCATCCGCTGAGGTGCAGCTCCGGAGAAGATTCCCAACAGATCTGGGGCTTTCTCCAGAAGACTTTCCTCACTCTCTTCCAACTAGCATAACACTACAATAGAGCTTCGCTAAGCTACTAAGGAGTAGTTTACTTCCAATGTTTCATGCCTCTAAAGTGAAGGCCTAGGGGGTATTTATAGCTAGAGGTGGAGTAGAGACTACTCCAGTGCCACGTCAGCGATCTAGGAGAGCTTCATCAAGCACCGTAGGATCAAACCATCCTTGCAACCGCCTTAGATCAGCGGCACATATGCTTCTGATGCATGGAGGCATGCAGAGAGGCGGTGGGAGACTCAGGGAGCTTGGAAAGGTACTTAGGGGGTCGGTCGACCCCCCTATGACCTATGGGCCCAACCACTTCTTCTATAAGAGGTCCACACTGGTCCGGGACCTTGTGGGTGGTTGTAGTCCCCATAGGGGGGGGGGCTCAGCCGACCCCCCTATGGCACCTTGATGCTGCTTCAGCCTTCTAGAAGGCTGGCCCATGTGTCACAGTGGTTGGTGGTTACTTCTGTGACGTTTATGCGCTGGTGTGGGCCCAGGAATCCATGTGCTAAGCTTTTGGAGCATTCATCTTGATCACCACTTGATCCAAGGGTTGGAATTGTCTTAGACCACACTCTCTTGGATTGTGGTGACTTGGTAGGCCAGGAAGCCTCCAAACCTAGGTCGGTCAACCTGTGTTTGGGAGCTTTGGTTCCTACCTTTCTTGTGGGACCTCCTGGATAGATGTAGAGTGTAGTAGTGCAGTGGCTGTGCCTGTTGGGTCCATAGGCAGGTCGGCCGACCTGCATATGGGGCCTCCAGCACACCATTTTGCGTGGTTTGCAATCCTATAAGCAAATAATGACATGCACATGTGGAACCATGTTATTTGCACAAAAGTTACTCTTCATTTGCTTGTTAGCTTCATAAATGATATCTTGTTGACGGTTTTGATCGTGTAAAAACATGGTGAAATTACCGTCAACAAGATCCCCCACACTTACATCTTTGCTCATCCTCGAGTAAAGGATAAAAGTAAATATAACTATGATATTCTCAGAGCATAAAGCAATCATAAAGGCTTCTTTAGGACATTTTGTTATACAAGTGGGATATGTGGTATTGTATATCATAAATCCTTGAGAAGTTGATAAATGGAATAGATCTCAAAGCAAAGTCATCTTCCCAAATCATATTTCAGTACTTGGAGTTTTTGATAAGTTTTTTTTTAAAAAGCACATAGGTCAACTTACTCCTCATATATCACTCTAGTCCACTCAAAAGGTATATGATTCCTTACCAAGGCATAGAATGAGATTGCCTTCTTTTGTATCTCCCTACTTCTAGATGGCTTATGTGGAGCTTAGGTAGGGATAAACATTGTAGCATACTTGCATTACTTATATTGTAAATTCAAAACAAGGATCCAAGGAGAAAAGTGCCATAATCCTAGATCAAGATGTGCATGTATATTGAATATGATAGTGGAGTTTATTGTACTCCTTAACCATTTATGATCTCTCTAACTTTGTGATTATTTGAGACATGGTGTAACAACCAGGGTTTTTCCAACAACCAGAAATCCGAACTTTCAAAAACTTTTCATGTAAATGTGTGGAGCATGTAGTTGCTAAGTAAAACCGAGCTAACCCCACGAGTGTTCACCGATAAATCATTGCATGCATGTATATTGGTTGTAGGCGTGTGCCTCTGTTGTCGTGCTAGTTTCGACTCTTGGTTTTCGTCGGAGTTTTGGAGAGCACGAATCCATGGCAATTTCTTGTCAACTCTCTTTCGAACCTCTCTGAATCCCTTGGGCCAAAATACCACTTTGAATCCAATTCAATCTGTTGAGATCCTGTTCAAATCCGCATGAAGTTCCTCCCTTCGAATTAATCTCTAATCCTTTTGGAGTTCCTTCCAAAAATTCCATTGAATCGTGCCCTTC